>PVHT021183668.1:105148-228789 GCA_004024745.2 Catagonus wagneri | reverse complement strand
TGTGTGTGTGTGTGTGTGTGTGTGTGTGTGTGTGTCTGTGTGTGTGTGTGTCTGCGTGTGTCTGTGTGTGTGTGTGTCTGCGTGTGTCTGTGTGTGTGTGTCAAGAACACCGAGACCACTCAACACCCTGCAAACCCTGTATTACTAAGTGCGGTCACCACGCTGGTCACTGGATTTTCAAACTTAATCATAACTGGTAGGAGGAGGCAGCCTTGCCAGCTGCCGCCCAGTAAACTGTAGTTGCCCCCGAGGTGAAAAGGGTTTTCAGCCCCAAATATCTGGCCGCGCTGACTGCCGACCTTGCCGTCTTTCCTAGACGAAAATTCACGGCGTTGGGTTTGTGAAAATTCACGCGCCCTGGAACGTGCTGTGCAGAGAAGCTGAGTTTTTGAAACTGAAGATGCCGACAAAGAAGGTTGGTGGGGGGGTCTCTATGCCAGACGCTCTCTGCGTCCGCATCTCGGGGCCGCCCGGCAGGGGTCTCTATGCCAGACGAGGGGAGGAGGGGCCTTTGGCCACCCCCCAACCCCACCCCGAGAGGAGGGAGGGCAGAAAGTGCAGCCTGGCCTCACGGAGATGGTCCGGGCAGAGATGGTCCGGGCAGAGGGGCCCAGGAACTTCTCAGAAACGCAAACGCAGGCTTCTGGGGCTTCGGACTTTTGATAGCTCGGCGAATTCATCAGACTCGTTTTCATTACATTTCCTAGCTTGCTGGGGTTTTTCTTCAATCATCTCGTAAAACTCCAGGCTGGGAGCGTGTCCGAGGAGCTTAGCGAGGCGTCAGGGCTTACTCTTGTGGGTGGGAAGGGAAGCGGGAATGCCGAAGCTGTCCTTGGGAGCGAGTCAGCTCCCGGCCTCTCAAATCCTCTGGAATCCTTCGGATTACCCCTTTTTAAACAAACGCGAAGTTTGGGGAAGTTCTTCGGAATGAGCCGTAATTGCCCTCTTGGCTGGGAGCTCCCGAAACCCCGAGCTTTCAGGTCCCTCTGGAAACGCGGGCGCGGGGGGAGCGCCCTGGCCCATCCGGCCGCCTGCTCCCGGGCCCGGGCCATCTCCGAGGGCGGGATGCTTCTCTGACCGGCTCGGAATAGACCCCCGGGGCGGGGGCTCCACAAGTAACGCGCACACCCCTTCCCATCCCGTCTGCAGCTCTATCACATTAACGAGACCCGGGGCCTCCTGAAAAAGATCAACTCTGTGCTGCAGAAGCTCACGGACCCCATCCAGCCCAAGGTGGCGGAGCACAGGCCCCAGAGCACAAAGAGGCTCTCCTACCCCTTCTCGCGGGAGAAGCAGCACCTGTAAGTGGGACGCCCTCCCCGCCCACCTGCCCCGTCCTGGGGCGGGAGGGGCCGCTGCACGGTGATTCCAGTCCGTGGGCGTGACGGGAGGGAGGTAGGATGGGCACACAGGCCTTTCCATCCCCCGAAGCAGGGGGAATTTCAGCCCCCGGGGCGTATTCACAGGAGAGCTTGCAGTTCTTGAGCACAGGAGAGGCCCTGGAAATAATTTCCAAGGTCAGCGTTAACTGAGGAATTAAAGAGACGCTATCCTGCTGGATGACACTTGGGAAAGCCAGCGTGGGCTCCAAGGAGGGCAGGCGTGGGCCTTGGATGGAAGCCCCAGAGCACAGGTCTCGGCACCCTCCCGCCCATCTCTGTCCCTCTCGGGAGAGCCTAACCCAAGAGGGATCTGGTGCCCTGCCTCCCGGAGACTGCCGGGCTCTGGGAGCCAGGAGCCAAAGCGCAGCCCCAGCTGGAGTCCCGAGGCCCCGGGGACTCGCACCGGCCGGGTTGCCTGGCAGGGCTGCATGTGTTCTGGAACCCCTGCTCCCGAGGGGCAGTGGGCACAGCCATGTGGGTCCGTGGCAGCTGCAAGACCTCCGCGGGGCTCGCTGGGCAGGGCAGGGAGGACAAAGCCTGGACTCTGAGAACCTGCGGGGCTTGGATGACGTGCTCTTGGCGGGGGGGCTCCTGGACACCCCCTGGTCCCCGGGGGCCGTGAAGAACTGTGCCTCGCTGGGAACCAGGCTTCTGCCTTGGCCAGCGTGTTAGCCACAGGGCAGGGGCCCACCTTCCCTGGCCGTATTTCCCGATCCTTCTGGGCATAAGAAACAGGGGAGAAGGAAGTGGCCCAGCCCATCTCCTCTCAGCAGCCCCACACCCTGTCTGGGGCCACCCCCCCAGCACCCCTGCCGTGCCAGGCCCGGCCCGCCCCAGCCCGAGTCGTCTCCCCCCGGCTCTGCCTTGAGGGTGTTGGGGGGTGGGTGAGGCATTCCGGACACGTCCCCCTGCTCTCTGGGAGCTGTAGCACAGGTCTGTGTGGCCCAAGACCTCAAGACGGGAGCCACTGGGAAATTATAGGGAGACTGCCTTAAATATCGGGAGGGTCTGATGGTGAGACCCCGCCCCGGCCAGGCTGAAGCGGAGACCAAGGTCTGCGGTCGGAGGGTGTCATCAGAAGAGGAGGGGGCCTGGCCACACTTATCGCTGGGTCACTTCCCACCCGTGGGGGCCTCCCAGCCTCCCCGAGGGGTGACGGGGGAAAAGCCATTCCAAATGCCCAGGGTCCGGTCACACCTGGCACGCGGGCCGAGCTTCGCCACTTTCACGGTCGCCGCTAACGGGGCGTCATTGGGGTGGAGCCCAGGGCCTGGGAAACCAGGAAAGCCGACTCCAGTGAGCTGTCTCTTTCTTGTCCCAATATTTCCACAGATTTGACCTGTCTGACAAGGACTCCTTTTTCGACAGCAAAACCCGGAGCACAATAGTAAGTGTGGCTCACACGTGGACATACGCTGCTCCCCGGCGCGGCGGCCCGGGGGACACGGGTGATAATTTCATTTCAGCTCAACTCTAATTGTCTGCAACTGCGATAATTAGGATAATAAAGCCGCGGGCTGCGAGGGGCCCAGGGGATGGCGGGGTGGAGCGGGCAGGAGGGGCGGAGGGTGCCAGGCCCCTCAGGTTGTTTCCACGTGTTCCCGCCTCTTCGGATGTTCCCAACACGCCTCTCCAGCCTCCTTGTCACTTAGGCTGAGTGCAATTTGCAGGTTCCTATCTGCCTGGAGGTTTCTGAGCAGGCAGGCCCGGCAGGAGGGATGGGGCCTTCCAGCCGGCAGAGGTGTGAGGGTTGGGGACGGTTTCCGGGCTTGGGCCCAATGAGCAAACTGTGGTTTGAAATCTGGGCAGGCCACCCTGCCCTGCTCCAGGTATTGGTTAAATGTTTATTCATCGGCCGCCAACTTGTCTGCCAGCCAAGCAGGGCTGTGCACGGCTCGGGACCAAACGATTCTATCTAAACGGGAGGTAACCTCACAGCCAAGCTGCTGGGCCTCTTTCTTCCCCGCCCAGAAAGCCCAGCCTGGCCGGGAGAGGGGCCGGGCTGGGAGAAGGTGGCCACTTGACCTTGAGCAGATAGCTGTCCCTCGCGGCTACACCCTGAGACTGGCGGGTGGCCGGGCGGGGAACAGTGGTGCAGGCCGCTTGGCGTGGGGGGCTCAGAGCGCTGCCGGGTCCCGTCTGCCCTGCGTCCCCTCCCAGCCTCGTGACTCCCAAACAGGGCAAGGTGGCTCCCTGCTCAAAGGGCAGCGGTGCACTGCCACCGAGGGTAAGTGGACAGCACCGGGAACACAGCCACTGCCGTGTCTTTTATGATTGACCGTGTCACTGATGAATTTAGCAATTACATCGCCTTATAATAAACAACAAGTGGAGTTCCTATCGTGGCACAGCGGAAACAAATCCAACTGGGAACCATGAGGTTGCAGGTTCGATCCCTGGCCTCGCTCAGTGGGTTAAGGATCCGGCTTTGCCGTGAGCTGTGTTGTAGGTCGCATACGCGGCTTGGATCTGGCACGTAGGCCAGCAGCTGTAGCTTCGGTTAGACCCCCTAGCCTGGGAATCTCCATATGCTGCGGGTGTGGCCCAAAAACGAAAAAAAAAAAAAAACCACAAGGAACTCATGTTTGCAAAAATATTCGCGGCTGGTGCAGCTCAGGGCTGACCTACATCCAGGGGCGGTAACTTGTCGCCTTGGATGCCAGCCCCTTGGGAGAACCCGACAGTGACCTGGATGCTTTCACTTGTTGTCACTTTGGGGTGGGGGGGAATTGGAAGGGTCACTGAGGAAACGGAGGCACGTGCTATGTCCCCTTAGGTATGTGTGCCCGAGTTTTTACCTGATCTGGGGCCGCCAAGATGCTCCTGGAAGCAGAGGGCAGGGTGCAAATTGGTAGACTCACCCTTGCTGTCAGGGAAGTGGCCGGGGGGCTGGGGGGCATCTGCAAATGGAAACTCTAGGCCCCATCTCCTGGTGACTCTGCTTTAGGAGTTCCCTGGTGGCTCAGCAGGTTAAGGACCCAGCGTTGTCACTGCTGTGGCTCAGGTTGGATCCCTGGCCTGGGAACTTCCACATGCTGCTGGTGCAGCCAAAAAAAAAAATTTTCTTTTTTTTTGCTTTTTAGGGCTGCACCTGTGGTATATGGAGGTTCCTGGGCTAGGGGTCCAATTAGAGCCACAACTGCTGGCCTACGCCACAGCCACACAGGATCCAAGCCGTGTCTGCAACCTACACCATAGCTCATGGCAATGCCAGATCCTTAACCCACTGAATGAGGCCAGGGATCGAACCCACATCCTCGTGGATCCTAGTCAGGTTTGCTAACCGCTGAGCCTTGAAGGGAACTCCCCCCAAAAAATTTTTTATAAAAAAATAAAATAAAAGCGAGCTCATCCCTGACCCCAGGGCCAGTAAGTATTAGCTGAACAGTCCATGACTCCACTCACCTCTGGGTGGAAGCCCCCTCTCCCAGAAAGCCCGAAGTCCAGCTTGTAAAACACCAACGCCCCGGACAAACTCTTTGGTGACTCAAAACTTTGTCCTTGGTTAGTCAGGCTCCGTAGTCTTGGAGCTGCAGGGCTATTCTAGACAGAAGTGTGACAGCCCCTCCTGAGCCCTCTGTATCCGAGCAGCCCTGTGTCTGCGGGTTGGAGTTGGGACCAGCAGGAAACCGTGGAAGGGCCCGAGGTGCTGGTCTTGAGACTCAGACCTTCAGCCTATAGGCACTGGGGAGCCATAGATGGTTGTGGAGCAAGGTTTCGGATGTGGTCACGAGGGGAGAGGAGGCAGGCCCATTTGTCACATGGCAGGTGTGAGGGCATACGGGTCAGGAGTGCACAATTCAAAGGCCGAGCGACGGTGACGGTGGCCGCTCAGTGGCCTGTTTGTCATGGTGGCCATGCAGCCATTGAACTCTCCAGGGACAAGCGCTTCTGGCAAAAGGAGCTGCCAAGGTGAAGACCTGGCAGCCTCGGGAGAGGGTTGGTGGGTGAGAGGGGCAGCCAGGAGGCCAAGGTTCCCGGGAAGAGCTGGGCAGACGGAGCTGAGGGAAGAGGGTCGGAGGGCGCCAGGGCCTGGGGTGCTGGGCAGTGGGGGCGTGGAGCGTCCGCGGGGGCGGAGCGGGGCTCGGAGCTCTCTGACCCGCGTGTCTGTGGCGCAGGGCCGAGTCTTTTCATCCCATTTTGCAGATGGGGAAACTGAGGCACAGGGCACAAGGTAGTTTGCCCAAGATTATGTGGCTACAGGGACTGACCCAGGCAGGCAGACCCCCAAGCCAGGGCTCCCGCGATGGCAAAGTGGAGGATTTTGTTAGTAAAGGGGGCACAGGTTTCTAGACCATTCTTTTTTTATATATATACTTTTTCTATTATTTTAATGATTTTTATTTCTTTCCATTGTGGCTGGCTTACAGTGTTCTGTCAGTCTTCTACTGCACGGCAAGGTAACCCAGTCACACACATACATTCTTTTTTCTCACGTCATCATGCTCCCTCTTAAGTGACCAGATATGGTTCCCAGTGCTGCACAGCAGGATCTAGAACATTCTAGAACCCGAGAGTGGTCCTCTCGGCCTGGTGCCTCTGAATTCCAACTCACGTCTCAGCCCAAAGGGGCAGAAACCCGGAGCCGCTGTGCACGGGGCACCCGTACCCCTGGGCCCCTTGGAGGTGACCTCCTGGTCCCCAAGGACGTCGGTCCTGACGCTGTCCTCGGGGGAGGGCAGGAGGCCAGCGCTGGTGACGGTCGCCACCTCCCTTCGCGGGGGCCCCGCCCGCCACCTGGAGTAAGCGTGGCCCCTCCTTGTCTGCACGCCAGGTCTACGAGATTCTGAAGAGGACAACCTGCACCAAGGCCAAGTACAGCATGGGTAAGGACGCGCGCGGGGCTGGGCTCGGCGCGCCCCTCCCCGGGGGACCTGCCTCCCACCCTCCCCGCGGGAGGTTTTGAGAGGCTTGGTTGAAGCCTGGGTACCAGCGTCGGGCAGGAGAAGGGCTCCGGGACCGCGGAGCGGTTTTACGGCCCTTTTAAGCGCCCAGGCCGGAGGTACCGTGGTGGCCTGCGGAGGCTGTCCCCGCACAGGCTGGGACCTGCAGGGCCACCCAGGCCTCGCAACCCTCTCTTGACCCTCACGGTCCAGGGGGAGGCGGGGAGGGTTCCAGCGGGGGCGACAGCCAGACGCGCACCGCCTAGAAGCCCCCCATCCCCCCAGCCCTTGGCCTTGGACGCGCACCCTTCAACGCGCAACCCTTGGCCTGCGCCCTCATCCAGAAACTGTCGCAAAACCGCCCCACGAGGCTCCTTCCGCTTTACCGGACACCTCCCACGGGTGCAGAAGCTGCTCGATTCAAGTGTGTAGAGGGACCCACCGCTACAGGCTGTTTGCTAAAGCAGAACACCTCAGGGCCAACACCTCCTGTCCCCAGCCTTTCCCCGCTTCCTGTCGAATTGTTTCGTGCACAGCACAGCCCTTCATGCTCTGGAAACATCCGAAGTTTCCAGGCTGTGGTTCGAGGGGCGAGCTGGGCCTGGTGAGGCCCTGTGCGTCAGGAGAGCCGCCCGCCTGTCGGCTCCCTGTGGGAGGAAAGCAGGAACGGGAGGGGTCAAGTGCTCAGAGCCGAGGCCTGGGGTCGGCCGGGGCTGCAGGGCCGGGAAGCTGCGGCCTCCAGGGTCGGCTGGGCTGCACAACCCGTGCCCAGCGGGCCCAGCGGTCAATCCCAGAGACCCTCTTCTGGGCCTGAAATCTCTAAACGCGTGTCCTGAGCAGTGGGTGGGGGGCGGGGGGTTGCATTCAGGAGTCGAGGCCAGGAAAACTGTCCCCATAGCCTGGACTCTGACGGAGCGAGAGCCCCCAGGATGGCCCAGGCCACCAGACGGGGGGAGAAACGTGGGTCTAGTTAGTCCCCACTGTGCTCCTCAGACCTCAGTCTGCCCGAGGGCCCCTGTACACCCCCTCCCGGGGGAGACTCAGTGCTGTGAAGTGTGCAGAGTCCCAGGTGGGGGCTTCTCAGCCAGAGCTGAGCCGCACTCCAGCTCGCCCTGGCGGTGGGATCTCTGTGTGTTCTGGCGAGCTCCCCGGCGGGGCTGGTTCCTGGGACCCAGGACAGAGCAGATAGGTGGTGGGGCCTTCTCTGCACCCCGTTCGTGTCGGCGCCTTGTCCGAAAGCCCTCCCGACCCCCAGATTCGTTGATGGGTTCCGTCCCCCACCAGCCTCTGTCCCGGGCAGGTCCCTTCCCTGGGTCTCAGTCCCTGCCTAGACCGCAGAAGAAGACAGATCACAAAGAAGCAGGTGAACCAGTTGAACCAGAACCTAATCTCGCGGGTGGAAGGTGGTTGGGGCGTGACGGAGGGATTCAGAACCAGTGATCGGAGGTCTTTCTGCGGAGGCGACCTTTGAGGGAGGAGCTTTGCAGATGGAGAGAGCAGCCTGTGGCGACACGCTGTTGAGAACGTTCTCGGCTCCATGGGGAGCCAGCGAACACGAATTGGGCTCCTCGTTCGTTTCTTATTACACCTGAACTTTCCACTCGTGTGGCTTTGGCCACGTGCTCCCGCCTCGCTCTGGTTTGGATTTCTAAGCGTCCCTGAGGCGCCCTGACCCCTCCGGATCGCTCCCTGGGGAGACGGTCAGTTTTCAAGGGGATTTCAGGAAGCGACTTTCCCACAGTGTCACCGCGGAGTGGTCCAGGAGGGGCTGGTCGGACCACTAAAACTCTGACCCGCTTCCCACCTAGAAAAAGCCTCTTTGGCCAGGCAGAGGGTTCTGTGACCAGCGAAGGGCTTCGTGGAAACTGCTGGGCTGCACCGGCCCCCAGGGATGTGCGCGGATCAGATCACATCTCCAGGAAGCCCCAGCCCCGTGCACGGCCGTCTCATAACCCCGTCCTCTGGGGCTGGACGCCCGAGCCCGCACCCCCGGGTTCTTGGAGGTGCAGGTGCGGTTCTCGTCCTCATGCTCCCGGTGAGGGGCTTCGGGCAGCAGACCAGGGCCCGGCCAGCGTCCCGCTGGACCGCGAGAGTGAGCTCTCCCCGTCCCCGCAAATGCAACTTTGATCCTTCCAGGCCCTTTTTCACGTAACTAATAGCCGATGTATAAACAGGGCAAGGAGAGGGAAGAAAGAAGGACTCTGCCCTTTTAAATAAGAGGCGAAAGTGTGGTAAATACGGTAAGAGCCTCCGGCCCCATGCGGGCCCCCGCACGCCTCCTCTTTGGCTTTTCCAATCAACCTGAGATCTTGATCCAAATTGTATGTGTGTTCTCTGACACCATCAATTTTCCCATCCTTATTCTCCTCATGATTCAGCTTTCGCTAACTGCTTCCAATCCCCCTTCCTCATCTGCGGGCCTGCCCTCCAGCCAGAGGGACGGCTGGTGACTTGCAGGTTTGGGTCCCTCCCTGCTCCCCGACGTATCTTCCTCTCGGGGCCTCCTCTGTGTCTTCCTAGTTCTGCCGGTAGAGCATGTCTGTATTATCATCTCCTAGTCGAACCCGGGAGGAAACCCCAGAAAGGTGGCCGGGCTCTGTGCGGCCAGAGGCGGCTCGCTTCGAGAAAATCCCCGGTGACTGAGTCAGCCCTGGGTCCGCTCTGATTGAACGCTGTGCCGCCGCGGGGGACGTGGCCCAGGTCCCTAATGCCCCCTCTGCTTTTCTTTTCAAGGCATCACGAGCCTGCTGGCCAATGGCGTTTACTCGGCGGCCTACCCCCTGCACGACGTAAGTGACCTTGACACACACACACACACAGGTCATCGCTGCGCGTCATTTGATTCCCCAAATCCGAGGGCCACGCCCCCCAGGGAGCTCTAATTATGCTGCGGTCTGAGCTTCCTGCTCTGGCTGTCCTATAAATGTCAACCATTCACAGCCCTTCCCTGTCGCCCCCCCGGGCGGGGACCTCAGTTGCAGACAGGGCCATCTTTGCCCACGGGTCCATTCCACCAGGACCGGGCACCGTGGCCGCAGCTCTGCCTCGGCCGCAGCTGAGCTTCGCGGCCAGGCTGGTCCACAGGACTTTTCCCCGGGTCCCCACCCCGCCCCGCCCCGCCCGGGCCCTGGCAGAACGGCCAGAGCTCTGTGTGTATCTGTTTCTGCAGAGCAAGTGGCCAGAGCTGCGTCTCCAAATCCCCCTGACAAATATAGCCTGCGGCCACGGCGCCTCTTCTTGGCTCAGAGAGAGAGGATTCTCTTATTGTCTCCTTGGAAACTGGGACGAGGGTTCAGCAGGGCACTGGGGAGGGGCCGTGGGCCTGAGTAGTGTGGGAACCCTGGACACAGGATCTCTGGAACTTTCCGAATGTGTGTTGCTGCGAAGACTGGGAGAGAGAGAGGGCGGGCCTGGGGGTCACCAGATTCTCGTCCTGGTCACTCTGCGGCCTGGAGGGGAGACAGCCCCTCAGTCCGTCACTGAGACCCAGCGCCCCCATCTGCGAGTCGGGGATAACGCCCGCCCCGTCCAGTTGCCAGGGCTGCAGTGGGCGTTGGAGGGAACACAGAAATGAAAAGGCTTTCAGTAAGACAGTGGGTTGGACAAAGGGAGGGACCGGAACAGCAAGGGGCCGTTCACCCAGGCCGCTGACCTGGAGGAAAAGCTGCTCATTCTGTAGGGATGTGGGGGTCAACTGATCCCACGTTCCCACCTCTGTGCCTCCGTTCCTGCTGTTCCAGCTGTCTGCAATGCTCGTCCCGCCTCTTCTACCTGGACAGCCCCTCCCGAGAGCGGACGAGGCGTCCTCATGGAGCCCTCCTTCCTCTCTGGGCCTCCATCTTCCCATCCCACAAAGACAGCACTCTTTGGCCGCCATTCCTTGTGCACGTATTTCACGAAGGCTCTGACACTCGGCACCCAGTAGGTGCTCAGTAACGCGGTGTCGATTTGAGGCGGACCGGGTCAAGTGGCCTTGGCGACTGACTCGTAGCCAGATGAACGTTTCGAGGGCGGGGCTCAGACCTTGCGGGCCCGGCTGGCACTCCTGGCCCCTCCGCGGAAAGGGCCTCACTCGTCCAGCCGGGCCGTGCGCTTAGCTTTGCTTAGCTGTTCAGCCCCACAGGCGCCAGGAATACAGCCCCGCTTGGCCTTTGAGCTGGTACCCCTGCCAAGATGTCAGGGACAGGAGCCAAGATGTTCCAGGGCCTCCCTGCCCGTGTGAGTCAGCCCTTTAGGTCTCAAAACGGATAGGGGAGAAATCAACATTTCTGAGCACCTGCTGTATGCGAAGAACCATGTTTAGTGGGAGCCTTATCTGGTTTAATCCGGTACAAACACGGAGGCTCAGAGAGGTTTAGTGACTTACGCACAGTGACACAGTCCCTGTGGGGGAGCTGAGGCCAGAAGCCAGCCCCGATCGACCGCAGGCTACCCCACCCCCTGGAGGCCAGCATGCCCCGCCTCTGAGGCTTCACTGCCTCCGTCTTAGGAATCCATTCATTCTCTTAGCGGTTTAAACGGGGGAGTGCAAGACCGCTCACTCGTGGGGCCCATGAGAGAGAGCGTCTCCGAGATCCACATCCTAGAAGCTGCTCAGGCTCCGTCTTCTTTGTACTTTACACAGCGGCAGGGAAGCCCGCCGTGTGGGGTCTGTCCCCGCTTTGCAGATGGGAAAGCTGAGGCTGCCGCCACTCGAGCCATTTTCCCAGGGGCACACAGCACGGAGGGGGGCCCAGGCCCTCGGGCTCTGCTTCCCAGCTTCTCTCTAGCGCATGACGGACCTGGGCATCTCGAGAGAACATGCGATTTTATATCCACGGCTCTTCCACCCGGCTGGAGGGCAGCCACCCCGTTAAATTCCCAAGCTGATGTCCAGATATTTGGGGAGATGAGTCCTTCTGAACCGGCACCCATGCCCTAAACGGCGGGCGCTGGTGCGGTGAGTTGCACCTCTGGCGGGGGTAGGCCCCTCCCGTGGGCGTCCAGCTCTTTCCATCCGCCTCTCCCCTCGGAGCTGTCCCCGGCCGCGTCTCAGCCTGGGAGCGTGCCACGTTCACTGGCTCGTTCATCCATCCAGCAAGAGCGGCTGTCAGGCCAGGCGCCGGGGGCATTGCCCACTGACAGCCGCCTGTTAGGACCGCTTGTGGAGGGAGGGCCTTCTGCTCCTGTAACTAGGGGTCGACTCCGGAGAAGGACTTGGCATTTCCGCCGCTGCTGGGCAGCTTTTTGGCTTCCTTCCTGGTTGGCGTCTTCCCTCCTTCAAGGTCGCGGGCTAACTGATCTCTGGGGAAGTGGGGTGCTGCTGGAATCAGGTGGCCCGTGGAGGCACGGGGACTTGGTTAAATTGCTCCCAGAGCATCTTCGTGCCAAGACCACTGACATCAGGGGCCCCCCTGATGGTCAAGTTCCCCTGGCCTGGAGGGGCCTGGAGAGGCTGGCGAGGCGGGCGGGGCTGGTAGAAGGAGCTGGTGAGTGGAGCAGGCACCAGGCAGGCTTCCCAGCATCCTCAGAGCCCGATCTGCCCCGCGATCCTCGGGTCCAGTCGGCCAGGCTGGCCACGGCGGGGCCTCTTGGAGCCTCTCTGTCACTGCTCCTCCTCAGTCACTGGTGTCACCATTTAGAATACAGCGTTCAGTTTTGATTTTTTTTTTTTTTTTTTTTTTTGCTTTTTAGGGCCACACCCACAGCATAGGGAAGTTCCCAGGCTAGGGGTCTAATCAGATCTACAGCTGCCAGCCTATACCACAGCCACAGCAACACCAGACCCGAGCCGCGTCTGCAACCTACACCACAGCTCACAGCAGCACCGGATCCTTAACCCGCTGAGTGAGGCCAGGGATCGAACCTGCGTCCTCATGGATGCTAGTCAGATTCATTAACCACTGAGCCACGACGGGAACTCCCTCACTTTTGATTTTTAGACTCTCCTTCTCTTCCACTGGATTTGGAGACCCGGCTCCAAGTCCGGGTCTGCCCGGACGGTCAGGTTGCTCCTCCGAGCCTCAGAGTTCCCGTCTGTAAAGGGGGGGCAGGGGCTCCCTGCTCTGTGCGCACAGTGACCGGCTAACTTGGCGTCCCTTCCCGGGATGCTTGAGAGGGAAGGGCCACCCGCTGGACGGGGCCCTGGGACCAGACACGGGGACGTCCCGCAGGTGGGACGCACGCTGCCCCGTTGGTGCGGTCCCTCCGCCCCAGAGCCCGCTGCCTGAACCCGCCGTGTCCCCTTGCTGGACGTCGTCTGTGTTGAGGGAGCCGGTGTTCCCCGGGGCGTGCGGGCTGGCAGGGCAGCCGGAAGTCCCAAGGGCACTTTTAAACGAGGGACAGAGGCTCTGCCCGAGGGTCGGCCTAGCTGCGTGGCGAGCGAGCCTGGCCTTGGCGTCTGGACGGCTTATGGACCTGAGCCGCCCGGAAGCTCCCCGGTCGGTAAGACTCGCCCTTCTCTCTTTGCAGGGAGACTACGAAGGGGACACCGTCGAGTTCAACGACAGGAAGGTAGGGGCTGCGCCACCGGCGGGGTCTGGGGGCCTCGGGCCAGCGGGGGCGGGGTCACAGGGTCACGGCGCTGGGGCCCCACGTCTGAGGAGGGGGTGGCGAACTCACCCGTTTGCACAGGTTTCCTCCCTCTGGTTCCCCCGAGCAACGCTGGCCGGTTGTCTGGGCCTGAGGAGGCTGGGGACCCGCAGGCAGCCCTTTCCGTCCAGTCTTCCCCCGCCCGGCCCGGCCGGCCTGAAACCTGCGTGTCGCCGGCTCCGTCAGACCCTCCAGGGGTCTCCGCTGACATTTGCCCTAATCCCGCCTGGCTTCTGGGGAGAGAAGTGTGGGAGGCGCTGGGCCGGCCGGCCGCCTGGGGCGCCACGGCCTCCAGCAGCGCGCGGGGGACGCGGTGGATGGGGTTCCAGCCAGGATTTCTCAAACTCACTTGACCTGGAACCCTTTATCATGGCAAAGTTATGAGGCTGTTGTTCTGTGGGACGTACTTTGGGAAACCCCGAGTGGTCTTGCATTCGCTGCCGGCTCCGCCTCATTGCACCGTCCTGGGCCCTGGGGAGGCTCTGCTCCCGCACCCACCCCGCAGCCCACGCCGGGGTACCAGCCTCCCCCGCAGCCTCCCGAGCAAGCACGGACCCCACCTCCCTTCAGGGAGCTGCCTCCCCGGGCCCTGCGTTCATTGCAGACCCCCAAGCGCGGCCCCCTCCGAGGAGGGGGGTGGAAACGCTCCCTTGAGAACCTCACGGTGGAGGCCTCGTCCCAGGTCGCAGGGGCCGGCGCCTCTGTGGCAGAATGCCCTCCGCCCCCCCCCCCCGCCGGCCCCCCAGCCGTGTCTCTAACCCTCTGCTACTTGATACAACTCGCCCGCCCGCCCGGGAATCCAGCTGAAGATGCTATCTGCTTTCGCACAAAAATTACATATTTGGTTATTTTTAGTGGAACATCTGGCATTCGTCTGAGACCCCGTGACTTGCAGAACTCCCCCACCCCGTCCGCGGGCCGGCCCTGCGCCAGCCCTGGCCCCGGGGCCCAGCCCGCTTCATCCCTCTGCATCCCCCAGTGCCCGTCCCACACCTCACGGCGCTTCCCCGTGGGCGACCATCGCCTTCTGGCCGCTCAGCCTCCGGCTCCCAGGCCCTCCACCCCACCCCCGCCAGCCTCCCCCCCGACAGCCTCCCCGGCCGCCTTTCTAGTCCGGAGACGACCCAGCTGATGGTCACGGCCGTGCCAAGACCATCTCGTTCAGTTATTACTCAGGAGTTATTTCCTGGGCACGGCCATGTGCCAGGCCCAGCCAAGCAGCTCCGGCTTTATCTAGACTGGTTGCTCTCTCTGCCCAGAATGCAGCCCACCATCTGCGCCCCTCTCCTTGTTTAATTTTATGCCCCAACAATGAAGACAAGGCCTGGCCAGTGGACGTAGTCAGGGGATACTGGATGGACGGATGGATGGATGGTTGGACAGTGGGTGGGCTGAATGGGTGGGTGGGGTGGGTGGGCAGATGGATGGATGGATGGATGGTGGGTGCGGTGGGTGGACAGATGGATGGATGATGGGCAGTGGTGGAGGGATGGAAGGAAGGAAAGTGGGGAGAGAGGAAGGGAAATGCCCCCGACAATGTTTGGGTCCGAACTCAGAGCCTTGGGGCACTGATTCTCCCACGCTCGTTCCATCTTAAGTGATCTGCTTCTGAGCATTTGGCTTTTGCAGTGACCGTGCCACCCTCTCAGTGGCAGGAGCCCCACATGCTCCAGGACAGAGAGGGGGAGGCCGCCAAGCCGAGGCCGTTTTCCTGGGCTGAGCTGGCGGATCGGGGGCCCAAGTAGGAGTGTTTAAGCGGAGGCAGGCCTGGGCGGAGGCTGAGCGCGGCCGTAACTCTCGCCTGCACCGGGGGCCCAAGTGCTCTCTCCTTGGGGATCGGGGGCTGGGAGGGTTACTCCAGGTGTGGACTGAAGTGGCTTCAACCCTGTGCTCACTGAGCGGACATGGCCCTGACCCACAATTCCTTCCTTCCCTCCTTCCTTCCTTCCTTCCTTTCCTTCCTTCCTTCCTTCAACAATTACTTACTGGAAACCTATCATCCGCCCTGAGAAGCTGGGGCTGACGACTCCTGTGCCTCCATCCCTGGGGAGACGGCAGGGGCAAGTTCACACACGGTCGTTAGGGACAAGGTCGCTGCTGACCAGTGTGCCCAGCGTGTGGGCCCAGTGGAAGGTCTGTGCAGGAGATGCCAGTGAGTGGAGCCGGGATCCCTCTGAGGTTTGGGTACCGGAAGGCCCTGGGGTCACGGTGACCAGAACCACCGGCTCCCAGGGCCCCCCAACACCTTCCACCTGCTCCCAGGCTGGGGGGCCCCCAGAGTCCTGCCAACCACAGCAAGGAAATCTGAAGTTTGATTTCCTTATGCTGACAGCTACAGGGCAACTGACATTCTCTGCTTGGCAGGAAGAGAACTCTGCCAAGGTAACGTGGCTTATGCAGAAAGCCGGGGTGTGCCCCGTTTGTCACATCTGTCAGTGGATGGTGGCCAGCCTGCCGTGGCCAGTCCCACCGGGCAGGCCCGGGAACAGGGCGACTCGCATGACGAGGCCAAGCCTTGGAGAGGGTCTTTCTGTGGCCAGCCTCCCCCGCTGCAGTCTCCCCTCCCAGGGTCGCCCTGCCTCTCCCCCCCCCGCCACCTCCCTTGACGATGGCGTAAATCAGCGGCCCCATTTCAGCCGAGGTGAGGGAGAGGATTGGTCGGTGATGGAGGCTCTGCTTCTCCAGAGGCGCTGTGCGACCTCCCCAGAGCTTGCTGGCTCGGACCTCTCCCTTTAGAGAGCAAAACCGTAGGCTTTTCCCCCTTTTTGCGTAATCAGAGAGACGACCCGTAACAAGCCCCCAGCACCCACCTCCACGGGGTGGAGCACGAGTCCGTCCGAGTCCCCTCGTGACACGGAGGAAGGACAGACCCCTTCCGTGTCAAGAAGGCTGTAGGCTCAGCAGGGAGGGGGTCTGCCCCGGATCCCCAGGGGCGGTCGGAGGGGGTGGGCCTGACTCAGATCACCCTGGGGACTCGGCAGGGAGGGTCTGCCCAGGACACAGCTCTGGACCCAGCCCGGTGGCAGGTTCTGGTTCCTGGACCGTTTCTCCTCCGAGATGTGGGGAGACCCCGTGCACCCCAGCTCTTACCGCGAAGCTGCAGAGGCTCCCCCACCAGCAGCCAGACTTGCCATTAAGTCTTTCAGAGGCTGCGGTCCTGCCGAACCTGCAGTGTACCACGCACAGGAAGGCTTCAAATCTAAAGAAAGCTGCTCTTACAGAGCTCAGAGCTGGCAAAACCCGGGGTTTTGACAGCAGGGTTTGCTGATAATTCATTAAGAATGCATTTAGCTTTTCTCTGTTCTTTTCCTCCCTGCTTTTTGGAGGCGTATGTGCTGACTGCTGATGAAACACAGCACTTGTGTTCTCCCGAGTATTATTCTCAGAGCTGCAAGAGGAGAGAGGAAACAGAGAAGTCTGCTAGAGAGTCATTTCTGGGGACCCCCGACTCCCTGCTCTGTGGAAGCTGGACCCCTCCTGGTGAACCCCTTCCATATTTTTTCTTCCTTTCCTTCTTTCTTTCTCTTTCTTTCTTTCTCTCTCTGTCTCTCTCCCTCTCTCTCTTCCTCTCTTTCTTTCTTTCTTCCTTTCTTTCTTTCTTCCCCTCTCTTTCTTTCTTTTTTTGTTTTGATTTTAGGGGTGCACCTGTGGCCTATGGAAGTTCCCAGGCTACGGGTCGAATCAGAGCTACAGCTGCCAGCCTACACCACAGCCTCAGCCACATGGGATCTGAGCCACGTCTGTGATCCACAGCTCACGGCAACGCCGGATCCTTAACCCCCTGAGCGAGGCCAGGGATTGCACCTGCATCCACTCGGACACTATGTCAGGTCCTTAACCGCTGAGCCACACTGGGAACTCCCTCGTACACATTTTTCACTTTCGGAGCCTCCGCGGACGATGTCTTTCTGCCCAGAAGGCCATCCCCTCCGCCCCGGGTCTTCCGAGTCAGAGGAGGAGAGGGCGCCAGCTCAGCCGCTAGAGCAGCCTGCCAGACTGTGCGGCTTAAACAGAAGCCATTTACTCCTCACGGTGCTGGCAGCTGGAAGTCCCAGGCCAGGGTGCCAGCAGGGCTGGGCCGTGGTGAAGCCTCCCTTCCCGGCTTGCAGACGGCCGTCCTCTCGCGGCGTCCTCTCGCGGCCTCTGCTCCGTGTGCGCGCCGAAGCAAGCCAGCCCTGGCGTCTCTTACTCTCTTCAGAAGGACGTCGGTTCTGTCAGAGCAAAACCCCACGCTCGTGACCTCCTTCAACCTTCGTGACTTTCATAAACCCGCAGTCTTGGGACTTCCCGCAGTGGCGCTGTGGGTTAGTGATTGGCCTGTCTCTGTGGAGGCCCAGGTTCGATCGTGGCCCAGCGCAGTGGGTTAAGGATCCAGCATCACCATGTCAGCGGTGCAGGTCACAGCTTCAGCTCAGAATCTCTCCCTGGCCCGGGAATTTCCATGTGCTGTGGGTGTGGCCAAAAAAGAAAAAGGGAAAAAAAGAAAAAAAATATTCCAGATACAGTCCCATTAGGGCTAAGGCTTCAACCTATGAATTAAGGGGGGCCACAAACATTCACTCCATCATACAGAGCATTTGCGGTGACGATATAATACTGTGTTTGGGCCACAGGAGACCCTGCACGTTCTTTAATTTTAATATTAAGAAAAGGAAAAAAGGGAGTACCCGTCGTGGCTCAGTGGAAACAAATCTGACTAGCATCCTTGAGGACGCAGGTTTGATCCCTGGCCTCGCTCCGTGGGTTAAGGACCCGGCATTGCTGTGAGCTGTGATGTAGGTCGCAGACCTGGCTCAGATCTGGCGTTGCTGTGGCTATGGTGAAGGCCGGCGGCTGTAGCTCCAATTCTACCCCTAGCCTGGGAACCTCCATATGCCGCGGGTGCAGCCCTAAAAAGCAAAGCAAAGAAAAAGGAAAAGGACGCAAGCCAAGCTTCCATGACCCATTCCGCGTTCTCATGGGTGTCCCTGTGTGGGCCTCCCGGGCACTCCTTGTCTAACGGAATGCAGAGACGGTGGCCAAGGCATGGGGGTCCCAGCTGGGTCCCAGCCCCCCACCAGCCAGCAGTGTGACGCTAGGCTTTGAGTCAATGTTGGTAAAACATTAATCACGCATGTGCATGGGGTCTCTTTATTCGAACCAGCCGTCCTCGCCCGGCCTCTTCCTGAGGACACCTTGTGCGTACATGTTCATACGAGGCTTCCAGCCCGTCCTGCCCAAAGCCCTGGGGAGCACGGCGTGTGTGTAGATTTCATTTATCTCGCTAAGCCGCGTTAATCAGACAGCCCATCTCGGGAAACAGACGGCAACCTCTCTTTGCATCCTGTGAGATTTTTTTTTTAAATCGTGCTACTAATATTTCTCCACTCCAAAGCCTGTTGGGTCTTTTATAAAGAAAATGGGGTGTCTGAAAGCTTCGGGCCATTTTAGATCAATTCCAGATCAGATCGTGAAGAGCGGGGATGCCACAAAGCAGCAAAGGGCTGTTCTTGCTCGGGGACCCCGCCACCACCCACGGGTTCCTCGGGAGCCTTACCAGAGTTGCAGGGCTGACCCTTGTTCATCTCTCCAACCAGAACACGAGCTCCAGGGCTCAAGGCTGTATCTGCCGTGCTCACCTCAGAGCCCAGTGTCTAGCACGGTACCTGGCACACCACTGACTTGCTATACGTGTTTGTTGAATGAATGAATGATGGTAGTTGTAAGCTGAGTACCTCGGTCCAGCGGGGGACCTGGCAGCCCTGTGTTCCGGGACGGGAGTGGGAATGTTCCGTTTCCCCAGCCCCCTACCTGTTCCTCTCCCGCAGCTCCTGTATGAAGAGTGGGCCAGTTACGGGGTCTTCTACAAGTACCAGCCCATCGACCTGGTCAGGTAAGCGGGGGACACCAGGAGCAGGCGCAATCGAGTAAATGTTCCTGTGCGTCTTGACCGCGTGCAGTGCCGGGGTGCCTGCTCGAACCTGAACCTGGCGCGGGGGAGCCAGGCTCTCCCAGCAGGACCGGCAGCCTGGCCGAGCCTTGGATGCAGTGTTTTCAAATTCACTGCAGGACGGGCTCTGTCCTCTTCGCCCTTTGCCCCTAAATTCACAGTCCAGCTTGACCCAGCTGGGTGACTGGTGGGGTTTCTTGCTTGGCTGTGTTGAGAGGAAGAAAAGAGGTACCCCCAAGTTTGTAAGAGTTGCCACCTCGGGGAGTTCCGTCGTGGCTCAGTGATAATGAGCGTGACTAGTATCCATGAAGACACGGGTTGGATCCCTGGCCTCGCTCAGTGGGTTAAGGATCCGGCATGGCCGTGAACTGTGGTGTAGGTCGCAGATGCGGCTCAGATCCCACGTGGCTGTGGCTGTGGTGTAGGCTGGCAGCTACAGCTCCGATTAGACCCTATGCTGGGAACTTTCATATGCTGCAGGTGCGGCCCTAAAAAGACAAAAAAAAGAAAAAAGAATTACCACCTGGGCAACGTGTCCTGGGGGGTTGGGGGGGGCCTCTAACCTGGGGCAGGAAGGGGCAGACAGGTCAGAGGGCATGTGTGCCTTAAGACTGGCGCTCAGCCCATCAGGGGGCCAGTGACACTCAATATACAGAGCGACTGGTTCTCTTGGTGCCTCGGGGCCAGACCCATTCCTGTTCTTAGGCTGCGCAGCCACGAGGCAGCATCCTCAGGCGTCCCAGGTGGAAACGCGCCCACCGTTAGGCCGCAGCAGAGAAGGGGGTGGGCGTCCGGGAAGCAGAGAGCACCCGGAACCTAACGGCCTGTCTCGGAGACCCCCAGTCTCCGCTTCCTGGTGGAGAGAGGCGGGGCGAGGGGTGCCCCGAGTGCGGTGTCCCTGGCTGGGGAGGGGACGTGGCGTGTTTTTCCCTGCGGGCGTGGGATGAGCGTGACCGTGTCTCTGGCTTCGCCCTGCGGTGTAGGAAGTATTTTGGGGAGAAGATCGGCCTGTACTTCGCCTGGCTGGGCGTGTACACCCAGATGCTCATCCCCGCCTCAGTCGTCGGAATCATCGTTTTCCTGTACGGATGGGCCACCGTGGACGACAACATCCCCAGGTAGGCGGCAGCCCGGCCCCCGGTCACGCCCCCTTGTCACCAAGGAGCCGCGTTCCTCCGACGCGGGAGCAGAAGCCCCTGGGACTCGGGCCCCTCGCCCCGACCCCGTGTACCGCCCAGCCCCTCAGGCAGTCGCGGGCCGGGCCAGGCGCTGTCAGTCCACGGGGTTTAATAGCCGTCTGAGAGCGTGGGCGGTCTTTTCAGGCACGGACACCCTAGGAGATATTTTACGGTCCAGAGGAAGACATAAAATAAATATCCGACTCCTTTTCATCCTTGGGAGTTGTTGTCCCCCCTCGAGTTCTTAGTCATTATGTGACAAAGTTCATGGCTTCCCTATGGGGCCAGGAAATGAGACAGATGCCCGTTGGAGGCTGAGGGGCGGAGCCCTCGGGCGCAGCATCATGTACCAGGGTCAGCCCGGCCCCGTCCAGGCTGAGGTCTCTCAGCCTGGCACCCAGAGCGTGAGTCAGGCGGTGAGAGCTTAAGGATGCCTGCATCCTGGCTTTTCCAGCTGTTTCCCAGGCTTGCCAGTACCCACCCGGAGACAGGGACCACGCTGGGGGCTCAGGACTTTAGCCCCATCCCCCGTCAGGGACCCCGCGCTGGCGACACTGGTTAGACAGGGGGACGCCGCTGGCCCTGCCTCAGGGAGCTGGCAGGCTGGCAGGAACGGTCCTGGGCCGTCAGGGCAGGTCCCAGCGCTCAGCGCTCAGCGCTGAGTCCCTGAAGCAGAGCTGCGGTTTAGAAACTCCGTCTGCGGTTCTGGTCGGGAAAGAGCCAGTCACGGCATCTCTTACCTGAGGAGTTACTGCCTCAGCAGCACAGAGAAGCCACATCTGGGACATTTTTGTGCAAGCCATGTCTTAATTCGTGAATAACGCCGAAAATATTCCACCCACCCAGAATCAGAAGGTTAAAGGAATCTGGCTCTGGTCCCCTCCGGGCTTATTTTGGGCACAGACAGGAGAAAGCCTGTCCCTTTGTTCAGGACATGAGTTCACTGTGCTTGGGCCTGAGGAAGGCAGAGATCAAAGCCCAGATCTGGGGGGAGGGGGCCTCACTCCAAAGGCCGGGGACACGGTGCGGGGAGGGGAGGGAGCCCCTCTCCCTAGACCCCCCAGACCCCCCAAGCCCTGGGAGGCCGCCTGGGGGCTTCTCCATCTGTGCTCCTCCGGGTCCTGGAGGGAAGCAGGGCTGGCGGCCAGGCCAGCAGTGTCGCCCTGCCAGGGACGCAGACGGCACTTCCTGGGGGTGCTGGAGGCCCATCCGACCACGACTTCTGCCCGCTTGGTGCCTTGGACAAAGCAGGAGCTTGTGTTCCCCCTGGAGCCTGACCCGTCCGGGTCCATAGCGCAGCCAGTGCCCCCGCCCCCGCACGAGGCCGCCCTGCCCCCCCCTCCCCCCCCCCGTCCTGCTCTTTGGCTCCAGAGGCCAGGCCCGCCCGTTGCTTGTCTTTATTTTGGCTGAAGGCGGTGAAGGGAGAGGCTGAAGGGTTAAAACCAGCAGAAAGAGGCTGGCGTTGTTGAAGCTGGCAGGGAGGATGGCTGGGTTGGCGGTGTGGGGATCGCAGGCAGACGGAGCCACAGGTCCTGGCCCTCCCTGGCCCCTCCCTGGCCTCAGGGTCTGGCTCCTGCCGCCCCTCGTGGCCCCAGGTCCCACGCTGACAATGGAGCAGGGGGCTTTCCATCTTTGGGTTCCCAAGAGGGGGCCGGAGTGGTGCCGGGGACGGTCCCGCCCCTCTGCCTTTCAGGAAAGGCCCTCAGGCCAGAGGGCGCTCAGGGAGGGCCAGGGGACGGAGCCCCAAGGCAGCTCCCACGCCTCCTTTTAAAACCACCGCAGCCGCGGGCACTCTGTTATTCCCACGATGACAGCGGTGAACAGGCGGGCGGCTTGGGCATCCGGGCGCTCTGCGGGCTTCATCCGCTCCCCCGCTCAACCCTCCCGACAGCCCAGTGACGTGGGTCCTCTTTATTCTCAGCACCCCCATTCTCTGGACGGGGAAACTGAGGCCAGCTGCCCCAGGCCACGTACATCACAGGTGGTAGCACTCAGATTCAGATCCAGAGCCGGCTGGCTCCCAGGTCCACACTGCCCCCCACCCCAGTATACGCACCCACGCGTGCGCACAAACACATACGCAAGCACACTTGAAGGAAGAGAATGGAGCTGAGAGCCCGCCCTGCTGGCGGAGGAGGGCCCCTTCGAGCTTTTCAGGTGTTTCTCAAACGCCGACAGCTGTGGCCCAGCCATGATTTTGTGCAAAACGTATGCTCGTGTGCAGCACCCAGAAATGAAAAGCAAAAAGCCACCACAACTGCTCGCTTCGGCCCCCTGCTGGATGGCCATCTAACCCCCCCGGGAATTCGACTCCGGCCCGTGCCCTAATTATAGCTCCACGTCCTGTCTGAATTAGCAGGAGGGACAGGGCAGGGCAGGGCAGGGCTGGCAGGACCTTACTTTGGCCCGTCTCCTCACCTTCTAGAAGGAGAAACCAAGTCTGAGGTTCAAGGGCCTGGCCCCGGCACAGAGGGCGGAATGGCCCATCGAGAGCCGGGCCAGGCCTCCTGGTCTCAGCAGGGAGCCCTCCTGTGGCCTCTGGGCAGCAGCCAAGAGCCGTGCAGGGCACAGGCTTGACAGAGACAGAGACCAGGGCTCAGTCCCCACTCTGCTGTGTGGCCCCGAGCAAGTGACCTCCCCTCTCTGGGCTCACTTCCTCATCTACGAAGACGGGATTGCAGTAGCCCCAGAGCTGGTCCAGGCCAGGGAGAAGCTTGGTGCGGGCCGCTCGCATGGCTGGTGACCTCTGAACATTGTGTCCTCCGTCTTAATAGGAGAGAGCCTGGGTGCCGGACAGGGCGGAGGAGGAGGGCCGCTGGGCCTCGGGCAGCTCCCCGTCTGTCCACCCGCGGCCACTCGGCTCGCGCCTCAGGTTTCACGTCTGCTCGGCTGAACAAAAGCCTACACCGAGTGGGCCTAGCGTCCTGGCCAGGCGCCCCTCGCTTCCGCAGCGAGCCCAGCCTGATGGTTCCTTCCCACCCAGCCACCTGCCCCCAGGAGGAGGCCCGAGAGGCCCCTTCTCCACCTTCTGGGTCCAGAGTGCCCAGTGATGTCCGCTGGCTGGCACCCAGGCCTGCCCAGGGCCAGCTGCCCCACGGCCTCCCCGCCGGGGCGTATGGAAGCCCGCAGGAGCTTCGAGCGCTGGCACTTCGCGGCAAGGGCGCAGGAAGCCACAGCGTCCTTGCCCCTTAGACACATTTCCTCTTTCTGTCCTCCGGGGCCTTGCAACGAAGCCCACAGTCGGCATTCGCTGCCAGCGCAACGCTCGTCCGTGCCTGGTTTTTAGAGGGAGGCTGGCTGGGGACCCAGGCTTCTCCTAGAGATCTCGGGACAGACCGTGAGTCCCACCGCCCGGGCCCCCCCAGAGAAGAACGCTCACGCAGTCCCTTCTGGCCCCACGGAAAGCCCAATGGGTCCACGCCCAGGGCCGCCCACAGAAGTTGCAGGCCACGTGCAAGAGAAAAATGCAGGGCCCTGTTCAAAACCCATTAAACCTCTAAGGGCGTGACAGATGGGAAGCCGAGCTGGGGCCCCCTGGGTGGCAGCGCCAGTCACCCGTCGCTGAAGCCGGCCCTGGATGAGAAGAAGGATTCAGGCCCTGGTGGAAGCTGGCTCGGGCGCCGAACCTTGTCCGCCGCGGCGGGACCTCCAGCACTTTCGCGCCCAGCGTGGCTCCGGGAGGGCTGGTCCTCGGGAGCGGGCAGGGGGCCGGGCACTCACAGCCACTCCGTCTCTCCCAGCATGGAGATGTGCGACCAGCGACACAACATCACCATGTGTCCGCTGTGCGACAAGACCTGCAGTTACTGGAAGATGAGCTCTGCGTGTGCCACGGCCCGTGCCAGCCACCTCTTTGACAACCCGGCCACCGTCTTCTTCTCCATCTTCATGGCCCTCTGGGGTAAGCGGGGCGCCGCCGGCGGCCGGGGTGGGTCCCCACTGCCTCAGCCTCGTCTCGAGATTATCCAGCAGAGCAGGGCGGTAGGGAGGGGTCTGCGGGTTGCCCCGGGCTGTGCGGGGCCACAGACACACACGAGTTACCTGCCAGGAGCCCCTGTGAGAAGCCGGGCGTGGGGGTGCTGTTTCCTGGGACCAGGATGTGTTGGCCCAGGAAGGGCAGCTGCTTTAAAAACGAGCTGGGTTCGGAGTTCCGCCCTCTTCCCCGGGGGATACCGGGAAGCTCTCCCTATAGCCTCTCTGTGGGCCCCTTGCGCCCATTTGACAGGTAAGGAAGCCAAGGCCCAGAGAGAGTGGATGTGAGCCACCCGGGATGGCTCCGCTCCCGAGACACCCAGGCCATTCCAGAGCCTGGGCCCCTAACCGCGGGACCTCACTGCCACCCGGAGTCCGGGGCACAGAGCTCCTCCCCCAGAATTCTTTGAATTCAGGTCCCACCTGTACCCAACTCAGGCAGGGGGTGCCTGGGAGGTTGTCAGTGGTGGCTGGATGCATTTCTGCAGACGTTTCTGGATTAGCAGACAGGCCTGCCCCTCCTCCATGGCCTCATGATGCAGCCTTTACCAGCCGGGGATTCAGGAACTCGGGTGCCCATGTGCTGAGCTGTCCCCTGGGCGCCAGAGCCCCAGTCTTCACCGTAGGGGCTCCCATTTAGTAGGAGATGGAGCTGTAGACAGAGAGGGCACAGGAGCAAAGGGTCGGGAAGTCAGGAGGGACTTCCTGGAAGAGGCATCAGCCCCGAGCTGAGTCTGGAGACGCGGGGGCAGGGGTGCTGGGCATCTGGGGAGAGGGATGGAGTGTAGCAACGGAGAGGGCTGTCGCCGGTTCCTCCGCACCCTGGCCTCGCCCCCTGCTGAAGAGCAGCTCTCACGCAGCGCGGCGTGCTAGGCTTGCCCTGTGCCCGGGGGCGGTGGTGGCCTGGGAAGCTGTTCCCAGATGGGGCGGAGGCCGCCGCTGGCCGGCCAGCTGTGCGGCTCTTAACTGGCTGTGCATTTTGGATCTGCCAGGGTCCCAGCAGAGAAGTCAGTCCAAGCCTCTGTGACTGAGTGGTGGGTTGCCGCAGACGCTCCATCTGGAGAGGACCCCTCGGAATCTCAGAACCTTCGCATTGGGACCTTTGCCTCATGGCTCTGCAGCTGCGCAGAGGGGGCTGCAAGCCCGGGGTGGTGGTGGGGCGCGTAGGAGAGAAGGGACCACGGAGGCTGAGCCAGGCGTGTGTTCCAGGGCCATGGCTCAGCGCCTGATCCCTCACCCGGCCCTGCGTGGCCCAGCAGCCTCCTCCCCAGGTTCTTTCAGACCTCGTCGGTGGTTAAGGAGCTCAGCGAGCCCAAAAAGCGCCAGACTGAGGTTACGTCCTGCTCGGCCTGGGCTTCCCGGAGCCAGAGGCTCGGGGTCCGGCCCTGCCTGCGTGGCGTGGAGGCAGGTGTGCAGAGGATTGAGTCAGGTGAGGCGGGAGGGGAAAGCTGGCCTGTCCCCTGGGCTCCTGCACCAGCGTGGACGGCGGCCTGGCTCCTCTGGCCTCCGACCCCTGCCCGGTCTACACTTGCTGGAAACCGAGGGCGGCCAGGTCTGGGGACAGGTCCCTGTGAGTTCTGAGCCAGGGTGTCACCACTTGGAGGCTGTGCACGTGGACAGTCACCTCCCAGCCTCCCCGCACCCACCCTCAAATCTAGAGAGGGGGCCTGGGATCGGCATCAGAAACCCACCAGCCCCCATCCCAGCCTGCACAGCCAGGGTGACCCAGTTCTCACACCAGCACCCTCCACGAAGGCCACCGGCCACCTCTGCCCCTCATTTGAGGTCTGCGGGCCTGGGTGGTGGCCAAGCCAATACCTCCTGGTTCTGCCATGAGCAGACATGACGTACGGTGCCGAGCGCCTGAGCCTCTAGAAGCTCATTCAAGGACGCCCGTCGTCCGGGTCGGCCCACGTGTGCACTTGACGTCCCCGGGGACTCAGATGCAGCTCTGTTACTAGCCCGCCTCATCACTCAGAACCTCAGCTTCCTCGCCTGTTAGATGAGGGCGCGATAAGAATTAGATGGTGAGCACAGAGTCTCAGCCCGTGGTTAGCACGGATGTGGCTGACTGTCAGTAATGGCCCTGCCCTGGTGACCGCAAACCACCAGCTGGGCTGCCTGCCACACTGCGGGAGGGTGACTGTGTAAGGTGATGTGCTTGGCATGTAGGCTGGGCACCGACCGGTATTTACCGAGTGCCCGTGCTGGGCACAGGGGAAGCCATGGGAGGCAACGAGCAACGTGTCCGCTGCCTTAGTCCGGGATTCAGGAGGGTGCAGCATGTGCAAAGGCCCGGGGGTGAGCGTACAGGCCTGTTGAAGGAGGCTGCAGGTGCGGGGAGCAGCTGGGAAGGGGAGCAGGAAGACCGGGAGGCCAGCAAGGGCCCCGGAGGACTTGGAACCTGACGCCGTCAGCCTGCTGTATTAGAGGTTTCTCTTGTCTTATGCTTTAGTCAGAGACGGCAACTTCTGGGAGAAGCAGCTGGGAGGTGGGGGAGAGAGGCTGAGCCAGCCCTGACTGGGGACAGTGGCGGGGCTTTTACTGGCGACCCACATGAGCTCCGTGGCAGATACTCAGCCGCTCACACGTCTGGCAGGTGATGGCGAGAGGGTGGCCCCGTGGGGAGAGGGGGCCTGAGAAGCCGTTGGGGGCTGTGTTGCGCCCTCGCTCCTGGCCCTGGGCTTCCGCACGTGTCCCATCTGTCCCCACCCGGTAGCTGCTGCTCCAAACTGAGGGCCTCAGACGGGGAGGCTCTGACCCTCCCAAAGGGCCCTCCGAGCCCATGCCCGTGAGCCACGGAGGGGCCGCAGGCGTGGCCGAGCCCGCGCCGCGTGCGGCACAAGGGGTACAAATGACAGCCCTCTGCCCACTCGCAGACATCACCCCCCGTGACCTGCCTGCCCAGTGTGGCCCTGGGATCCGGGAGGAAATGACCTTCAAGGTCCCCCAGCAGCCGCTCTCCTGCAGCTGCCTGCAGACGGGTCCCCCTTCTGTGCCCTCCTGGGCGAGTGGAGATTTATCACGAGCCTGCACGGAGGAGCGATGCTGCTCGGCCCGCCAGCACTGCAAGGAGTCGATTAAATTTTGCACTCCCTCTCGGTGAAGCCAGCTTGTCACCTGTCTTTACTGAGCACCTCCTGAGCGCAGAGCGCTGCCACTGCACACCCACCAAGATGCTGGCCGGCCTTCACCAGCAGCCCCGTCCTTGGGAGCAAAATAGACAGCTCCATCCGTCCCCATCCGAGACAGAGGGCAAGCGGCCACTCCGTGCTCCCACCCCTCCAGCTCCGCTTCCACCCTGGGAGGCGACAAAGGCACGTGTCTGTCCAGGGCAAACGCAGTCTATACTCGCCCATTTCGGGGGGGAGAAGAAAAGCCAAAAGGCCAAACCGCTTTAGGGAAAAGGAGCTTGTTATAAAACAAGACCCGAAGCAACAGGAAGGCACCTGCTGGGCCTGAGAGGTACCTGTTGACATCCCGCCCGCCTGCAGGGTGGAGGGGCAGCGAGGGGAGACAGAATCCCTCCTTCCCCCGCCTTTCACAGCTGCAGTCAAGCGTCATTAGCAGAGATCTTGCCATTGTTGAGGTGTTTTTTTTTTAATCCCTTATTCAACTACTTCTTCCTTACCCTCTAAAGGATCATTTTCCCACTGGTGTTCCCCCCCCCCCCCCGCCCCGTGTCCTTTCTTATTTTGGCTTCTAGCTGTGAACGATTCTGTTTACACAATGACAGGAAATGACCCCAAACCCGCCAGTAGCAGGGCTGTGTACACTGCCTGCCCCAGGTGTCACCTCTAGCTTTCATCTCGCTTCTGCTCCACGATGGGGTCCTGAGGCCTAGTGCTCGGGTCAGCTCTCTGCTGCCTGAGATTTATGACATTGCAAAGCATCGGATAAGGCGTCACACAAAGCAACTCTGAGCTCCACTGAGCTGTTCCGGGATCAATTTTCTGAAATTATGGCATAATAATGGGGTTTTAACGGGCTTGTCAGTTCCAGGCAGAACAAAAGGGGGTTGTTTGATAGGAGCCTGGCTGCGAGAAGCTGGAGGAAGATGGTCCCAGCATTAGGGGAGCGACAGGTGCAGTGAAACCCCCCCCCTTGCGGGGGCTGCACCCGAGACTCTGGGTAGAGCTGGCAGGGTGCCAGCTGAGTCACCCGAGCTGGATGGGACTAAGGGAGAGAGACTGGGTCTCTGCCGAAATCCAGAGGCCAGTGGCAGGCTCGTGAGCAAACACTTGTCCAGGGGATAAATAAGCAGAATCGGTGAGAAAATGGGGGACCGGAGGCTCTCGTCCACTCTGCTGCAGATGCAGCTCTGACTCCACTTGCAGAGAAAAGAGTGTGTGCTGAGCAGATAGCTGACCGCCGAGGGCCAGAGGCTCACAAAGACAGTCTCTGAACTCAGGGGCCGAGAGTTAAGGGGCCTGGGGCTCAGGAGCGCCTGGCACAGGTTTGGGAGACAAGACCCCGGTCCTTAAAGAGCCTGGGCCTCACAGCTGAGATGGGGGCGTGCTTTGGGGGCCACAGAAGCCCCAGCCTCGGTCAGAGCCTTCCCCGGGTGGCCCCGAGGGTCCACGCCAGGCCCGCGAGGTGCAGTGCTCCAGCGGGCACAGAAAGGCACTGGAGGATCATCTGATGACTCGTCCAAGATGGTGCCATGGCGTCGGCAACAGCCTTTGGGGGGGGAGAGCTCAGAGAGGCGTCCGCAGCCAGCCAAGGAGGCCTCCAGAGTTAGGGCAGTCACAGCCAAGCCCAGGAGTAAAGGCCGTTTAGAAGGTCAGGCGGGGCCCGCGAGGCGGGCGGGGGGCGGCCTGCAGAGGAGAGCCGAAACTGAGGGTGCGGTGGGGTGCGGGGTGGCCGCCAGCTGAGCCGGTGGGCGGGAGGAAAGGGCCGGCAGCGGCTCAGGTCAGCGCGTCCCGATGCCTGTGTGCACTAGCCGCCCACAGAGCCTGTCCAGAATGCAAATGCCAGGTCGGGCGCGGTGTCCAGGAATCTGTATTTCAGCAGGTCCCCTGCCATGGGGGTCACAGTGCAGTGCATCCCAGGCCGCACTCTGAGAGACCCCCCTCCCCTCCCCCGTGTGCTCGTGCTGGCCCGTCCCCCTAGTCCTTATTCTCTGCGGCTCCAGCCTGCCGTGGAGGAGCCTGGGAATGGGGAGGCTGGGGCAGGGAAGGGAAACCGGCCAGCTGCCCTGTCCCCCGCCACGGGGAGCTAGCCCTTCTCTCCGGCTCAGCCCGTGGCCGCAAAGGAGGCCTTGCCTTGGGCAGGCGAGGACAGAGGGAGAACACGGTGAAGAGAGGCAGGCCTTCCAGAACTGGTAGACGTGTGGGAATGGGCCCCGACCCACATCTTCCGCTGCAGTGACCACAGGACACGTTAAAAGAGGCAAAAGGAGGAGTTTCCGCTGTGACGCAATGGGATCAGGGAGTCTGTGCTGCTCCCAGACGCAGGTTCCATCCCCGGCCCGGCACCGTGGTTTAAAGGGTCTGGTGTTGCTGCAGCTACGGCATAGGTCACACCTGCAGCTCAGATCTGATCCTCGTCCGGGACCTCTGAGGGCCCCCTCAGCCAAAAAAAAAAGCAAAAGGAAACACCTTCACACCTTCCTAACCACGGGGGCGGTGCGGGCTGCACCAGCGGCCACCTGCTTCCTCCTGGAGTCCCCGCCGCGGTGATGGCCGCTGAGCACGCAGCTGCATCACGGGGAACTACGCTACCCAGGCTCCCTTGCTGGCCGGTTTCCTGGAAGGCTCAGCCAATGGGAAGCCCGGTGGGGGGTCAGAAGGCGGCCCTCCTCCTCCTCCTCCTTCCCCTCTGCCTCCTGGGGCATCTCTGGCCGAGGCCTCGCCTTCCCACCGGAAAGCCCTCCCTCCCTGACCCCAGCTGCTCCTGGGCAGCTGCGGTTTCTGGCGACAAGGCCGCCTCCCGTTGCCCCTCCGCCCTGCAGGGGCAGCCACTTCCTGCCGTCTGTAGTCCCTGCTCGTCGTCACACGCTTCCGTGGCCTGTGTGGCCAAGGCCCGGGATTATACCCGAGGAAGTGCCTGTTTCATGGCCGAGCCTGCCCGGAACCGAAGCTAATACTCGCGCGGATGCGTGCAAGCTCCGAGGCCAGTTCTCACCTCACCACGACGGGGACGGAGCACTTCAGTGAAGGCCGAAGCCCTCTAAACAGGGAGCTGAGTCACACTGGGACCCACTTGTTGTCTTTTTTTTTTTCTTTTGTCGTCCACGCCCGTGGCCTATGGAAGTCCCCGGGCCAGGGATAAAATCCAAGCTGCAGCTGCCACCTACACCACAGCGGCAACACTGCAGGATCCGTGGCCCACCGCGCCCAGCAGGGGCTCGAACCCGCGCCTGCACAGTGACCAGATCCACGGCAGTGGGTCCTTAACGCACCGCACCACAGCGGGAACTCACAGACCTACGTCTTGCCCGATCCAACGCCTGCGTTCTTCCCTGGTGAAGGGCGGCTTTGGGCAACTGGCACTTGCGTTCTACGTTTCGCCGAATCTTCATCGTAACACCGCCATTTATTAGACAAGCCATATAATTCCTCTGAGTCTGTTTTTGGTCCGGAAAATGGGGGTGAGAACAGCACCCCCACCGTGACCGCCGTGAGGTGCAGGCGAGACTCCATGTGATAGCCCTGTGAATGCCTGGCCCACAGCAGCTCAGGAATCTGGACTCTGGTTAACATAAGGCCACCCAGTCTTTTCTGCGACCCTCAGCTTCTGCTGATTTCCCTTGGGGGGTGGGGGAGCTTCCATGACAAATGCTTCAGACACCGGCATCTCCCTTTGCAAGTGTGTGCTCATAAAAGCCCTTCATTCATTCATTCACTGAGCTCTTGAGGCACCTGAGAGGCTGAGCTCCATGCTGGGGACCCAGGTAACAAGCCCCATCCCTGCCTCCCAGCCCAGAAGATGCCACGGGATGTGGGGCAGGGATCATGATGGAAGGTGGCCTGGACACCGTGTGCAGGAGAGGTCCCAGAGGCTTCCTGGAGGAGGCGGCATCTGAACCGTATTTAGCATGTTGGGAATAAGGCAGGATGTGGCGGCTGAGAGTGCAGCTCAGTGGGCAGATCAGCGGCAGGGGTTTGAGGTTTGAGTAAGCGGCCTCGGCCCACCCTTCACGCCTTCTGGCCTCAGAAGCCGCACCTGTGACTTGGGTGCACCAAGTTTCCGGAGCCAGATGGTTGAGAACGCAGGCTTTGGGACCAGACTGCCCTGTACCCCACTGTCAGGCTAAATGACCTGGGCTGGGACGCAGTCTCTCTGAGCCTTAGTTTTCTCATCTGTAAAACGGGAGCACAGTCCCTCCTGCCTGGCCGGGTCAGCGGGGGACCTGAGCCAGTCCCACGGGCTGGTTCGTGGGAAGTCCTTGGTCCAGCACTCGGTGGCCTCACTCACCAGATGGTGCGGTGGAGGAAAACGCTCTGGTGTCATCCAGCGTCCCAGAGTTCCTCGGCCTCTAACTTTCCGGTTTTCCTCCCTGCCCGCAGCCGCCACCTTCATGGAGCACTGGAAGCGGAAACAGATGCGGCTCAATTACCGCTGGGACCTCACCGGCTTCGAGGAGGAGGAGGTGAGTGGGTCTGGCCGGCGCTTTGCCACCGCCACCCCCCCAGCCCCGTGCCCTCCCCCACGTCCTCCCCGGCCCCCACCCCGTTCCTTCCCGAGGCCTCACGTGGAAGCCCTGGTCGTAAAGTCCAGGCCAGGCTGCTCCCCACCTGCTTCTCAGTTCAGCTCCCCTGGTGTTCGACTCCCCCGCGGTTGCCAGGATAACCGTTTGAGGTCTGCTGTGGTGTTTTTGATCTCCTTTGCTCACATGGGCACACCACCAGCAGCGCAGTCAGACCACAGGCCAAGGCTCACCACGCTGCTGATCTCATCCTGTCCAGGGGCGGCCCAGCGGGTCTGGGGAAGGAATCACCGCCACCCACGAGGCCAAGGCCCCAAAGGTGGCCGCCAGCCTTCACCCCGGTGCCAAGCCCCAGACCCCCAGAGCCAGCACTAGGCCTGCAGTCGGGCGTGGCTGAGAAGTGCGGCGCCCTCCGCTAACAGAGGGAAGCCACGGGCTGGCATCTCCGTGAGCCAAGGGGAGGGGCCCTTGGGAGCCACTGGGCACCCGCCCGGGGTTGCTCAGGAGCGGCTTTGCCGCTGCCCCGTCCCGAGCTGCCAGCTGGAACCCCTAGGGGAGAAATGGGAATGAAAAGGAACAGGGTCTCACAGAAAGGAGCGCTGTTAGGTGTGGCCGCGCTGGCCCCTGCCTCATGTATGAAACTTCTTGCTCAGGTTTTTTTTTAAAGGGAAACCGCGTACGCACTTTCAGTCTCCTCCGTCACTTTTTAAAACATTCCTGTTGTATTTCCCCACACACGTGCCCCCTCCGAGGCTGGACTGGGGGTCCCTCTTCTGCCGAGGGGTTAGCGCAGTCGGAGAAGCCGCTGTGCGGGCTCTGCACTGCCGGTGCTGTCCGAAGACAAGGGTGCTAGTTTGCAGGGAGAGGCACCAGCTTAGCAGCGATGAGATGGCCTCTGGGTCCGGGACTTCTTGACTGATGTCGCCCCACCCTCGCTGTGTGACCTGGGGCAAGTTGCTTAACCTCTCTGTGCCTCGGTGTCCTCAGCCCTCAAAGGGGGATGGAGGAGGAGTGTTTGAGGGGGTGTCCGTGGATCAGCAGATATAAAGTCCCCTAACCGATCCCCCACCTCCGGGCTTAACCTCTTCCACAGCGGGTCTCTGTCCCGTCTCACAAATGGCGGGACGGAGGATGACACGACCAGACTGATACTCGGCTGCTTAGGGACAGAGACAGGTGTGGAACCGGCATTGCGTCCCCTGGGACGCGGCCTGGGTCAGCTGTCTGTGGAGCGGGTTCTAAAGGCTCAAACAGAACAAAAGGCCGGGTCATCTTATTCTAGCAGTAGACGTAGAGCGTGCTTGTCATGACGGCGCCGTGGTGGCAGTCCCACCGCTTGGGGACAAGGTGCCGTGAACCCGTCCCCTGACGGCTGGGACCCTTGATGGTGGGGGTGTGGAGCAGAGCCACTGGATGTGGGGACCCGAGGGGCCCGAACGGACTCCTTGAAGGGAGCCGCTCCCCCCGGCTGGCCAGGGCCTCTTCCCAGGCTAGTCCTGGGCTGCCTCTCAGCCCTGACCCCCGGGCGTCCGCTCTCCAAGCCGAGAGAAGCCCGAGGCCGGGTTCCTGGCCTGTGTGGTCCTTGCTGAGCCTGAGACAGTCCAGCCCAGCGCTCCCGCGGGATTTCCTAGAACGCACGGCTGTGGACGCAGCCACTTGCACGGTCACCCTTGAGGCGCACAGCGGGTCCTCCTTGCCCACCGGGTCCGAGCACCTCCCCCGGGTTCTTAAACACATCGTCGTTAGACGACGAGCCTGTTTCTTTAAAAACAGCACAAGTAATGCAATCTTTTTTGTTTTTGTTTTACGTTTCTGGTTCCCCGAAGGAGGCTGTCAAGGTTTGGAACTTTTGGTCACTTCTCTAGCTTCCTGTCTCGCTGGGCGACGGGCCTTCTGGCGCTCCTGATCCGTCTGTGTCTGCCGAGCAGCTCCGCACGGCTCTCCCGCGGCGGGCAGGGGTCTCCGCTTCCTCCCGTGCCTCCGGGTCTCTCTTAACCCCTGTTCTTCCGTTCCAGTTCGCTGACCTGCTCTGGGCTCCCCCGAGGCCTGGCGCCTCCGGTCTGCCCACGCTTGCTGACACTGCTGTCTCTTCCGACCCCCACGGCTCCTCACAGGACATTCTCGGGGGCCAGTTCACGGCTGGGTGTTTACAGCGAGAAAGTGGGTGGCAGGCTGGGCTGCAGCCTGGCAGAGGCTGATGACCCGCCCCCGGGACGCAGAGCTCCACTCTGTGGCCTCCCCGTGGGCTGGGATTCCCAATAAGGGGGAGAATCCTGGACAGACCGCATACCAGGAGTTCTAAATCGGAAACGATCCGGGAGTTCCTGTCGTGGCTCAGTGGGAAAAAACCCGACTAGGATCCATGAGGACGTGGGTTCGATCCCTGGCCTCGCTCAGTGGGTTAAGGATCCGGCGGGGCCATGAGCTATGCTGTAGGTTGCAGACGCGGCTCGGATCCCGCGTTGCTGTGGCTGTGGTGTAGGCTGGCAGCTGTAGCTCCAATTAGACCCCTAGCCTGGGAACCTCCATATGCCACGGGTGTGGCCCTAAAAAGCAAATAAGTAGATATGAGATTGACAAAACAGGCAGCTGGGAACTGGCCCCCGAGGGTGCCCTGGGGAATGTATGGGCTGAACTGGCCACGCCTGCTTCTGTTGAGAGTCCGGTACAATTAACAAGCCTCCGCTGACCTGGTTTCTTTCACAGGACCATCCCAGGGCCGAGTATGAAGCCAGAGTGCTGGAGAAGTCTCTTAGGAAAGAAACCAAAAACAAAGAGGTACGGCGGCCACCGGCAGCTGGCTTTCTCAGCAGTAAAACGTTGTGTGTTCATTGACGGAACCAGCCAGGGGTCAGCGAACACTGTACAGATGGGGGCGCTGGACCTCAGACAGGCCAGGTTGTAAATATTCTAGATCCTGAGGCCTTGGTCACAGCAACTCAGCTCTGCCGTTGTAGGATGGAAGCATCCCTAGACGGCAGGTGCACAAATGGGTCTGACCGTGTTCCGATAAAACTTGTTTATAAAAACAAGCAGGGGGCTTCAAATCCTGCTAGCGGTCTCCCTTCTTGATCTGTCCTGAAGATGATCTCGAAATTCAGCCAATATTTCAACACCCAGAACCGAGTCGTTTTGTAGCTTTTTTGCTCAGGGTGGTCAGTGCGTCCAGCCCTTGTGTTCTGTGTTGAGCGATGGTCGGACGGATTTGCCCAGACTGGGTCGTCCAGCATCGGGCCAGCTCCTTGGCTCCTGCACAGACAGTGAGAACGAGAGAGGGCTGTTTTCGTGACGTTCTTGAGGGCCTCACCTTTTTATAATAAATGCCTTTGTTTCTCCCCAAACCTTTCATTCAGATGGGCAGCCTCCGAGTTCCCTGCTGGCTCAGTGGGTTAGGGAGCCAGCATTGTCACTGCTGTGGTGGCAGTTTGATCTCTGGCTGGGGAAATTCCGTAAGCCTTGGTGCAACAACAACAAAAAAAGAAAAGAAAAAGAAAAAATGACAGCGTTATGCTCATAACCTGGATTCTCGAAAACCTCTAGAGGCACCTGGCTAATTTTTTAATGGCGGTTTTTTATAGGATGTGGGACAAGTGCAGAGCCCCGGGCCCTTGTCAGCCTCCGACTGGGGCTGAAAGTCAGTTCTTGAAGGGACGGGGCCCACTGACAGGTTGCTCGCACCGGCTCCCTGTGTCCGGTGTCACGTCTGCACCCTCCGCCCCTGGACTGACCAGAGCCAAGTCCTGCATTTGTCTTTTCTTCTCTTTGCGTCCTCTGGACAGAGTTTGCTGGTACGAGTGGTCGGGAGTCCCGGTTACCGAAAGCCCCTCTCAGGGGCAAAGAGAGTGAAGCAAAAGCCCCTCTCAGGCCCCAGTTTCTGTAACGTGGCCAAAGCCCAGCTCAGCTCTCCTGCAGCCAGAGAGGAGCTTTGCTTCCCGGAACTCCCCTGGGGTCTGAGCGGGCCCAGCGGGGCAGAGAAAATAACCGCAAAAGCAGAGAACTCACCCCACATGAGGAGACCGTCCTTTTAGCAATCAAGATGTCTCCTGTCGTGGCTCAGTGGTTAACGAATCCGATCTAGGAACCATGAGGTTGCGCATTCGATCCCTGGCCTCGCTCAGTGGGTTAAGGATCCGGCATTGCCATGAGCTGTGGTGTAGGTTGTAGACGCGGCTCAGATCCCCGTGTTGCTGTGGCTGTGGTGTAGGCCGACAGCTGTAGCTCCGATTAGACCCCTAGCCTGGGAACCTCCATATGCCGCAGGTGTGGCCCTAGAAAAGGCAAAAAAACCAAAAATATATATATATTATTTATACTTTTTACTGGTAGAAAATTTTAAGTGCAGCACATGCCAGTTAAAAACTGTTTTAAAGTAGAGTTCCTGTCGTGGCTCAGCAGTAACAAACCCGACTAGAATCCACGAGGATGCAGGTTCGATCCCTGGCCCTGCTCAGTGGGTTAAGGATCCGGCATTGCCGTGAGCTGTGGTGTAGGTTGCAGACGCGGCTCGGATCCCGCGTTGCTCTGGCTGTGGCGAAGGCCGGCAGCTACAGCTCCTGTTAGACCCCTAGCCTGGGAACCTCCATATGCCACGGGTGCGGCCCCAAATAAGGCAAAAAAAAAAAAAAAGACAATCAGGACGTCTGCATGTTCTGTGCGCCCTGCCGCCCTGTGGCCTTGAACCAGCGTCTCCATCAGCCCCCCTGGGCTGTGTCTCCTCTCCTAAAGGGAGAGGCGTGGACCCCGCTGCTCCGAAGCCCCCAGGCCCCGCCGTGGGTCCCCACGCCCCGCAGTTAGTGAGGCCACCTCGTCCCAAGACGGCCCACCCCACGGCTTTACAGCGGCACCTCTTAGCATGAGCTTGGATGGGGTTCTTCCTAAGGAAGAAAGGCCTTAGTGCCGCACGGCACGTCCACTTAGGCCCCGAGCGCCAGGCCGGGACCGCCTCCCAGAGGCCTGGCCACTCCGCTTCCTGGCTCCGACGCGGGCTCTTTGATCACTAGACCAGCAAAGGTAGGCTCTGCTTTTGCCAGCCTCTGGTGGTGACCCTGGGCCCTGTGCCTCCGGTGGGCCACACCCTTCATTTTCTCCCATCTTTATGGTTTTAATTTTTCTCCCAGCTATGGCATCAAATTCATGTCGGGGTTGGGGGGTGAAGATCCATTAATTGATGTGTTACGATTCTGAGAGTGGCTTCCTTTCCGTGGTGTAAAATGCTGAGTAATCTGTATCTTTGCATAAAACGCATGGTCTAAATGATGCCAATCGAAAATAAATTAAATAAGTAAATAAATGAGAGTTCCCGCTGTGGCTCAGTGGGTTAAGAACCCAGCTAGTATCCATGAGGATGCGGGTTCCATCCCTGGCCCCGCTCAGTGGGTTAAGGATCTGGCGTTGCCGCAGCCTTCAGCGTAGGTCTTCAGTGGGATCTGGCGTTGCTGTGGCTGTGGCGGAGGCCGGCAGCTGCAGCTCCACTTCAACCCCTGGCCTGGGAACTTCCATTTGGAGCAGGTGCAGCCCTAAAACGAATGAACTAATTAACCGATTGATTGATTACTGCGACCGTCTGGTAAGGGCCACCGAGGCCACTCCGACCGCAGCTCCTGGGCTGGCACCTCTGTTTCCAGGTCCTGTGTTTTTGGCCTTTCTTTTCGAATGTGGACCTCTGCCAACTCTCGTGGGTTTGAAACAAACACCCGGAGCCTGAACCAGCCTTGGCGGCCAGCACAGCGAGGGGTCTGCTGGCCGCCAAGGGGGCGAGGGGGGCCCGGGCTGCGGTCTCACCCCACGGTGCTCTCTTGTTCCCTCCACCTGCCCCAGAAGCGCCGGCACCTTCCAGAGGAACCAACAAACAAATGGAGGCAGAGGGTTAAGACAGCCATGGCGGGGGTGAAATTGGTACTGTCACGTCGGGGCGTCTCGAGTCTTGAGCGTTTGCAGACGACCAGGGCCGCCGTCTCCCTCAGCCCACTCTGCTGAATTTTTTGTTAACCTTCACGTCCATGCTCCCTCTTCCTCCTCCGGCACCAGCGGGTTGCAGCCTGTGTTGGGATGTCACTGCACGGCTTCGGTGGGTTCGTGGGGGGCGCTGGGCTTTCTCTGGAGCTTGCAAAACGTGCCTGTGACAGCTGCCTGCCCGCGGCCCCTGGCCTCCTTAACACGCATGCGTGTCTCCGGTGTCACGCCCGCCAGCGTTCTTTGACCTAATCCATGCCTCTTCCCGTTAAAAACCCACCCCATTCCTGAAAACATCCCAGGTTCATGACAAGCGTGTCCTTCGGGTTCCTCCAGACCACGCCGTCCCTATGCCAGAGCCTTCGGGCCACATGTCCCCACCATCTGCCGTTGCTACGCGGTGGACAGCATTTTAACTCGGGATGCTGGTGGCTTGTTTCAACTTGCTCTGCAAAGGAAAATAACTATTATGGTCTGGGTGGCGAAGGAAAACATCTTAGAGCCTCTTGCCTTGAGAGTGAGATTTTTCAGCCAAGGCACGGAGTCCAGGCTTCTCCCAGACGTGGGTCTGACGGTCTAATTTACAGGAGCCTCTGGCAGGACCACACCCCGTACACGGAGGACTCACGTTTTTAGACAGCCGTTACTTCTGTCACTTTGTATCGTCCTTTCCTGGGTGATAAGGCCCCAGAAGCCAGATGTTTGCATTCATTCGTCACCCGCAGTGTTTTCGTACCGTGTTTCTGAGTGGTTCTCCTGTCCCACAGCTGTCCCTGCCCACACACTCGTGCGCACACGTAAGCACGCACGCACGCCTCTCCCCTGCCCTGGTCCCCGCCGCTGACCCAGCGCTGTTTCGTGTTGCAGACAGACAAGGTGAAGCTGACCTGGAGGGACCGGTTCCCAGCCTACTTCACCAACTTGGTCTCCATCATCTTCATGGTGAGCGCCGCGGGAGGCAGAGGAAGGTGGTGTGCGTGCTGTGCTCACCTGGATGGGCCTAGCCGCCCGCGTGGCGGCCGTGTCCAACCCAGGCCGGCAGGGCGGTGGGAGTGGGGGGTTCCACTACTCCCCCGAGTGGGAGGGGGCTCGGGGTTCTGCAGTGACCACCCCCGAGGGGGCTCTGCAGCCCAGGGACACCTGAGATGGTTTCACGTGGTCCCTGGCACGCGTCTTTGGTTCTAAGAGTGACACGTGTAAGTAGCTAAGTCCCTCCAACCCAGGAGTTCACAGATCTTAAGACAAAGCTGAGGGGCTTAAAAGAAAACCATTAAATGGGAGTTCTTATTGAGGTGCAGCGGAAACGAATCTGACTAGTATCCGTGAGGATGTGGGTTCGACCCTGGCCTTGCCCAGTGGGTTAAGGATCCGGTGTTGCTGTGAGCTGTGGTGTAGGTTGCAGACGTGGCTCGGATCCCATGTTGCTGTGGCCGTGGTGTAGGCCGGCAGCTGTAGCTCCAATTTGACCCCTAGCCTGGGAACCTCCATATGCCTCTGGTGTGGCCCTAAAAAGTAAAAGAAAAGAAAAGCCATTAAACGAATAACACAGACAGGACAAGAATCAGGACCATGCTACTCAGGTGACAGAGGGCCTGTGACTCTGGGCCGTGCAGACGCTGCTGATTTGAGTAAATCGCCAACACCAGGCCAGCTCTCTTCGGCGATTTTAATCCCAAATTGCTGGGGCTGCATCCTGGAAGACCTCAGGCCCGCGCTTGCCATGCTTTTATCCCCTACCAGGTCAGGGCCACGTGTGGTCACTGGAGAAATGACAGTCCCCTCGCCCAGCCCCAGGGCTTTCAGAGGCTTACATGGCTCCCAACCCTACAGCCTGGTACCCAGGTGCCTGCATGCCTGCCTGTCCCCCTCCCGCTGATGAGGAAGCAGAGGCCAGATGCAGGCAGGTGATGGGGCCAGATGCCAGGTGGGCGGGCAGTCTGCTCCAAGACCCCTGCTGTGAACTTACAGCCACACAGCCAGGCGGGCAGGGCTGTTGTTCCGTCCGTATGATTCTGGGTGGCCGTGGGCCCCACCTCGTTTGAGGGCCCCGGAGCACATGCCCCAGACATGCACGAGTGCCAAGCCCCAGGGCTTGTTGCTGGGGACAACCTGAGGACTGTGTAGTCCCTGCCCGGAGCACCCCAGGAACCACTTGGTGGGGGTCAGGGATGCGGGTAACAAGGGTCTCAGGCGCCAAGGCTCAGCCCCTCCTGTCAGAGAAGACGAGGTGTCAGCACAGAAGGACCAGCAAGGGGGTGGCAGGAGGTGGGAGGCCGTGGGCCCTTCTGCACCCGAGCAAGTTTGGACAGAAGCCCTCAGGTTACGCGTCACTTCGGTGAATCGTCCTGAGGGAGCTTTGAGTTTCTTGTGTAATGAGAATCCAGGCGGTGGGCAGCATAGGGCTGGTCTGGCACCTCCCTGATGCTGGCAGGTGCTGCCTTTTCTGTTCTTTGGCGCCTGCGTCCCTCGTGGTCACAACGTGGCTGCCCAGCCTCCCACATCACCGCCACTTTCCAGGCAGGAGGAAGGGTAGGGCCAAGGGGAAGGAGACAGATGCCCAGGGAGGCAGCTCCTCTTTGAAGGTGCTTTCCCAGGAGGCCTGCCCACACCTCTGCTTGCGTCTTGCTGGCCGCCGCACCTGCTAGGGGGCCGGGAAATGGGTTGTTGTCACCCCCAGCAAAGGTGGGGCAGTGGGTAGGGAATTAGCTGGCCTGTGATGACAGGGGAGGCAGTCACAGTCCTGTCCTGCACTCCGGAGCTTCATTTGCTGAACACACATCACTTGAGCAGCTACAAGGCGCCCCCGTGCTCTGGGCCCTGGACACGCTGCTGTGAATACATCAGCCAAACCCTGGCCTCACGGCCCTCTCCTTCAGAGAGAACAGTGTACCCAGAGAGGACTTCGCTGTAGGGCCTGTCATGGGGGCCTGCCAGCCCTCTGGCAGGGATACATAGCCCTGGCACCCCGTCTGCACCTCTGCACACGGGCAAGTGTGGCATCTCCGAGCCCAGGGCGGTGCCTTCCCTGGGGGTCTCTTGGCAGGAGCCATGGTTTTCCCAGGAAAACCCTCATTCCGGGAGCTGGGAGCTGGCGGGGAGCGGTCCCCACGCCTCACGACAGGGCCGCCCTTCGTCTGGGTGTGGCAAGGAGCGAGGACAGGGTCTTCCTGGGTGAATCAGGGCCTCCGAGGGAAAGGAGGAGGCGCCCAGGCAGGCAGCCAGCCTCATCCACCTCTCAAGCAACCGCCAGCCCAAGTTCTGTGGAACGTTCTGGTCCAGCAGTGGGTTTGGCAAGATGAGGGCCCAGCTGTCAGGTAGGAGCTGGGAGGGTGTGGGTGGCTCCTGGGGAGGCCCGGAGAAGGGGCCCCGGCCACCTGTCCCAGCCAGGCCTGCAGCACTGCCCAGCCGACCAGAACTGCCGGCCCACGCCCCGGGGCCTCCCGCAGCCCTACTGTGTCGAGAACGTCACCGCTTCCGCTCAGCATCACCCAGGCTCCGGGCAGGCCCACCCCGCACACAAGCCACAGAGCTACTGGGGTCGCAGCGCCCTGCGTCCTGCTGGGGACAGTGGGCAGGATGTCACGGGCTCCCGCAACAGAACCACGCATGCCATGCTTGGCAGACCCGCCTGGAAACATCCCAGCTCGTGCGCTGGGTGACCTGGCCTGGTTGCCTGACCTCTCTGAACATCAGTCTCCTCTTCCGTGAAACAGAAGCTAGCCCCTCATTCACTGGGAAGTTAGCACCGTAAAGCCCAGCGTACGGTGGGTGACAGGAAATGCCCATCTTTGCTGTGAAGCTGAAGCGCCGCCCGGGGGCAGAGCTGGGCGGGAGGGAGGGGTGACCCATGAGACCGGGGGGCCCCCCCGGCCAAGAGCATCCCCTCCCCCCTGCAGATTGCCGTGACCTTCGCCATCGTCCTCGGGGTCATCATCTACAGGATCTCCACGGCCGCCGCCTTGGCCATGAACTCCTCGCCCTCCGTGAGGTCCAACATCCGGGTCACCGTCACGGCCACCGCGGTCATCATCAACCTGGTGGTCATCATCCTCCTGGACGAGGTCTATGGCTGCATCGCCAGGTGGCTCACCAAGATCGGTGCGTGACCGCGGCCGGGCCGAGCCCTGCTGCCGGGGGGCCCGGGGCTGGCCACGGGCCCGATGTGGTGACAGCCGAGGGAGGCGGGCAGCCTGGACGGCGGCAGCTCAGCCGCGCGCGCGTCTCGCTCCTTCTAGAGGTCCCGAAGACGGAGAAGAGCTTCGAGGAGCGGCTGATCTTCAAGGCCTTCCTGCTGAAGTTCGTCAACTCCTACACACCCATCTTCTACGTGGCTTTCTTCAAAGGCCGGTAGGGGCGGCTTCAGACGCTCCGCCTCTCCCCGCTGGCTCCTCCCACCCGCTGGAGGGCTCCCCTCCCCCGACCCTTGTCCCTTCTGGTGGTAGTCGCTGCTGGGCTGCAGGCGGTGGAGGGGGCAGGTAGCGACACAGCGCCAGGGCCTCAGGAACCCCAAGGAGGAGGGACCTCAAGGAGCAGGGAAGCAGGGGACCCTAGGAGCAGGGACCTCAGGAAGCAGGAACCCCAAGGAGCAGGGACCTCAGGAAGCAGGGCCCAAGGAGCAGCGGCCCTGACGGCAGCCCTGATGAGGGCTGCAGAAGGTATAAGAAACAGCCCCTGGTGTTCCAGGCTGATGGTGGGGTGAACCCCAGGCCCTGACCGTCTGGAGCCATCCTGGGTTTATAGTGGCCTGTGGCCCACCCACCAAGACTCTCTGAGGCCAGGGGCTGGCGAGTCTGATCCCAGAACCCCTCCCAAAGTCACCTTGCTCCAAATCATGTCATTTACAAGTGCCGTGGTCACCCTCCCACCCCGGGGCCAAGGCGCCCAGGCCCCGCTGAGAGCATCCACAAAAATGCAGCAGACCCGCAGAGCCCCCCACCAGCCCACACAACCCGTGGGAAGCTGAGAAGCGCCTCGGGGACCACCCGTGTGTCCCAGCCTGTCCATGGGCCCCAGCGTGGTCCTGTGACCTGCGTGGCAGGTGGCACCAGTGCCCTCGGACTGCTTTGCCCCTTCGCCTCCTGGCCTCCCCCCCAACCACACGTGCCCTTCAGCCTCCTGGTTTCCTTCCCCCTGTGCGTTTGGGGGCCACGGGAACGTCCAACCAACAGGAAACCGTTGTGGCCACTTCTTAGTCGATGAAAGAGGTGGAGGGAAAAGCCTGTGACACAGTGGAGGCTCCGACTGGGGGAATCACGACTCGGCCCCCGTCTTGGGTCCCCTAGAGCCCCCCTCCCCTCTCTTACTGACTCCCACTCACTGCAGGTTTGTTGGACGCCCGGGCGACTACGTCTACATTTTCCGTTCTTTCCGGATGGAAGAGGTAATGAGGCCTTGCCAACTGCGCTGCCTTCCCGGTGCTGCCCGCTCTGCTCTCCGGCTGCTGGGGCGGGGCTTGCATCTCACCTGCTTGTCCGTACGGGATTCTCCTAAAAGGAGAAAGTCTCTTCGGAGTCACTGAAGCCAAAAAAGTGTACCCGTTTCTTTTTCTTTTTCTATAAGACCTTGCGTGCTTTCCTCTCTGGTTAAGATGACTTAAGAAAAAACGGACCTCAGCTATAGCTCTTTAACATTGAAATACCCCCTCTCTCCCCACCAAACGCGATGCCACTGACCTCTGGCTTCTGCCCAGCGATTCCGGCCGCTGTGGGTCTGGTTAGTGTGCCTTCTGCCACTGAGTCCTGGCCTTGCTCTGTCAGCCGCATCGGACCAAGCCAGGCTTCAAGCCTCAGGGGAACCGGTCCACATTCCTAACTCCCAGAATGATTCAGCTTCTCAGAAAAGGGAGTGGGTCTTCCTGATAAAAATTCTGTGAAAGAGGATAGAGAGGTTTGGAATGGGCATCAGGTATAGGGTGATCTGGCTGCCTGGGGCACAGTCTATTTTAATTTTATTTTATTTTAGTCTTGTCTTTTTAGTGCCGCACTCACGGCATATGGAGGTTCCCAGGCTAGGAGTCAAATTGGAGCTACAGCTGCCGGCCTACAGCACAGCCACAGCCATGCGGGACCTGAGCTGCGTCTGTGACCTACACCACAGCTCACGGCAACGCTGGATCCTTAGCCCACTGAGAGGGGTCAGGGATCGAACCTGTGTCCTCCTGGGTACTAGTCGGGTTCGTTACCACTGAGCCACAACGGGAACTCCCAAGGCATCTTTTTTTTTTTTTTTTTAATGAAACATTGGGGACAGCTCTCCCCAATGTATCGGTGTCAGTATTTAGTTTTGCTCGGGACTCAGGGGTCAGCTGTGCCCGGAGTGTTGCCCAGCGTCCCCGGGGTTACCATCACTCCGACAAATTAAGCTTCCGCCTGCCTGGCGGCCCCCAGCCTATCACAGGACCCGCTCACAGAGAGCGGGACCTCAGGCCTCAGAGGGGTGGCCGGCTGCCTGGGCCCGAGGCTGCGTGGCCCTGGGGGAGGAGGAGCCTGAGGTCCGGCCCCACTGCCGCCCCCTCCCGGGCAGTCGGCACCCCTCCCAGCCTGCTTTGGCCCCAACAGCCCATCAGCCCCGTGTATTAGCCTCCAGGGACGCTGTAACGGGCTGGGTAGCTTAAAACAACAAAATCTATTCTCTTGCGGCTCTGGAGGGCAGAAGTCCGAAGTCCAAGTGTCAGCAGGGCCACGCTACCCCCGAAGGTTCTAGGGAGTGTGTTCAGGCCTCTCCCAGCTCTGGGGGCCCCTGACAATCCCTGGGGTCCCCTTTGGACACGGGCATCTCTCGAGTAGCTGCCTCCGCCTTCACGGAGCTGCCGCCCTCCATGCACCTGTGTCCTGTGCCTTTTCTCTTCCCTTTGGGACGTCAGCCACTGGCCAGGGCCCACCTACTCCAGCACGACCCCACCTTCACTTGGTCACATCTATAAAGAGCCTCTTTGCACATAAGTTTCCATTCTGAGTTCCGGGCTTGGGAGGGGCGGCGAGGGGCGGCGAGGGGCTGACGCTGTGCTCTCTGTGCCGCAGTGCGCCCCCGGGGGCTGCCTCATGGAGCTCTGCGTCCAGCTCAGCATCATCATGCTGGGCAAGCAGCTGATCCAGAACAACCTGTTTGAGATCGGCATCCCGTGAGTGGCATCTGGCCTCGCGTCGCAGGGGAGCAAGGGGGGACTTGGGCTGCTTGGGGCGGGGGTCCTTGTGGCGGTCTGGGTGACGGGGGATGCGGGCCTGGGCCAGGATGGGGACATCAGGGACAGCGAGGTGGTGAGGACAGAGGGGAGAGGCGCCAAAGCCACCCTGGAGGACGAGGACAGAGAGGCCAGGAGGACCCCCTGCTCCCAGAGCTGAGGGTGCGAGGTGCCCACGGGTGCCCCCAGACCCACAAGTAGGCCCTGTGGCAGGCGTATGGGGACCCAGAGCCTCTGCCTCCTCGCCTCGTGTCCTTCGAGAGTCATGTCCTATTCTCGCCCCAAGGCAGCTCGGCCCAGCCAGGCCTCTGACACCCGTGGGGCCCTCCCTGCGTCTCAGTTTCCTTACGTTGCAAACAAAGCCATCACGCTGGCCCCCAGCCCCTGGGGAAAAGGGCAAAGGAAATCATCAACGGTGGCTCAGGATTTGAAACACACATCGGGAGTTCCCTTGTGGTTCAGAGGGTTAAGAACCTGTCTGGTATCTATGAGGATGCAGGCTCGATCTCTAGCCTCACTCATCAGGTTAAAGATCTGGCATTGCCGCAAACTGCAGCACAGATCATAGATGCAGCTCCGATCTGGCATTGCTGTGGCTGTGGCGTAGGCTGGCAGCTGCAGGTACGATTCGACCCCTAGCCTGGGAACTTCCAAATGCCGCAGGTACAGCCCTTAAAAAAAAGAAAGAAAAAATAGTACATAAAACACACAACAGCTCAGAGAATTGGAAGGACCCCTTGGAGGTGCCAGACCCAAGCCCTCCTTCCCGGAAGGCTAACGGGGCAACCCCGTGCTTCTTGCAGGAAGATGAAGAAGTTCATCCGCTACCTGCGGCTGAAGCACCAGAGCCCCTCGGACCCCGACGAGCAGGTGAAGAAGAGGCAGCGTTACGAGGTGGACTACACGCTGGAGCCCTTCGCGGGCCTCACCCCGGAGTACATGGAGATGAGTGAGTGCGGAGAGGGCGGCCTGGGCTCGCTGCGGCCCCGCACAGAGCCGGAGGCCGGGTCGCCTGTCTCATCTGCGGCCGCGTCCCTGGACAGGAGGAGGCCCAGCAGGGACACGTGTTCCGCGGGGCAGGGCAAGGGAGAGAGGGTACAGGCCGGGTGGAGCCCCCCGAGCCCGCCTCCTCCTGGGGCGCGTTGGCCTCCTCGCTGGTACCCGGACACACAGACTCTGTGTTTGCACCAGCTGCACGCCTCACTGTCTCCCTGGAGTCCGTGCCCTCTCTGCTCGGAATGCCCCCCACCGGCGGGGTCTTCCTGACCGCAGGGTTTCACAGGGGCGGCCCCCCCGCCTTGTGCAGCTCACCGCAGCTGACACCCCACCCCACCCCCATCCCCACCGCCCTTCACTCCTCCGTCTGGCGCTGCAGTAGAATTGAAGGCTCAGTGGAAGCATTCCTTGTGGGTGTTTGCCCTCCTCGCTGCGCCTAGAACAGGTCCAGGCATCCAGTGGGTCCCCGATCTGTGAAACCGCATGAGTAGCTTGTCACAAATGCTGGTTCCCGGGCCCGGGCCTGGTCGGTGCCGGGGGGACCCAGGGCTCTGCGTTTTTAACAGGCACCTGGGCGAACCAGCCAAGGACCGCTCTGCGGGGTGAGGTGCTCGGGGCCCGGGGGGTCTTGGGTGGCCGCAGCGGTCCCGTTTGCTTGCCCCGCGGGCGCTTCCCTGGCCCCCCTCCCCCCCGTTGGAGGAGTCGGCCCCAGTGAGCCGCTCCCAGCTTCCCTGGGCAGACGCACCCGCCGTCAGCTCAGGAGGAAAAGACTTTTAAACGGAGGCCGTGGTGTTGAATGGCGTCCTCTGCTCCCCGAACGACATCCAGGCTGAACCGGAGCGCGCAGGCGGGGAGGAGGGAGGAGAAGGGCCCGCGGGAAAGCCGGGCTCGCCCCCGCCCCTGCACCTTGCGCTGCCCCTGCCTCCTGGCCTCGCAAGAAGCTGGGAAACCCACAGCCTCCGGGCTCAGCAGCCCCCAGCCCGCGCCAGCCGCATGCCGAGCTTACCCGCGGCCTCCGGCACCTCCAGAGCCTTCAGGCCGGGCCGAGAACATCCCAGGGGCCCGCGATGCGGCTCTGGGGGGGGGCTCACGCGGAGCACCCCCCCCCCTGCCGCCGCCCTAGCAACGCCCACAACCAGCCACCGGGGCCAGGGCGACATTCTGCCGGGTGTCTTGTTCAGCGCCTGGCACCGAGCACCGGGTCCTGCTCTACGGTTCCCGCGTGGGTTCCCCGACCCGCTCCCGGCCAGCAACCTCGCCTGCCCTCGTGGGGGCTGTGCTGACTGCAGCCTCCGAGGCCACAGGGGCCCCAGGCTGGCTGGTTGATGGCAGACAAGGATGGTGAGAAAGAGCAGGGGACCCGAGGCAGAGGGTGAGCCTGACAGGGCAGTGGACGCGGTCCCCGACCAGCTCCTCGGGGCCCAGTCGGGGGGCACACTGGCGGCTACTGGGGAAGCGGTGATGCTGGCAGGCCCCCCCCAGGTCCCAGGAAGCGCTAGGGCCCCTCCCCAGCCCGGACGCAGCGTGACCGAGGCCGGGTCCTCACGCTCATGGGCACCCTTTTCCCGTTACTGGTGATTTTTTAAGATCAGACGGGCGGGTGAGTACACGCCCATGGTGCAAGAGGCAACTCTGAGGTCCAGAGCAAAATGTGGAGCCCCACCCGCAGCCCCCTCCTGGCCTGGGGTCGCCCGGGGTCGTGGGGCCGGCCTGGGGGCACGTGCGAGGCAGGGCCCCGTCTGACCCGGGCGCGTGGGGCAGGCGTGCGGCCGTCCCGGCGCAAGGGGCTGTGCTGACCGCCCCGCTCTCCCGGCAGTCATCCAGTTCGGCTTTGTCACCCTGTTCGTCGCCTCCTTCCCGCTGGCCCCGCTGTTCGCACTGCTCAACAACATCATTGAGATCCGCCTGGATGCCAAAAAGTTTGTCACCGAGCTCCGAAGGCCGGTGGCTGTCAGAGCCAAGGACATCGGTGAGTCCCCTGGGCACCGGGGTCTGAGAACACGCTGGGGGCGCGCCTGGTGGTGCAGCGGGTGAAGGAGGCCGCGCTGTCACCGCAGCGGCTTGGGTCACCGCTGTGGCGCTTAAGTTCCGGCTCTAGCCTGGGAGCTTCCGCGTGCCAAGAGTACGGCCAAAAAAAGAAAAGAAAAGAAAGTGAGAACATGCTGGGCTTGGGTAAGGGACCCTGCTCCCCGGAAGCCAGAGACGGAACTGGAAAAGCGGGGTCCTGGCCTCCTCGCTGCGCCCACCCTGGAGGGGGATTCAGAGCCGGGGGTGGGGGTGCAGGACCTCCAGGCCCCCCTACGTCCCACCCCAGCTTCCTGACTCCCGAGGTGTGCTGGCCCAGAGACTATTCCGGAAAGGGCTCGTGTCTCGGCTCTCTGAGTATGCCCCCAATCCGCCGCTCCAGGAGGTCCCCGAGACACAGTCCCTCCTGAACCCGCCTCAGCATCTCCTCCCGACCCAGGAGAGGCGTGGGGTCCCAGAGCACAGAGCCAGTCCGGCGGGAGCTAACGTTAGCTGGTCGGCAGGTGCCTTCCTGTAGCGTGTGTCATTTAGTCATTTAACAGTCAGAGAAGAGAAAAGGAAGGAGGGGGCCTCCCCCAGTGACAGAAGAGCATCTGTGACTGGCCTGTCAGGTCAGGGCCAAGGTTGGCCCAGGCTTTTTACCGCCCGTCACTGAGGGGCCCCTCGTCCACGTGGAAGGAAGATGGGGAGTGCTGGGGGTCAGTGCATTTAACGTCAGCGTAAGGACTAACTTTTTAACGGCCAGAGGGCTCAGAAATGCAGCTGACCCCCGTGGAGTGGGCAGCTCCCTGTCACCAGAGTGTAAGCGGATGGGGTGCCCGTCTGTCCGGGAGCCCGGCCTAGTGGTCAGGGCAGAGCCGGGCCTCACCCTCAAGGCGAAGCCCACCTTATCTCAAAGGGAATCAGCTTAAAGCAGGACCCAGTTTTCAGGGTGAAAACAAAAGTCTTTACTAGGATTTTATCTTGAAATGAGACAGCAAGTTACAAAAGGATGTTCGTTTTACTTCCGATTCCACAGTCTTCGTTAGAACAGCACCTCTGCTAGTTCTGTGCCGGTTCTCGGAAGAAGCAGATTCGATGGCATCTTAGGAATGTTACTTGTCGCTTTACCAAAACGGCATGCGAGGACATCTTCGGGGTGGGCTTTTGTGGCATAAGCATAATCTTGCGACAGCGCAGGGGGTCAGCGCCCCTTCCAAGAGCTCCTGCCCTTGGCGTTGGGTCGTCCTCGCTGAAAATGTCCCTCGGGGCCATCCCCTCCCCAGCCAGGCACTCCTCGGCCAGCACTGGGTCTCGGCCCCACGGGCACACCCCTTGGCCTTCACAGCACGCCCCTAAGGAGCCAGGAGGGCCAAGGCCAAAGCTGCTGCGCTGGGTCAGAAGCCAGTTCGGGTTTCTGTAACAGACCAGATGATAAATGTTTTTGTCTCTGTCGACTAAAAGGCCGTGTGCCCGAGTCTCAGAGCAGCGTTCTCACCAAAAAGCTAAGTTTCCCACGCGCTCTCCTTCTCACACTTGAAAATGTAAGAGCCATTTTGACTCGCGGGCCATGTAAACACAGGCCGAGCGCTGCGAACACCGCAGGCGGGACTTGCAAATCCCTCCTCGAGATGAAGGTGATGCTGAACCCAGGGCCCTCGGAAGCGAGCCCGCCCCGTGCCGCGCATGACCCCACTGAACTTCCTCTGTCTGGGGCTTTCAGTGCCCCCAGGAGCCTCGTGGGGAGGCGAGGCAAATCCTCGGTCCCATTTTCCAGGTGGGGAGAGTGAGGCCAGGAGGTTGTCGCGCTGAGCTGGAGCCGGAGGACTCAAGCCCTGGTCCCCTCCCGGCACAGCTCACCCAGGTGCAGCCCTAAGGCCTGGATGGGCGGGCCGGCCACCCGGCAGGTGCTCCCTGGACAGTCAGGCCTTGGGAATTCTGAGCCCGAGCCTGGTGGCCGTGGAGAAAAGAGCACGGCCTTCCGCCACTTGTTCCTTACAAAGGCTCGATTCTCAGGCACCCCAAGGCCCCAGGCGAGTCCACAGCAGCCAGTGTTTGTTTTGGCATCCTCGGCTGGGCCGGGCTGGGCCAAGCCGTGCCCTGCAGCGGCCCCCGAAAACCTGCAGGCCCAGTGGGGTCGAGGGGAGCACCACGGTGCCCCCCGCTGTCCCAGCCCTTGTGGACATCGTCGCTCCCACCACGAGCGAAGCTGGGACCACCTCTTCCTGGGGGTTTCTGCTCACGGCTCCTTGTTTTTTCCCGGCTCTTACGCCTCAGCTGCTCGCTTCCTGGTTCCTGCCAGGTTGGCTGAAGCATAATCTGTCCCTTCTTTCATGGGTTGTTTACGGGTTTTCCTCCACTGTAACCTTCCCCTCAAGAGGCTTTTGTATTCCTTCTGTCATCCATGCAGGGGCCCTGAAGGGGCAGAGGGCCCGGTGGCATGAAATTCTGCCTGCATTCTAGCTCCTGGGCGCTGTGAGGGGGCAGGCAAGCCACACACCTCCCTATTACCTTACTGTGTTCTTGGTTTCTTTCCTTTTTTTTTTTTTTTTTTGGCCACACCTGTGACATATGGAGGTTCCCAGGCTAGGGGTCGAATCAGAGCTGCAGCTTCAGGCCACCGCCACAGCCACAGCAACAATGGATCCAAATCATATTTGTGACCTGTGCCACAGCTTGCAGCAACGCTGGATCCTTAACCCACTGAGCGAGGACAGGGATCAAACCCACATCCTCATGGACACTAAACTAGTCTGTCTCTTAACCCGCTGAACTACAATAGGAACTCCCTTACCGTGTTCCTGGAATCTTAGCGGCCCCTGGAACAGCGGTGACGCCTTGAAGGAGAGGCAGGTGGAATGAGGTGGCTCCCCTGGGAGATTTTCATAAAGGCAGGCAAGATATTTCCCCCAGAGCTGAGGCCTCGAGGTCCCCGGAGAAGTGATTGTCATCCTGGAACGTGCGTCCAAATAACTCGGAGGGTCAGGACTCCTAGAGGCTGATCTTCCAGGCTGGGCCGGCGTCCTGGTTTTACATTTTTAAAACGGAACCCCCTAGGGTTCCCTGGCGGTGCGGAGGGTTAAGGATCTGGCATCACTGCTGTGGTTCAGGTCACTCTATGGTGCAGGTTCGATCCCTGACCCGGGAACTTCTGCATGCTGAAGGAGCAGCCAAGCCCCCCACCCCCGAGACCCCATGATTCTGGTGCAGGGATTCACACACAGGGCCGTCTGCCTGGACATAAACACCTTGCAGGACCTGTAAGACAGGTTCAGTTCTAGGCTGTGGAAAGCTCTCACTGGCCCATCTTTCTCCCACCGGCCCATCCCCACTTCCTCTTGTCACCTCTCTCAGCCCACTGAGCCAGCCACCTGGGCCAAGCCACAGACACATTTCCTCCTGCTGAGCTCAGGGGCTGCCTCCCAAGGGAGCCCCCCCATCCAGAGACCTCAACTTGCCCAGCTCACCAGCACCCCAGCACCCCCACTCGGAGTTCTCAAACTCGGACCCCACGGGGCCGGCAGGGCTGACGAAGGAGGGGATGTGAGCGCACACACACGAGGACTCTTGTTCCGGTTCCCGTGAAACACCCGGCCTGCTTGGATTTTTTGTTTGTCCCGTTTCGGCTGTCCCCCACCCCCAGCATCTGGAGGCCCTGGCCGGGGATCAGGTCCAAACCGCAGTTCCCACTGACATCAGGTCCTTAACCCACTGTGCCTGGCCCGGGATCAAACCTGCGTCCTAGCACTCCAGAGGTGCCACTGATCCTGTTGGGCTACAACAGGAACTCCCCTGGGTTTTTCGTCTCCCCACTTCTGTGGAGTCTAGGTTCTGATAAATATGTTTCTCTAAGCCAATCATGATGATAAAAGGCCTCCATACAGAGAACGGAACTGCAATTCAGGGTGTGGCCTGAAGGGGGCGCCACTGCCAGCCACCACACGCTGTTATGGAGACTGCCAGCCCACTGCGGACCACACTGAGGCTCTTTCAGAAACAACAAGTCGAATTTTTTTTTAACTTTTTTATTTTTGTCTTTTTAGGGCTGCACTCGAGGCATATGGAAGTTCCCAGGCCAGGGGTCAAATCGGAGCTGTAGCTGCCGGCCTGCACCACAGTCACAGCAACACAGGATCCAAGCTACGTCTGCAACCTACACCACAGCTCATGGCAACTCTGAATCCTTAACCCACCGAGCAAGGCCAGGGATTGAACCCGCAACCTCATGGATGCTAGTCAGAATTGCTTCCACTGAGCCACAACAGGAAATCCCCAGATTTTTTAAATACATCATTTTTGTAAGCATCCATCGACATTTTTTAAGTAGCAGCCAAGCTCCGTGAAACACCCATACACCTGGATGTGGCCCGAGGGCTGCCGTTTTGCAGCCTCTGCTCAGGGTATGAAGTTTGGCTAACGGCTCTCTACGCTCTTGCAGTCACTCAGCAAACACCCAACACCACCCGGGCTCCGTGCAGGCCCAGGAGAGATGCAAGGATGTGCAGTGCGCAGCCTCCCGGGAGCTCTGGGTCTCCAGAAGGGTTCCCAGCCCCGGGACAGCCAGTGTGAGAGCCGCGAGCCATGCACAGTGCTGCTTTTGTCAGTAAGCATTGCAGGACGAGCCGTCTCCCGCTCACCTGCACCCTGCGTGCTTCCTTCGGGAGGGACGCGTAGGGCATGCGGATCTAGTACCCTGAGTGCAGGCCCCCTGGACCGCCCTGCCACTGCCCCAGCGCCGGTCTGGCGAAAAGACCCAACACAACCACAATGAACTTCCCATCTCGGGTTAGATGGTACCCCGGGAGCTCACAGGGACCGCGGATGAGTGGGGGGACGAGCGATAGACCAGCGCAGCCCCGCAGAAGGGTCTGCAGCAGACGGGCTTGCTGTTGTGGAGCAGTCCCCGGCTGGCGCCGTCCTTGGGGGCCGGGTCTGAGCCTGTGGTCTCCAGCTTCCGGGCCACTGAACTGCTGCTGTCTTTGCAAACCGCCTGCGTGCAAATGGGCGCTCAACGCCAGGCCAGGAACATTGCTCGTCCTGGGCAGAGACCCCCCAACGACCGGCCTTTGTCCTCTTCCCCGCCTTTCAGAGAAGTGCTGTGGTCACCGTCTCAGATCCAATTCGAGGCAGGGAGAGAGAATGCCTGGGACAGGGCTCCGGCCCCAAATCTGCTCTGACGTGTGTCTGGCCCGATGGAACGCGGGCCGGGGGAGGGCAGGGGTGCTGGGCCCCTTTGGGAGCGGCGGCATCAAGGCCCTATCAGCAGGGCCTGCCCTCGGCCCTCAGAGAGAGCACACCCTCCCTGGGCCTGCTGCTTCTTTCCTCTGCTGCGGGGGGAGGTGGCCTGGGAGAGGCGCTTCCCCAGGCGCTGCCCGCGGGGTGACAGACACCAGGGGGCGCCCAGGCGGAAAACGGTTTGCACGGCCCTGTGGTCCAGTCATTATACCCGGGTTGTGGTCCTGGCCTCACCCGGGTCCCGGACTTTGCTCCTTGACGTCAGCCCTGCATGCGGTTTTCCTTGCCCTGGAGCTACGTCCGAGTTTTTGGACACCAAACCTCATGGGTCCGGTCTCCAGCTGCTGCTGCGTGGGCTCCTGGGGACAGGAGCTTCTTCCAGATTGAATCTTTGTCTCTCTGGAAGGTCCATCTAAACCAGCCAGTTTACGTAGCTTCTCCGGAGGCTGTTCAGAACCTTTAGGACCAGATGTTTTTCAGCAGCTTTCAAACCGCGGATGAACCAGTTCAAGCTGTGGGCTCTGCTGTCAGCCAGGTCCTCCCCCATTCGACTCCCCGTTACCGCGTGTCCGACCTGCCCCAGAAAACGACCAGGGAGCCCCTGCCAAGGCTGGGCTACCGTCTGCTAGCCGGAGCCGCTGAGAGCCTGGCCAGGAGGGTTAAAACTGTGCTTTTCTCCCCCCAGGAATCTGGTACAACATCCTCAGAGGCGTTGGGAAGCTTGCTGTCATTATCAACGTAAGTGATGGGACGTCAGGACCTGGGCCAGGACATCTGGCTGGGCGCCCCTTCCAGGGAGCTGGTCTCTGCCCCCCCGTCTCGGGAGCACCTCCTGTTCAGAAGGGGCCCTTGGTTGTTTGGAGGGGGGTGCAGTGAGCTCTGCGTGCAAACAGCAGAATCTTCTTGACCTTTCTCTGCGACGTCCCGTGAGAACAACCAGCAGCAGCAATACACTTATTGAGCATCTAGAATGTTCCAGGCCCTTCTAAGCCCTTTCGGTGCATCCACTCACTGGCGTACCCCCAGGGCCCACGGAGGCAGGGGTTTGTTGCCTCATCTGGCAGGTGAGACAGCCGAGGCACAGAGAGGCCGGGCGACTTGGCCAAGAGCGCACAGCCAGCGGGAGCAGAGATGGACGTGGCCGCAGGCCCCTGGGTCCCTGCTCCGACTCTGGCTTCACAGCACTCTGCCCCGGGGCCGCTCTAGAATGCAACGTGATGGCTCTGAACTTTAGAAAGCACTTTCCCTGTCTGCCTCCTTCTCTTTCAAACAAGCCGGGAAGGAGACGCACCTGGAGTGGGCATGGTTAGTTCTGTTTGGGCAGAGAAAACGGGGCACAGAGAAGTCAGGCGACTTATCCAGGGCCACACAGCCAGTGAGAGGCAGCCTACCTTGTCCCCCAGCCTCCTCACCCAGGGTGCCCTGTTCCCAGCCTCTAAGGCCATCTGCTCGGGACACCGGAGGGGCTAGCGGGAGTCCCCTGACCCTCTGTCCCCTTGGTGAGCCTAGGCCCCGTGGCCACGTGGCCAGGCCGCCAGCGCCACCCTGGCTGGGGTGGGACGTGTCCCCTCCCCGCCCAGCCGAGGCCCGCACTCACCACCCGGTCCCCCGGCACAGGCGTTCGTGATCTCCTTCACCTCCGACTTCATCCCCCGCCTGGTGTACCTCTACATGTACAGTGGGGACGGGACCATGCATGGCTTCGTCAACCACACGCTCTCCTCCTTCAACGTCAGCGACTTCCAGAACGGCACGGCCCCCAACGACCCCCTGGACCTGGGCTACGAGGTGCAGATCTGCAGGTACTGCTCCCTGCAACCCTCTTTGAAGAACAACTTTGGTGGACTTCTGGGAAAACCCCAGTTCAAGTCAGGATCCTTTGGGGGCAAGTCACAGGACATCTCAATCTTGCTTCAAGAAAAGAAAAAGATCCCTGAGGTGGGGGTAGGAGGTGATTTGTTAGTCCCCTTAAGTAAGAAGTCCGGGATAGCTTCAGGCATGGCTGGATCCAGGGGCTGCGGTTTGCCATCAGGCCCCTGCCTCCCAAGTTTGCATTCCTCCATAGTAACATCATTTCCTGGCAGGCGGAAAGGATTCCCCAGCAGCTCTTGCTTTATGTCCTCTTAGCTCAGCAGTCCCAGCAAGACGAGTTTCTCTTTCCTACCATTCAGCAAATGTCCTAGGATTGGGTCTTGCTGACCTGTCTTGGGTCACAGGCCCATCCCTGAAATAATCACTCTTGCCAGAGTGGAGGGTGGGGCTCTTATTGGTAGGTCTGGGTGGTGTGCCGGGGTGTGGGGTCATGGCCCATAGAACTGAAGGCATCCCAAAGAAAACTGGGGTGCTGTGAATCATAGAGGAGGTGATGGATGCTAAGCAGGGAAAAGCAACACATGTCAAGGTGGTCAAACCTGCGGGGCGCCATCAGCTGGCCAGACACTCAGGGTGTGCAGGGAGCACCCCGGGAAAGACAGAGGCGGTGGGGGGGTGGGGGGGTGCGGGTGAGGGGCAGAGCCAGGCGCGGCCACTCGCTGTGCACCTTCCGTGTGCCAACCTGGGTTGGGGGCTGGGGGCTCAGGAGTGGTTCCTGCTGTCCAGGGGCCTCGGGCAGGGGGCCAAAGCAGCAGAGACGGATCCATGTAAAGGGGTGAGAGTAGCCGGAAACCAGGGAAAGGCTGGAACCAGTGGGCGGCTTTCCAGGGTGGAAGGCGAAGCGGGCAAAAGCAGAGGTGAGAATCAGGTTGTTGTTTGCGGGTGGGAAGTGCAGCCCGCTCCGGAAAGGGAAACGCCGTGGGCGGTAAGACTGAAGGCACAGCAGGTGCGCAGCGTCCGAGGTCGGGAGTCAGAGGACCGTCGTGTGATTGGCCACTGGCTTAGAGGTGAGGCTGAGAGCAGGGAGCAGACAGCGTGACCACACTGTGCATAGTAGCCCCCGGCAATCTGAGCTGCCTCCAACCCAGCGGATTCGAAACACGAAAGACCGCAGAACACACGTCACGAAGCCCTCTCTGCTCAGGGCCGGTATTTACTCCAAGTCTAGTTACTTCTCCTTTGCTCATAGTTCTGTGAAGCTTACCTCTCTGCGTCCATACCCTTGACCTGGCAGCAGAGAGTGGAGGAGACTGCGGAGTCCAGGGTACTGACAGTAACAAGCAGTGGCACGGGGCTGCAGGGGAAAAAAAAAAAAAATCGGGCCCAAGAGATGGAAAGACAGCACCACCTGGGGTCACTGGGCCCGGCAGGCGGACCTACCCCGCATAGGCGCTACCGATGACTTTGCAGCAGCGGGCGTGCCCCGTTGACCCGAGTGACTCAAAGGAAGTTGCAAGGCATGCTGGGTGTTCTGTGTCAGCAGGGACCGTACCTACTCTGGGACCCAGTACAGGGGAGAAAAGGAACGAGCTAGAGCCAGGCCTGCCACGAGAGAGGGCGGGCAACACGAAACACACTGCACGGCACGACACGCTTCCCGCTTTTCAGAATCCCACTCGCGGTGCGTTTCTGTGCCCAGGGATGCGGGCACGAGCGCCACAGGAAGGGCCGGGGGGATCAGCTCTAAGCTCCTTGGGAAGGTCGGCCTGGGGAGCTGGGGGTCAAGAGCAGGACGGCCCCTCTGCAGGCACGAGCCCCGGGGACCCCCACTTGCCAACCAGCACTGCACCTCCTCTGCTTTGTTTGAATTTCCCACGCTGGGAACACAATCAGACTGACCTATTTAACTCAAAGTGAATTTCAGAGGAAGAATGACTCAGAACAAAGAAGACAGGGCGATAAGAGGTCGTTTTATTAGAAATTCCCTCCGAAACGTCAATGTCAGTGTTTACGGGGCAAGCGCTGGTTTTCAGGAATCAGGCACCCAGCCCCCGGAAGGGGTTCCCTGTCTGCACGTTGGTCAGAAGTCCGGGCCCCTCGGGAGGAGGCGAGGAGGCAGGACAGAGACCCTGTTTTTAAATGAGACCCCTGTTGCTTTTGGCCCCTCGGAGACGGAAGGCTGTGAGCCAGCCGACCCTGCTCTGTGGGATTCGGGCTTCAGCCAGGCCCACCCTCCCGCTGGCCACGATGAGATGCTGCAGGTGCCGTGAGCTCCTCGCCACCACGGGCTGCACCCACCTCAGGCCTCCCAGAGGAGCCGGCTGCGGGACGAGCAGCACCCAGCCCAGCTTGGGGCAGCAGGCGTGGGAGGGGTGGCCTAGAGGAGCTGAGAGCTGCAAGCGCTGCTGGCTACCCTTTCTTCCTGCACCAAAACAGGCACCATCCCATTGAATATTCACAGCCAACCCCAGTGAGGGCATTAACCTCCCAGGGGACCAGGCAGGCCGAGCACAGAGCTAAGCAAGGAAAACAGTAAGATCACTTCTGATAGAGGTCAGTGCAGCTGGGGGTGGGGGCGGCATCTGGGCAGGTCTGTAAGTGGGCTTTGAAGGATGCATAGGAGTTTGCCAGGTGACTCAGACACATTGTCCAGTATCCTGGTGTGGATAGCCTTGAGCACAGAGAAGGAGGAAAAGGTGTATGGCTTCGAGGCTGGGAAAATAGGGGATGGCTGTTCCCATCGGAGATCAGGTTGTACAGCTTCTGCCTTGAGGCTCAACAGCTGGCACCAGAGTGTGTGTTCCCAGCCAGATCCTATCTCGGGCTGGCAACTTAGCACTGAACAGGCCCTCAGAGACTCTGGCCCAGCTCCCTCAGACACAAAGCTCTGTGCGTGAGGAGTCCCCTCTGTCCCCCCGAAGCTCTGCCCCATGGAATAGGGCCCGGCGTGCAGTAGATGCTCAATAAATGCTGCTGCCACGGCTCGGGGAGGGAATACCACACCGAGGCCCAGGGAGGCCAAGCCATGGTGCAGGGACACACAGCAAGCGGGAGTGGGCCCGCTCTGGGTCCACACCAGATCTGTGCCCACGGAGTCAGGTGGCTCCACTCGCTGGTCTGTGCCCCCTGCCCCCGGCCTCAGCTTTCCAGTGACAGCAGGGCACACCTGCGGCCCTGCACCTCCAAACCCCCTGGGTGTGACTTTCTCAGATGACTTTGGGAAAGCTTTTCCAACCCGGAGGGGATCCGCCCCATTAAAGCCAAGCGCCCCAGAATTCAGGGCAGTTGAAGGGCCTTGGGCAGACAGAACCCGGGTTCTCGCCCTCACACTGGGCATCTCTGAGCCCTGAGGAAAAGGCAGACCTATAGCCCGGGAGGTGCCCCCGACTCCCGCTAAACAGGGGACACAGGTGGGACCCTGGGGGCCGGGGGAGTGAGCGAGCTTGTCTCCCAGCGGGAAGTCATGGGCAAAGTCCAGAGGCCATAAAAGGGGGAGCTGGTGGTTCCCCTTGTGGCTCAGTGGTAACGAATCCGACTAGTCTCCCTGAGGATGCGGGTTTGATCCCTGGCCTCGCTTAGTGGGTCAAGGATCTGGCATTGCCGTGAGCTGTGGCGTAGGCTGGCAGCTATAGCTCTGATTTGACCCCTAGGCTGGGAACTTCCATATGCAGCAGGACCGGCCCTGGGGGGGGGAGCAACAGAAGGGGGGCTGGTGTTTATGATGCGGAGGTAAGGCGGTAACAGCCTCAGCGGGGGGAGGGACGGAGGTGCTGGGCCCCACGGGGCAGTCGCCTGGTGCCCGGACCGCACCAGTTGTACACGTAACCTCGTACACAGGCTCCTTGGAGAAAATGTTTCATTTTTCCCAGCAATTTCCCCCCGCAGAGAAGGGAGAGCCTGGAGAGGTGGTTTTCAAACTGGTTCCATGGCACACAGCCTGCAGTTTTGTGGACAGTGGAGGTTAGGGTGCCATGACGGGTTTGGGGAGCCCACCCCTCTTCAGCCCGGGAGGACCCCCGGTGAGCCCGAGCCTGCGCTTCTGGGGACACACCCTCGGGCCTGTGCAGCCTCATGGGAGCGAGCTGGGCGGGGCGTCCCCCTCCAGGGAGGCCACCATCCTGCAGGCGCCCAGGATTCTGCTCCGGCTTTCCCGCCGCTGGTTCAGCAGCCCCAAGGCCCGGCTGGACCCCAGCTCGTCTTGAAGACCCACAGGACCCCTGGCCCCCCTTCGCAGGTACAAAGACTACCGGGAGCCGCCGTGGTCGGAACACAAGTACGACATCTCCAAGGACTTCTGGGCCGTCCTGGCCGCCCGGCTGGCCTTCGTCATCGTCTTCCAGGTGCGGGGCCCCCCCCTGCTGCCAGAAGGCTGGGCGGTGGGGAGCTGGGGGTCGCGAGCAGGATCAGGGTTCAGAGGCTGGAGGACCTGCCTGGACACCCGGGCCGGGGGAGGCTGCTGGCGCCCCCAGGTCCCGTGCAAGGTCACCCTCCAGAACCTCATGAGTAACGGGGGGTGGGGCGGGGACCAGCGCTGGCGGAAGGACGTGAGCCCATCCAAGGAGGGCGGGTTTGGTTACCTGTCAGGGGTCTTTACTGAAGGAGACGTGGTGGGAGGGAGACCCCACCACCTCGGTCTCCACTCTCCCCGGCCGACAGGAGACGTCCCCAGTGGACAGGGACGGGAGGGCAGCGGGCTCCGGCTGGCGACAGCCCTGCCCCCACCAGCAGCCAGGGCACCCGGCCCCGCATGGCCCAGTCTCGGGGGAGGGGGGCTCCCCCCGAGGCTGGAGTGATTCCCAGTGGACGGGACCCCAGGCTGAGGTCCCAGCTGGGCAGGAGAACCCGCGCCACGTGGGCCCTGCTGAGGTTGTGCTCCGCGTGGCCCCCCCAGCACCTGGGATCCAGAGAACCGGGTTCGAGCCCCAGCCCTGCCCCTTCTACAGTGTGGCCACAGGCGGGGCTTCCGGCCCCGAGGCTCCTGCCTGGCCCCCAGCTTCCTGTTGCCTGTGCAATGGATCTAGTGCCTGGGGCCCAGAGCCCCAGCCGCAGAGCCTGAGACGAGGCTTCTGGTGCGGGCAGGTTCCTGAAGGAAGGGCCTGGGAGCGGGGGCAGCTCAGCAGGGAGGGGTCTGGGCTGGAGCCTGAATCCCACCACACGTGTGCACCCACCTTCAGCAGAAGAGTGCCTTTGGTCTACCCACGTGGCTGGTCACTGGCCGCGGGCCGTCCAGCAGGCGCAGAACGGGGACGTGAGAGGGGCAGTTCCCTACAGACCAGGCAGCCCTGAGCCCAGTGGCCAGCACGGGCGGGGGAAGGCACAGCACCCTCTGTGACATGGGGACTGACTCAGCCGCTCCTAGCAGGTGCTCATCGGGCAAAAACTTACAAACTAAGATTTCCGTTTTTCCGTAAAAGCCGACTCATTTGCATTCTGGGCCCCAGGCATGTACCCAGGGAGGGGCAGAGTTCAGGGGGACGCTGGGAGGCCTCCCGCAGGGCAGGCGGCCTGCGGAATCTTCAGAGGCAGTTTCGGCTCCATCCGTTTTTGTGCTCCGTTTCCCTTAAAGCCTTAATACTTGTTATACTTGATGTGTAACCAATCAGATCTGCTTTCTTTCTCTTTATGGCTGCACCTGCGGCATATGGAAATTCCTGAGCCAGGGACTGAATCCCAGCTGCAGCTGTGACCTACCCCCATCAGTTGCTGTGGCAACAGCAGATCCTTAACCCAGAGGAGCCTGGCTGGGGGTGGAACCCGTGCCTCCACAGTGAGCGGAGAACCACTGCAGCCAGATTCTTAACCCACCGCGCCATAGCGGGAGCTCCCAGATCATTTCTCAAGCCTCCCAGCCAAGAGATTCAGAATCACTCGGAGGCTTTTCCCGGGAACTGAGCTCAGGTTCTTTCAAGAAAGTCAGTCACCATTTCCGGAGGGCCCACGGGCTGGTCTCCCGCCTCGTTTACACCTCCGGGGAAACCGAGGCCCGGGGAGGGAGGTCGGTCGCAGGGTCCGGGAGTGAGGGGGCAGGGCTGCGGGGGGCGGGGGGCGGTGCCGGCGGGGGGCGGTGCCGGCGGGGGCGGGGCGGTGCCGGCGGGGGCGGGGCGGTGCCGGCGGGGGGCGGTGCCGGCGGGGGCGGGGCGGTGCCGGCGGGGGCGCTTCCGGGGTCCTCCTTCCCACGCGCGCCCGCCGACTCCGCTTCCAGAACCTGGTCATGTTCATGAGCGACTTCGTGGACTGGGTCATCCCGGACATCCCCAAGGACATCAGCCAGCAGATCCACAAGGAGAAGGTGCTGATGGTGGAGCTGTTCATGAGGGAGGAGCAGGGCAAGCAGCAGCTGCTGGACACGTGGATGGAGAGCGACCGGAAGAAGGCGGAGTCCTGCAACAACCACAGCCCCGGCGCCCCTGCCCGCCCCGGCAGCCCCGACTTTTCGGGGGGCCCCCTGTAGCTGCCCGGCCACCCCTTCGAGACACACACACACACACACACACACACACACACACACACACACACCCCGGAGGCGGGCGGTTTCTCCCACCCACCTGACTGGTGGCTCCTGTGTTTGTCGCCAGCCTGGGAGAGCACCTTCTGCTAGGACAACGTTTCTCCGTCTTTTTCTGTTGTTTCTTCTCTCTCGTTTTTGCACAAAACCATTACGCTGGGAATTCTGTTATCGTTGGTATTCAAGGTTAATCAAAATCATTGCTGAGGACAGGGTGACACGCAGCCGAGGCAGGCGCTATGCTTGAAGCCCGGGGGGTCTCCTTGGCAGTTGGAGGCGAGCAGCGGGCCCCCAGAAGCCACCTTCCTTCATCCTTCTGAGGCCTTAAGATGCGAGGTGGCACCCCAAGGCGTTGGGCAAAGGTCGATGATACTTGAGGGTGAACAGAAAAAACGGATGAGGAATAAAGGGTGTGGACACCGGTCCCAAAAGGTGTCACCTGCCTCCAGGCTGGAAAAGTGAGATTTTGAGCACCTTTCCTTTCCATGGGTTCAGAAACCAAGACACTGGTCAGAATGAGGGGTCCCCTGGCCCTGTCCACCCGGACAGCCCAGGAGCTCTGAATTTCTTCTCGGAGAACTAGGGGAGTGCAGGTGTCCTGAGGAAGGAGTGACAGGCACCTCCGGGGTCCCCACCGTCAGCCACCCCGCCCCCACTGCCACCGCTGGGTGTCAGGAAAACGGGCGGTAAGAGAGTGTGACCTCGGAGGCATTTCTGAAGGCAGCTTCAGGGTTTCAGGAAGTCTTAAGACTTCCGGGGGTCCTTTTGCAGCTTCAGAATATTTATTGGTTTTTTTTTTTAATCAATTCTACAGTGGATTTAGGGGGGATTCCTGTATTCCTGTAGCTCAGAGGTGGAAGGCATTTATTTTATTAGCTAACCAAATATCATTGAGAGGAATTTAAAACACTGTTCCTACCAAAGATTTTTATTAATAAAGGCTTCTATTTTGGTAACACCGCTCTATATTTTTATTACAGGAATGTTACTATTTGGACAATTATCATTTTAAAAGCTTGTTAAAATAATCACATCTCCTAGGAGATAGGAATGATAGTACTTTGTAGCCATTCTACTGATCAGGTATCCCAGGCTTATCCAGCACCCAGAGAAACTTGCAAGAAACAGTTCACCAAAGGGAAGACAAAAGCATAAACATGTTTGTCTTGAACATGTGGTTGGTGAGGCGCTGAACTTCCCGGAAGCAACCAACAAGGACGCAAGTCCAAGGGTGTCGTTGCAGATTTTCATTATTTGCTAAAATCATGCGATCCAGTGCTTCTACTTGCTCTTGTACAGTACGTACTTTGAAACGGGGGTTTTGTATATAAACATTGTATTAAAAATTAGGTGATTACCAAAAATCCTTTTATGGAAACCATTCTTTTTTGAAAGTGAATGTACGCAGACCCTCGGAGGCCCATGGCGGACCATTCGTCTGAATAAATTTGGATACACGACACTTTCCTCTCAAACCCTGTCCATGTGACTTTGCCCCAGGAAGCAGGGGGGGCCCCCAGGGCCCCGCGGTCAGAGCTGCAGATTCAGGAGGGTCTTGTGAGACTCCACATCCTGGCGCCTTACACGTGACTCCTTCTGGAGGTGTCTGGGACTCCGTGTGCCTGCGAGGACCGGCTTGTGCAGGGGCGTGCATGTCTGCGTGTCTCTGGGGATGTGGGTACGGTTGTGTGTGCACACATGTTCTGTGTTTTGTCTGTGCGTGTGCACACACATACACGTGTGTGGGTGGATGGGAACTGTGGCCACACTTTCCCAGCAGACTCTTCCACGATCCCAAAATCCCAACCCCTGGTCCCGCCCACAGAGCACTAGTGAGGATTTTGTGGACTTGAAATTTCCCCCACACCTTTTGGGGACCATCCTGGGGCTGCCAGGGTTTTCTTTCGTGCATGTGGGGACACTTTTTCTTCAAACTGCCACCGATGATCACCATCATTTCGTGAAAGAGAGACTATTTTTCGCACCCAAACGGCAGCATAGCCCTGATCTCTGGGTTCATTGCTTAGGAGCTAATTTCAGCAAGGCCTTGACCTTGCACGCCTGCAGGCTCAGGGAGGGGCGCTCCCTGGTGTTCGTGCTCCTGTGTCCCCAAGGAAGTCCCACAAACCCAAGCTGCTGAGGCCCTGGTGACCCCCGGGGTCAGGAAGATCCGACTAAAGCTACCACTTTCCTAGTCCTGATGAGGGCAGCTGGCAGGGTCAGCACCACTGGAACCCCTCCCCTCTCGTGGGTCTCCCTGGGGCCTGAGACCTTCAGCCCCAGTGGGTAGATGGATGGATGGATGGGTGGGTGGAACGATGGATGGATGATGGATAGATGAGTGGGTGGATGCCCAAATCTTGAATGTACAATCATTTCTACAAAAGCACACGTTCCCGTAGCCAGGACTGGGAAGCGGAGTGTCCCGCATCCCAGAAGCCTCCCTTGCTGCTCCCTTCGGACCGTCCTCCTCCCCCAGCTGCAACTGGGTTCTGACCCCCTATCCTAACTCCCCACGGCAGGAGCGCGTGCCGGGTTTGGCTTGTGGGTGGTTGCTGCCCTCTGCCGGCTGCCTGTGGGAGCTGCACTTGGGGGAAGGAAGAGAAGCAGCCTGTGGGGCCCGTGTTGGTTTTCTGTTTGCTGCCCTTGGTAAATGACCACAAACTTAATGGCTTCGTACACCAACGTGTTATATTACAGTTCGTGAGCCAGACGCCCCACACAAGCCTCACGGGGCTGAGGGGACACCCGTGGGCAGGACTGGACCCCTCTAAGCCAAGATGGCTTGGACATCTCCAAGCCAGCCCTGGCGGCTGGTCCTCCCGCAGGTGTCTCTCCTGTTCTCTGCTCTTGGGGACGACGCTTGGACTGGGTCCTGTCTCAGAGTCCTTCATCGTTATCAACCTCAGAGTTGCTCCTGCCGTGTAAACAGTTCACATGTGTGGAAACTGGGACCAGACATTTTGGAGGCCATTGCTCTGTCCACCGCACACCCTCCTCTGGGGACAGAGGCTCATTCTGGGAGGGGCGGTGGGGAAAAAAATACTCCCAAGCAAAGCCCAGAGTTTTTAGATATCTAAGGGAAGACTTCAACATGAAAGAGAAACCAAAATAAAGAAGAGAAACCAAAATAAAGAAGAGAAACCAAAATGAAGAGAAAAAGAAAGACCCTAGGCACAATGAGACAGCACAGGAGAAAAAGAAAATAGCTCTGTTTATCATCCTCAGGAATGAAGACCAGTGGGCATCCGTGACACCAGCAAGAGGTGCTTGTCTTCCTTTTTTTAAAGAGGCAAAACGCCAAGTAAAAGAAAATATATAAAGTGGGCTTCATCCAAATTTTTAAGATTTGGAGTTCCCACTGCGGCTCAGTGGGTTAAGAAGCCAACGTAGTGTCCGTGAGGATGCAGGTTTGATACCTGGCCTCGCTAAGTAGGTTAAGGATCCAGTGTTGCTACAAGCTGCAGCGTGGTTTGCAGACGTGCCTCGGATCTTGCGTTGCTGTGGCTGTGGTGTAGGCCAGCAGCTGCAGCTCCGTTTCGACCCCTAGCCTGGGAACTTCCATATGCTGCAGGTGCGGCCTTTAAAAAAAAAAAGTGAAACGGCAATTCACAAAATGGGAGAAAATATTTGTAAAGCATATTTCTGATAAGGGGTTTATATCTGGAATATACAAGGATCCCCTTCAAATCAACAACAAAAAGACAAGCAACCCAATTAAAAGTGGACAAAGGGAGTTCCCTGGTGGCTCGATGGATTAAGGATCCACCATTGTCAATGCTGTGGCTTGGGTTTGATTACTGGCCCAGGAACATACACATGCCACAGGTACAGCCAAAAAAAAAAAAAGTGGGCAGAGGACCTGAACAGACGATTGTCCAGAGAAGACATACGCATGGGCAATAAGCATATGAAAAGAAGCTCAACAGCACTGCTGATCAGGGAAACGCACACCAAACCCTCGAGACCCCAGCATACCCATCAGGATGCCTAGTATCTAAACACGCAAAATCAGGACTTCCCGATGTGGCTCAGCAGTAACAAGCCCGACTAGTATCCATGAGGATGTGGGCTCAATCCCTGGCCCCGCTCAATGGGTTAAGAATCCCGCGTTGCCATGAGTTGCGGTGTAGGTTGCAGACGTGGCTTGGATCCGGCATTGCTGTGGCTGTGGCGTAGGCTGGCAGCTGCAGCTCTGATTCAACCCTTAGCCTGGGAGGAGTTCCCGTCATGGCTCAGTGGTTAACGAATCCAACTAGGAACCATGAAGTTGTGGGTTCGATCCCTGGCCTTGCTCAGTGGGTTAAGGATCCGGCATTGCCGTGAGCTGTGGTGTGGGTTGCAGACGTGGCTCGGATCCCGCATTGCTGTGGCTGTGGCATCGGCCGGCAGCTACAGCTCCGATTAGACCCTTAGCCTGGGAACCTCCATATGCCGTGGGTGTGGCCCTAGGGGGAAAAAAAAAAAGCCCTTTTCCTGGGAATCTCCCTATGCCACCGGTGTGGCCCTAAAAAAGCAAAGAATAATAATAATTATAAGTTTAAAGATAAAAAGAATAGTAATAAACTTCTACGACGACAGCAAAACATGGAGAGAGGAGAAGACACGAATCATCAATTTCAGGAATGAAATTGAGGATTCATCACAGAGCTTGTAACCATTCAAAGGCTAACGTTACAGGAGTCCCTTCTGTGGCACAATGGGGCTGGCAGCGTCTCTGGAGTTCCCGAAGGCAGGTTCCACCCCTGGCCCAGCACAGCGAGTTAAGAATCTGGTGTTGCCTGGGAACCGCATATGCCAAGGTGCTGTCAAAAAAGGAAAAAAGGGGGGGCGGGTAATGCTACAGACCGAATGTGCTCCCCCCAAAATTCATGCGTTGAAGCCCCCCCATCATGACAGCGCTCAAAGGCGGGGTGTCCCTAATGAGATTAGTGCCCTGAAAAAGAGTTTGGGGAGGATCTGGTCTCCTCCACGTGGGGCCACAAGGAGAAGCCAGAGTCTGCCCTCTGGAACAGGCCTGCACCAGATCCCAACCTCGTCGGCCTCCAGAACCGCGAGAAGTCAGTTTCCCTTGTTTCTACAGCAGCGTGAACGGGCTGAGACATAAACTAAGGGAATACGACCAATCACTATGCTCATAAGTTTGACAGCTCGGAACAAAAGACCAGTTCCTCAAAACCCCATCCAGATGAAATAGACAGTTTGAATAGCCTTATAACCATCAAATCCATCAGGGAGAATTTGGTGACGTGACCCTCACCCAACACATGTTGGCTGTGTGAAAAGTCAGGATAAGAAGCTAAATTACGGGGAGTTCCCACTGTGGCTCAGCAGTAACGAACCCAGCTAGCATCCATGAGGACATGGGTTTGATCCCTGGCCTTGCTCAGTGGGTTAAGGATTGAGCATTGCCGTGTGCTGTGGTGCAGGTCACAGACATGGCTCGCATCCTGCATTGCTGTGACTGTGGTGTAGGCCGGCGGCTACAGCTCCAATTCAGCCCCTAGCCTGGGGACCTCCATAGGCCGCAGCTGCGGCCCTAAAAAGACAAAAAAAATCCATATATATTTTGTGAGCTCCTCTTCTGTGCCAGCCCATGTTCTGGGCACTTGGAGTTTCCGCAGGGCACGTGGGCAAGAGACAGGCCAGGAAGCAAAGGGTGTAGGACGTCAGGAGACGGCACGTGCAAGACAAAGAAACACTGCCGTGGGGCTGGGCAGGCGGCATGTGGTTTGACTCTCCCCGGACCACCTCCCGCCCCAGCCTCCTCCACGTCTTTGTAAGTCAGACACCCTCCGGCTTCGGGGCCTTGGTCCTCTGTCCTCTCTGCTGTCCATCCATGGGGACCTCATTCTTTTTTTTTTTTACCTTTTTTTGGCTTTTATCTAGAGCCGCACCTGCGGCACATGAGGTTCCCAGGCTAGGGGTCTAACAGGAGCCGTAGCCGCCGGCCTTCACCACAGTGGCATATGGAGGTTCCCAGGCTAGGGGTCTAACAGGAGCTGTAGCCACCGGCCTTCACCACAGCCACAGCAACGCGGGATCCGGGCTGCGTCTGCAACCTACACCACAGCTCACGGCAACGCTGGATCCTTAACCCACTGAGCAAGGTCAGGGGTCGAACCCGCAACCTCACGGTTCTTAGTCGGATTCGTTAACCACTGAGCCACGAAGGGAACTCCGTGAGGTCATTCTTAATATGCTGCGTCAAAGTTCTCAAGAGAAACAGAACCTATAGGATAAAAGGAGACGAATGAGATATTTATTCTAAGGCTGGCTCCTGTCTTGGGTACAGAGGCTGAGAGTTCCCCCAGTTGGCCATCTGCAAGCTGGGAACCAGGAGAGTTGGGGGGTCATTCTGCCTGCGCCTGAAGGCCTGAAAATGTGGGGGCCAAAGGTACTCAAGCAGCGAAGGAACTCTCCCTTCCTCTGCCTTTTCCTTCTTTTGGAGGATGCTCACCCGACCTGGGGAGGGCCCCCCGCCGTCCTTAGTCAATTCAAATGCTAACCTCTTCCAGAAACTATTTTTGGGTGTGTCTCCAAGGTGTTTTACCAGCCAACAGGGATACCCCTTAGCTCAGTCAAGTTGATACACACAATTAACCATCATGAACACCATCTATCTGCAAGAGACCCCCAAACCCACGGTCCCTCCCCAGACCTCTGTCCCAAACCCTGGTCCCGGGCATCCCACCATCCGGTCAACATCTCTAATATGTCTTCTCCCAAACAAACCCACGCACAGCTTCCCCAGGTCAGCCGATGGACGCTCCAGCCTTCAGACCTTGCGAGCCTCCTCAGCGCCTCTGGTTTACATAACATCCCAAATCAAAAGCAGTCTGCTCCCTTCTCATTCCCTCCAGTGCACCTGCTCCAAGTACCCTCACCTCTCACCTGGATGACAGTGGTGACCCCTGCTTTCTACCCACAGTGTCTTTTAAAATGTAGCTCAGAGCTCACAGAATTATCCATTATGGCCCAAAAGACAGAGCAAAACTGCAAGGCCCATCCGCTGATGACTGAACGCACAGACGTGGTCCAGCCACCCAGCGGAACCCTACTGACCCCTAAGAAGGAACGGAGTCCTGTCACATGCTACAACACGGAGGACCCTTGAAGACCTCATGCTCATTTGAAGAAGCCAAGAACAACGGAGTTCCCCATCGGCACGGTGGGTTAAAGATTCTGCGTCAGCACTGCTATGGCTAAGTTTCAGCCACTGGCCTAGGAAGTTCTGCGTGCTGCTGGCGCAGGGGAAAAAAAGGCACAAAAGACCACACAGTGTATGGTTCCACTTATATGAAATGTCCAGAACAGTCAAGAGTCAGGAGTAAATTAGTGGTTGCCAGGGGCTGGAGAGAGGAGTGGGGCGGAAGGAGGAAGTGACCGCTAATGGGTACCAGGTTTCCACTTGGGTAATGCAAACGCTCTAGGATTAGCCAATGGTTACACAAGCTTATGGATACACTAAAAACGACTGGATGGCACGCTGTAAAGCGGTGAGTCGTAGGGAATGCGAATTGCACCTCGATTGTATATCTAATGTATACTAATATATATATTCATTCCCCACCCCCAGGTAACTCATCAGCTTCAGCCCTCCTCTCATCTCCAGGGCGGCAAAGCCAGGCGCTTACCTGGCTCCTCCTCATTCGTCCCTCCCCCTTGCTGACCACACCCTGCCTCGCTAGCTCAGCTCCCGCAACCCCCGCCCGGCTCAGTGCCCCTGCGCGGGCTTCCGCCCCGCCCAGCCCTCATCCCGGCACACCTCCGTACCTGCCCCTCATCCCCGCACCTGCAGCTGGAGGCCGGCTCTGACCCCGCCCTCCCAGAGGGCGGCGCCCCCACCGCCACACTCCCAGCCCCCTCTCCTTTGGCCCTGGGTCCCGATAACTTCTGGTTTACTGATCTGTATTACGTAACTTTGTGTACTGATGCGGTAAACTCCGGGCGGGGGGGGGGGCGGGGATTACGCACTTTGTTCCCAAATTTGGCTCCAGAAGCTACTGCGTGGCATACAGTAGGCGCTTAATAAACGTTAATAAGCATTCAAAAATAATGACGATAACATTAAAAATCAAGTATTTATGAAATGTTAGAACCTCAATAAGGAGTTCCCGTCGTAGCTCAGTGGCTAACGAATCCGACTAGGAACCATGAGGTTGCGGGTTCGATCCCTGGCCTCGCTCAGTGGGTTAAGGATCCGGCGTTGCCGTGAGCTGTGGTGTAGGTTGCAGACGCGGCTCGGATCCCGCATTGCTGTGGCTGTGGTGTAGGCCGGCGGCTACAGCTCCTGTTAGACCCCTAGCCTGGGAACCTCCATATGCCGCGGGTGCGGCCCTAGATGAGGCAAAAAGACAAAAAAAAAAAAAAAAACCTCAATAAGCCTCTTAAGTCTTACTGCACACGGACGTCCAGGGGGCACTAAAAGACATGCCTTTTCACAAATGTTAATAAAGAAGTGCACTTATTATTCGCATCCGCAGTACGACACTCCACAAGAAACGAAGGCCGGCGCCCGGAGTCTCGGGACCCCCGAGATCGCACATCCCAGCCCAGAGGAAGAAGGTCGGCAGGGCGCAGGCGCAGAGGCCGTCCCCATGCCCCACCGCCAGCGTGTCTGAGGCGCCCTCTTGCGGCGGCGCACGCCTCCAGGGTGGAACGGGCCGCGGTTGGGCTCCGGGCGCATGCGCAGGTCGCGGGAGTTCTCGCGAGAGAAAGCGGGCCTTCGGCGGACTTCCGGTGGCGGGGCGCGGGGGGCGGGCAAAGTGGGAGTGGCGGTTGCCGGACTGAGGGGCCGGGCGCGTGAGGTGGCGACGAGTCGGGTCTGCGGCAGCGCGGGCCGGCGAGCGGGCGGGAGCCCGCGCCCGCCGCCATGGACCCGTTCCTGGTGCTGCTGCACTCGGTGTCGGCCAGCCTGTCAAGCAGCGAGCTGACCGAGCTCAAGTTCCTGTGCCAGGGACGCGTGGGCAAGAGGAAGCTGGAGCGCGTACAGAGCGGCGTGGACCTCTTCTCCGTGCTGCTCGAGCAGAACGAGCTGAGCCCCGAGCACACCGCGCTGCTGCGCGAGCTGCTCGTCTCCCTGCGGCGCCAGGACCTGCTGCGGCGCCTGGACGCCTTCGAGGCGGGCGCGGCGGGCGGGGCGGCGCCGGAGGAGCGAGGTGGGGGCGGGGGCCGGGGTCGGGGGGCGGGGGGGCAGGAGGGGCCAGGTGGGGGGTGGGAGCGGGCGGGCGGGGGCCGGAAGGACAAGGTGGGGCCGGGGGCCGGGGGGCCGGGACCGGGAGGCGGGCGGGGCCGCAGCCGCGCGGGAGGGGACAGGCCCAGCCGGCCAACTAGTTTCGCTCTTCCTTGCGCCTAATCTTTTCCGGTTCGGTTTGCTTTTCCGGGTTCTGTTTCCTATAAGTAGGCCTGGGAGACAAGTAACATGCCCACTTTGCAGATAAGAGAACTAAAACTCAGAAAAGCTAACTTATCCTAGGTTGCAGACCATGGACACCCCCCCGCCGCCAGCCTCAGCCCTTTCTCCAGGTGTATATGTTAGAAGTTACTCAAAAGAAGTGGGTGTTGGAGTTCCCGTCGTGGCTCAGTGATTAATGTATCCGACTAGGAACCATGAGGTTGTGGGTTCGATCCCTTGCTTAGTGGGTTAAGGATCCCGCGTTGCCGTGAGCTGTGGCGTAGGCTGGCGGCTACAGCTTCAATTGGACCCCTAGCCTGGGAACCTCCATATACTGCGGGTGCTGCCCTAGAAAAGGCAAAAAGAAAAAATAAAAAAAAAGGAATGGGTGTTGCTAACCTCCCAGGTGGGGGAATTAAGCCCTCCTGGGCAGCCTCTGGGGGTTTGTCTGCCCTGCTAATGCCCCTCACCTCTGGTTAGAACAATGTGATCATAAATCCTTTTTCTTTTTCTTTTTTTTGGTCTTTTTAGGGCTGCACTCGCAGCATATGAAGGTTCCCAGGCTAGAGATCAAATTGGAGCTGTAGCCGCCGGCTACACCACAGCCACACAGGGTGTGAGCCGCATCTGGGACCTACACCACAGGTCAGGGTAGTGTCAGATCCATAACCCACTGAGTGAGGCCAGGGATTGAACCCGCATCCTCATGGATGCTAGTCAGGTTTGTTAACCACTGAGACACGACGGGAACTCCACGATCATATATCTTAAACACGGGTCTACAGCACATAGGGAAGTTCCCAGGCTAGGGGCTGAGTCAGAGCTGTAGCTGCCAGCCACCCAGCCACCAGTGTCCTCATGGATGCTAATCGGGTTCGTTACTGCTGAGCCACAACGGAACTCTGCAGCTTACATTTTTAATTTTCACAGTAAGCCTGTTAGGTGGTCTTATCTATTATTATTCCTGATTTACCGTGGGAAGGACTGCGGCTAAGAGAGATGTTAAGGGACTTGCCCAAGATGCTCAGCCTGTAACTAACGAGCTGTAGAGTTGAAGGAGGCCACCTGGCCACTCTGTGGGTGGCAGTAGCCACTACGCTGCTCTTGGGCCTCTTTCCACCCTCACCTGCGGTTGCAGGGGCTTCCAACAGTGTAGACCTGAGTGTAGCTGGGTTTCTCAGCCGCACCCCTGTGTCCCCAGAGTCCAGGGACGGGGGTGGGGATTGCCTTGGGGACATCTCACAGGCCTGAAGCTGTGGCCTGGAGTTAGTCATGTGGTCAGTGAACCAAAAAAGGATGTAAGTGTGATGCTGCAGGCATCCTGTTGGGACTGGTGCTCGCAAGTAGCAAGCTGGGCAGCCAGGTTCAGGTTTATACACACCCATTCAGGTATATATACTATGCACACAATGTCAGGCAAACGAAACAGGACAGGACACATAAACTGTTAGCGAGGAGAGTCAGTGAGGAGGGGGAGGATGCTGACAATTTGAAAGGCAGCCCCCAAACCATAGATCATGACATTGCAGGTTTACGCGCCTACATTTGTCTCTTTGATTCATTTATGGAGGAAAGTATGCAGGGAGAGTGACCGCTGCTCCGGGTGGGTTGATAAGGGGCAGTGATGCACAGTGGTGAAGAGGGGCTCTGGCCCTCCACCAGCCAGGTTTCACGTCCTGGCTTTGCCGTTGTCCAGAGGTGTGACCTCAGGAAGTGACGTCCCCTGTGCGGATGGTCACGGTGACAGGTGCCCTCATCCCAGGGCTGTGTGGGCTGGAGGCGCCGGCACACAGGCTGACTGCGGCTCGGGCCTGGAGGCAGGGGCGCAGCTTGCAGGAGCCTCCTTCCTCTTCTCCCTCCGAGTCGGTGGTGCTCAGCCCAGCAGCTGTGATCTCGGCGGTGGTGATTCGGCAGACGAGGACACGGCTGCCGGGGACCAGAGACCGGCGTCAGTCAGGGCAGCTTCCATAAGAGTTGCGGTGTATGTTTCCGGGGCTGCCGCAGTGCTCTCGGGCCCTCTGTGACCCCCCCCGCCCTCGGCTGCGGGGTGACGCTGCCCCTGCGAGAGGAACTCCCGAGGACCCAGCACCCAGCAGCCCCTCGGGGAGTGTGGGGTTGCCTGCCTCTTGGCGCCCCCAAAGTTCCGTGAGTCAGACCGTTCTTTCCCTCCCCAGACCTGCGGGCGGCGTTTGACATCATCTGCGACAATGTGGGGAAGGACTGGCGGAGACTGGCTCGGCAGCTTAAAGTGTCCGACGCCAAGATCGACGCCATCGAGGAGAAGTATCCCCGAAACCTGACTGAGCAGGTGAGGGAGTCGCTGAGAGTCTGGAAGAACAGCAGGAGGGAGGACGCGGCCGTGTCCCACCTAGTGGGGGCGCTCAGGGCCTGCCGCCTGAACCTGGTGGCCGACCTGGTGGAGGAAGAACGGCAGGCCCGGGCCTCCCGGAGGGAGAGTGAGAGCAGCGACCCCGTGTCCCTCATTTCCTGGGACAAGGACGCGCCTGCCTTGGGAGCCTCCCGATGACCCGCTGCTCTTCCCGGGGACCGAGGTTGACCGCGTCCCGTCCGCGCCAGCGCTGCAAAGACCCAGCCGGATGAGGGCCGGCGTCCACCCGCAGAGCCTGGCGGGACCGTGGTCCCCCGTGAGGGAGCCGCTGGCGTCCCCATTCTGCAGGTACCTGTGGGAGCGCGTCCAGTGCGCAGGAGTGTACAGATGAGTGGTGTGACCGCTGCCAGTGAGGAAGCCGGGGGCGCCGCGGGGGCGGGAAGCCTTGGAATGTGGCATTTGTCACTATTTTGTATCAGAGTCACCCTTTCCCGTAACAGAATTGGCCAGGGAGCTGGACCAGGATTTTAAGTGCACTTTCTTCCCCTCTCTAAGGTAATCCTGTAAAAGCAAGTGCCTTACCAAGGAAAGCTCCGTATTACAGAGGCTCTTCGTTCCCACGCACATCCTGTGGGAGCTGATCTCAATGTACCGTCAAGCCGGCCTCAGGCCCCGCCTGTGATCCGGGCTGCATTTCGTACCAGCGCCAGGGATCCACAGCGGGCCAGGGCGGTCTGCCAGGGGGCAGCTTTCACCAGCACAGGGGCCTGTCTGCCTCCAAGAGGTGTCAGAGCCAAATGACTGTCCCTTGTCATGCCTTGTGGCTGTGACCCTGGGAAAGCTACTTGTGACCTCGTGCCACGCAGAGATGCTGAGGTCCTAGCAGCACTCCCCTCCACGCTGTGACCTGGCCTTCAGCAGGTGTTTACACTGCCAGGCATGCTAGGCGCTGAGGCAAGACGGGAGTGGCCCTGCCCTGTTGACCTCACAAGCCTGGCCAGGAACGGAGTGTTCACCACCAGCTTATCACAAGTTCAGGGTGCTGCCAAGGAGCTGAGCCAAGGTCAGGCCCCGAGCAGTGCGGGCTGGCCCGGTGTCACTCACGGAACCGCCCCTCCTCCCTGCAGCACCTGCCTCGTCGGGCCCAGGTCAGGGTCTGCGGGCGACACGTGGTCACCATCGCTGAGTGAGCGGCTTGGCTCTGGGTCACTTTCAGAGAGAGGTGACCTGGAGGACGTGTCCGCGTTTCTTGGGCAGAGACAGATTTCAGAGGTGCTGATCTCATGGCGTACAGTTTATATGCTGAACGTGGGATTTTCCTGATGTGCCCCCTGTGTGGCCCTCATCCTGAGAGGAGCCTCTGTCTCCCCCACAGCAGGCACTCTCCCAGAGGCCTTGACAGCACGTGCATACAGCCCTCAGACCCGGCGCTGGGCCGGGCTCAGTTCACACACGCACACCCGGCACTGGGCCAGGCTCAGTGCACACACGGACACACGCACACACACCCAGGAGCTGCTTCCGTCCACAAGGAGGCCCCCGTTGACCTGGCCTCGCCACGTGAGCGCGGATCTGCAGTCCAGAACAGGACAGCTGCCAGGTGAGGTGCCTCTGCCCGCCTCCCAGGGCCTGGAGGTGGGCTGCCCCGGCCCCGTGGTCCACAGGGGCAAAGCTGCAGAGCCTGGTGAAGGGTGAGCTCACGAGAAACTGCCCCCAGAGGGTGGGGTCAGGCCGCGTAGGCGCATCCGTTTGTTCAGCCATCGGTGGTCAGGAGGCTTCTAGCATAGCTGCACTGCCAGGCGTTGAGGGAGTGGGAGCGGGAAAGCCACCTGCCCTGGGGAAGCGCAGACTTCCCCCAGGTCTGTGACACAAAGGAAGGGCATGATGACAGTGTACAGAGGACACAGCCGCCTTTGTGGGCCCTCAGAGTGGAAGGACACACAGCAGATGTGAGAGCAGGAGCTTCTGTCACGGTGCAGCAGAAAGGAATCCGACTAGGAGCCACCAGCTTGTGGGTTCGATCGCTGGCCTTGCACAGTGGGTTAAGGATCTGGCGTTACCGTGAGCTGTGGTGTAGGTTGAAGATGCAGCTCGGATCCCACGTTGCTGTGGCTGTGGTGTAGGCCGGGGGCTGCAGCTCCAATTCGACCCCTAGCCTGGGAACCTCCATATGCTATGGGTGTGGCCCCAAAAAAACAAAGAACAATTTGCTGGGTATTTTCTATATTTTCCCAATTTCTATACTGTAACTTTTTTTTCTCTTTCTCTCTTTAATGGCTGCTCCCATAGCATGTGGAAGTTCCCAGGCCAGGGGCCAAGTGTGACTGCAGTTGTGACCTACAGCGCAGGTACAGCAGTGCCAGACACTCAACCCACTGTGCCGCGGTGGGAACTCCTGTGTTTTTTAGTTGTCTGCCAGACACAGCCCTAGCGGTGGTAGGGTGCCCTGGAGCGCGCGGGGGTTGTGGGCTTTCATACCTGACCTGGGTCAGTGCTGGGCTCTGCCCCTGTGGCTCCACCACCCTGAAAAGGGACCGCTGGGTAAACACGAAGTGCTTGCCCAAGCCTCTGGCGCTATCTTTATCTTAAAAGCGAGCGTTGACATGTCACCCAGAGCCCGGAGGTCTGCTCCCCGCAGTCTGGGAACCCTGAGCCTGGCGTCTGGCCGCTGCCCCGACTTGTTGAGTCCACCCCCACCGAAGCGAGCTGCGCCGCCACCAGGGAGCCGCTCCGACGCAGGCGTGTTCTGGGGCTCTGACGTCCGACGGGACCGGGCCGGCGGCGCCCACCTGAGCAGGGAGCTGCCAGTCGGTCTCACAGAGACCCGTGTCCCCTTTATGCCTTGCGGTTTGTACAGTTCACCTTCGGGTGCGGGTGGCTGTCCTTGAAAGCCACGTGAGGAGCCGCGTTTTGCTCTTAAATAACCCTTCCCCTGGGAGGAGGAGAGGGGTCCGGGCTGCGAACCCTGCGGGAGATTACAGGCCAAGGAAGGGGAGTTTGATCCTGGGACAGCATCACTCCCGCCTGCTCTCTGGCCCCTGCCAGCCCTGCTCCAGGACACACAGGGCTGGCGGCCCTGCCCGGGGTTCTGTCCCCTCCAGACCTTCCGTTGGGGCGGGGGTCGGCAGCTCCTCATCCTTCTCTTTCCCCTCCTCGGCCAGTCCCACTGTGGGCTCCCGTCTGCAGCCCCTGGGCGCCCGGCGCTGCTCTCTCCGTGGTGTCCCTCCCCGCCACGCCCCTCAGGCTCCTCAGCTGACCTTGCACCAGCCCATCGCCGCTCACCCGACCCAACCCCGGCAAAGGGAGCCCCTCGGCCCCCAGACCCACGTTGTCAGCTGCCCGGGGGCAGCACCTGCCGCGCGAGGGAGAGGGCGGGCGGGCGCGGGTATTCCGCAGCACCTCGGGCCCAGCGTCCCCCACCTGGGCCCGTTCCGTGCCTAGCACCTCGGTCGGGCCGCCCTTCCGGGCTCGCTCCTCCGCTGGACGCCGCCTCACGAAGGTCTCGTCCCCACCCCACGCCTCAGGACGACCCGCCCCTTCCAACTGCGAGCCACACTGCTGGCCGCAGCTCTGTCCTTAGAAACCGCAAGCTCTTTCAGTTGGTGTTTTTATTTCCGTGTCACTGTTGCAAGTGCCCCGCTGACTGTTGTAGCAGGGCACCTGTGTGTGTGGCGTGTTGGGACCGGGCCAGGCAAGCGTGACGCAGGGTAGCCTGTGCGTGTGGGCGGTGGCCGGTCCGCTGCACCTGCTGCAGCAGAGGCAGTTCTCTTCCACAGGGGGAGTTTGCCACTGGAAACTGTGCACAGAAGCCCCCAGTTTCTTAAGCCGGGGACTGACGCTGCCAGAGCGTCCACGTGTATACACAGCACGGTAATTGTCACCAAGGGACAGAGGTGGTGCGTGAGCAGGGTCCTGGTCAAGCCCTGGCACCTGGCATGGCCGGGACACAAGACCGGGGTGGGCCACTTGGTTACCCAGGTGCCAGGCGGGGCCGAGCCTCCAGTCCCCACACCTGCCTGGCGACCACCTGTACGGGAGGGGACGATCGTGTTTCAGCACAACACCTGTTGTTTCACGGGACAGAGCTCCTGTTTGGGGGTGGGTGACAGAAGTTCTCAGGATGGATGGCGTGATGGTGACGACCTTGTGTGGTACCCGTGGTGGCTCTCAAGGTGGCTGAAACGGCGAGCCGTCAGTTGTGTGTTATGTTAGCTCAGTTTAAGAGAAAGCCCACATTACCATTTTACATTAATGGTCTTACATTAACGTTTAATTGCATTATTAATCTAAGTTGTATCTGTTTTGTGGGTTTCTCTCGTTGTAACCTGAATTGTATTGGTGTATTATAAATTATGAGGACTAGAAGCATGGGCTCATATCCGGCTTATGTCTGTGTCAGAGTAACAGGGGAATAAACCCCTTCCAGAGGGGTTTCCAGCTGTGAGGTTCCTGGGCCCCTCAGGGGGCAACCAGCCCTGTGCAGCTGCTCCCAAAAGCCCCCCATCCCCGGAGGCCCAGGGAGACGTGGCCTCGCCCAACGGCCGCCACCCGCGGTTGACCCCTCCTGCCCTGGTCGCGCCTCCAGGCACAGATCCCAGCACCGCCCAGCGGATCTGAGAGCACAGGCTGACTGTGTGCTCGCCAAGCGGGTGAATCAACTGCGGCAATGAGAGGCCAGGCCCGGGGACCAGGCTGCCTCTCGGTCCGTCGTACCCCACGGTGACCGAGCACCAGGGTCTGCCTTTGACGCCACCTAGTCCCAGCCAGGGAGCCCAGGGAGGCAGCCCAAGGGTCCCCTCCCCAGGCAGCGTTGCTGCGTGCGCGTGCGCGAGAACACACCTCCTTGCCCTGGGCGCCCTGGGTCCGGCGGTCCCTTCGCGCGTGCACCCGCCCACCCATGCCCGCCCACGGTCCGGACCGGCTGCTGCTTGGCCTCCCTGCAGCCGAGCAGCCCCTGTGGTGGAGCCCCACCTCCGTTTCTCGTCCGAGGGGACCCTCCCTCTCCCCACTGCTCCAGGTTCCCGGAGATGAGTGGTGGTGAGTGGGCGTCACTGGCACGTGGCCAGGTCCCCACACGTCTTTGTTGTGATTCCCCAGTGATTGTGATGCTTAAAATGACGCCTTTAGGAGTTCCCGTCGTGGCTCAGTGGTTAACGAATCTGACTAGGAACTATGAGGTAGCGGGTTTGATCCCCGGCCTTGCTCAGTGGGTTAAGGATCCACTGTTGCCATGAGCTGTGGTGTAGGTCGCAGACGCGGCTTGGAGTCCGCGTTGCTGTGGCTGCGGTGTAGGCCGGTGACGGCAGCTCTGATTCGACCTCCAGCCTGGGAGCTCCATATGCCACAGATGCATAGAGAAAAGAAAAGAAAAAAAGATTTGGGTTTTTTAAGTGCTTTGGGGCTTCCCTCTTAGTCTCACGCAGGAAACTTGAGCCGTTTGACGGGGAGGGAGGCGGGTGCAGGGAGCCTGCTCGCTAGCCCTGGGCTCTCACAGTGGGAGGCGGCAGCGTGAGGCCTCTGGTCACTCTGCTGGACTGAGTGAGCCAGCCTCGGCAGAACTTTCTAGACCCCAGGCAGGCACAGCCAGCCAGAAGGCGGCCCCCAGCTCGGGGTGGGCGGGACGGGAGGGGGGCTAAGCCAGGGGCTGCCCGTCTCACCGCAAGCTGTCTCACCGCAAGCCGTCTCACCGCACGCTGTCACCAGGGCGGGAGCGACCCCAGAAGCTAAAATAAGGCTTGTGTGCTCCAAAAACGCTCTCCCGAGGGCACCGCCAGCACAGGAAATAGGCCCGCAGGCCGGCTTCCCGCCGAGGACGCGGGTGGAGCACCGGAGCCCCACTTCTGTCCCCACCCCTTTTATTCAGGGAAGTCAAGCCCTGCACCAAGAGCTGCGGCGCTGCACGCGATGCCTGCCGGCCAGTCTGGGCGGACACTCGGCAGAGTCACCGTGGGCTCGCCAGCGCCCGCAGCAGCGCCAGCCCCGAGACCACGAGGACGGCTTCCTCTCACTGCCAGTGTGGGTGGGACAGCTCGCCGCGCTGAGAGGACGCAGCCAAGGTCATAGCCCCTCCCCTGCCGCCAGCAGTTTTACCGCCGTCCTCAGCCATCACCCTCGTTTAAAGAGGTGGCGGCAGAGGCCCAAAGGGAAGGAGAGGCCGGGACCAGCGTTCAGGGCCTCCAGGTCCCTCGTGTCACGTCTCACCGCTCTTAGCAACCCTAAGAGGCCCCTCGCCCATTTCAGAGAAGGGAGGACCGAGGCTCACTGAGGCCAGGAAGCTTGCTCTGGGTCACGTCACGAAGCTCTTCGGTGGCAAAGCCATAACCAGGAGTCAGGATCCCTGATTCTGAGTCAATACGCTCTCCCGCCTCCGTGGGGAGGAACACGGGGCTCAGACGCCCCCACCCCTAGCCCCGCAGGGCCCTGGGCGCCTCCGACCCCAGGCTGCACACCCTGACCCTGCGAGCCGGCCCTCGGAGCGGGCGACGGTCCGGGTGCAGCCCAGTCTCCGCCGGCTAAGCGGGCAAGTGGCTGGTTCCTTCCCTGAGCCGGGAGCTGATTGCTGACCACGTGGCGAGGATGAGCGAGTAGGGCCCGGGGCAGGCGGCCAGCCGAGCTGCAGGTGGCGTCTGGCTGGTGTCTCTGCGACTGCCTTCACCTGACTCTGCCCCTTGCCTGACTCACCCCAGCCTCCTGCCATCCCGGCTGCACAAGAGACCACCGTTGCCCTTGTCCCCCACCTGCTCTGCCCCGGAGCCCGGCACTCAGGCCACCGCCGGCCTTACCCTGCTCCTGACACAGGCCTTCTCTTCCGGCCAGACTCCTCCCTGTCCCCAGAGGGTGCCTTGGTCTGGGACCCCCCCACCTTGTCCGCCCTCCTCACCCCAACTCCCCCCCAGGAGCCTGATCATAACCCCAACTTTGACTTTGCTGATGTATCTATCAAGCTCTGAGACATCGAGCAAGACCTTGAACCTCTCTGAGCTTCGGCTTCTTGATGTGTAAAAATGTCATTCGGGAGTCCCTGTTGTGGCTAGTTAAGAACCCAACTAGTATCCATGAGGATGCGGGTTCAATCCCTGGCCTCCCTCAGTGTGTTAAGGATCTGGCATTGCCGTGGCTGTGGTGTAGGCCGGCAGCTGCAGCTCCAGTTCAACCCCTAGCCTGGGCACTTCCATATGCCACGGGTGTGGCCTTAAAATGACAAAAAGAAAAAAAGTCATTCAATTCAATGAATATTTATTGAAATGCTGTTCTGTCCACAAAGTCTGGGAATTAGCAGTGGGAAAAGCTTATTTTCTACTATCTTTTTGCACCTTTTATTTTTTTATTATTATTAATTTTTTTTAGGGCCGCACCTGCGGCATATGGAGCTTCCCAGGCCAGGGGTCTAATCAGAGCTGTTGCTGTCAGCCTGTGCCAGAGCCACAGCAATGCCAGATCTGAGCCACATCTGCGACCTACACCACAGCTCATGGCAACACTGGATTGTCAACCCACTGAGCGAGGCCAGGGATCGAACCCGCAACCTCATCGTTCCTAGTCGGATTCGTCGGCCATTGTGCCACGATGGGAACTCCTTTGCACCTTCTAAATGCTGTCTCATGTGCAAGTGTTATTTATTTAAAATGTCTATTAAAACAATAACGAATGGTACAGAAATTAGAAAGGGGGAGGATAGCTCACTCCCAGGACTGCCACGAGGAGGAAGGGCGGTAACGTGCAGGTCTAGTGTCCAGCAAAGTAGACACGCTCACGACACCACAGCTTCACCAAAATGCCTCCCTTCCAGCTCCTGTCGTAAGACTTCTTCAGATAAACCTGACCCCACCTCCTCTAGACTCTCATGACGCCTTTGTAGTATTTCATCCATCCAGTCGTACACCCAGCCAGCCAGCTGGCCTCAGTGCAGTCATCCATCCATCCACACACACACCATGTATCCATCCACCTACCCACCCACCCAGCCACTCTTTAAGCCAGCCCCAATAGCCAGTCATCTATGCATCCATTCTCCCATCCACCCACCCATCCATCCCTGCATCCATCTACCATCTTCCCATCCATCCATCTGTTCACCCATCCATCCACTCATCCATCAATCCATCCATCCATCCTCCCATCCATTCACCCAACCATCCATCCCTCTATCCATCTTCCCACCCACCCATCCATCCATCCATCCATCTATCCATCTTCCCATCCATCCATCCACCCACCCACCCAGCCCCAATACAGTCACCCACTCATCAATTATTTATTGCATACCCACAGTGCGCCAGGTCCTCTTCCAGGTGGGTAGGCAATAATGACAATAGAGCCCCAGTCCTTCCCCTTAGGGGGACAGCTGTCAGGTAGGGGATAGGCGCCGTCAGAAAGAATTTACTATCCAGCACCCGAATTTTGCTAGATTGCGCGCAGAGTAAATATGCTCCATGGAGCTCATGGTGCAGGCACGTGACTTGCAGAAAAGGGGCATCTAAGTTGAGACCTGAAAGTAGAACAGGCAGGTGAAGACGGGGAGCCCCTTCCCTGTGAAAGGTGGGAGGTCGGAAGGTCGGTGGGGAGATCATGATGGAGCCTTGAGCTTGAGGTCGAGAGCATCGTAGACCTTAGGGCACCAGAGAACCTCGAAGCCACGTAAGGAATTTGAACTTTGTCCCAAGGGCAGGCTTGGACAAGCAGAGAGGGGCATGATAAGGTTCTGGGTTTGGAGCCCTCAGTCTGACTACAGTGTGGACAGTGGGCTGGAGGGTAGGAAGCCGGGGCACGCAGCGGTGGCCCAAGGGAGCCACTGGAAAGCTGAAGCGGAGATGACCCGGGCAGGAGAGGGCAACGGGAGCTGGGGCCCGGAGAATAGAGTGAGATCAAAAGACACCTCCTCCTCCATCATGAAGATTTTCACCCTCCGGGGAAGCTGAAAGAACACTGGGGGGCACCCTCTCGCCTTGGACTCAGCAGTCACCAGCATGACCCTTTTTCGCCTCCTCTCAATAGACAGCAGGACAGGCAGATTTCCTTTTTCTGAACCACTTAAGAGTAGGTTGCAGTCATGGCGACGCTTTGTCCCCGAGTCCTTCAGCTGTATCTCCTGGAATAAGGACGTTTTCCTCCTTCGCCACGAGACCAGCATCACTCTGGAAATTCAGCAGGACGGCATCTGCTGTCCAGTCCACGCTCAGATTTCCCCAGTTATTCCAGGAATCTTTCATGGTTGGGTGGTGTTAGTTTTGAAATTCCGGGACCCGTCGGGTTTCCAGGATTGCGACTCTGGCTTTCAAGAAAGATTCAGGAGGTGGAAGGTGCAGGCTTGCTGACTCACTGGGTGGCGACGGCGGCGGTGTGGGTGAGCAGAGAGGCGTCCGGGGGCTGCCCGGGCTCCCGCTTGGAGCCCAGAACAGGAAGCCATGTTGAGAGAGGAGGATGCGGCAGGCAGGTGGAAACGCAGGCGTGACGCGCAGAAGGCGGGTCTCAGTGGGACACAGATTGGGGGCTGTATCGGCCCCCTGGAGCTGCCGTGACAAGTGACCACAAACCAGGCACCTTAAAACAGCAGCAGCGTATTCTCTCGTGGTTCAGGAGACTGCAGTCCGAAATCCAGGGGTCAGCGTGGCCGTGACCTTCCAAAGGCTCAGCGGAGAAACCCTTCCTCGCCCCCTCCAGCTCCCGGTGGTTTGGGGCCCTCTTTGGTGTCCTTCGCCTTCCAGCTGCACCCCCCTGGCCTCTGCCCCCTTCTGCTCCTCAGCCTTCTCCCCAGTGCGTCCTCACACAGTCCTCTGATAAGGACGCCAGGCGCTGGATTTAGGGCTCACCCTATACCAAGTGTGAAGTGTGACCCCATCATAACAAATTGCATCTGCTCAGACCCTATTTCCAAATAAGCCTACACTCTCAGGTTCCAGGTGGACATGAATTTCGCAGGAGACATGATTCAACCCGTCGCAGGGACCATCAGCATCTGGATGGCAACTGAAAGCCCAGGAAGGGGTCCAGCTTGTTCAGGGGTCCGGATGGAGAGGGGGCTTGGGAAGGATGGGGGCTAGGAGGAGGGAGCCCCATGGAATCCCCACGTTTAAGGGGTGTGGCCTCAGGGTTCGGCCGCAGGGTTTGGCCACAGCTGGGAGTTGGGGAGACGTGGCTTCAGCAGAGTCAAGTGCTATGGGAAGGGACAGGCTGGGCTTCGGGCCCTGTTTCCTTGAGGAAATTAGTTTCAGGGAGCCACTTGGGGAAAAACCTAGGCTTTTTTTTTTTTTTTCCCCAGGGCGTGCAGTAGCTTGATGTGGGATCTCAGTTCCCAGACCAGGGGCTGAACCTGGGCCACAGCAGTGAAAGCACGGAACCCTAACCCTGGGCCACCAGGGAACTCCCTGTGTGGCTGTTTTTATATACTGTGTGTCTGGTGCTGTCGCTTCTTCCCAGAAGACCACGATCCCCTCCAGGTTAGAGACCTGAGCTTGACAGTCGCAGCCCCCCGGACAGCGGCCGGCTTCTAACACACAGTGAGTGTTAAGGGAGCAGGTGAATGGGGGCCAGTGTCCTGGCCGGGCCTCTGAGCTGTCCAAGGTCCCCAGTGTCGAGGAAGGGGCACCCCTGCCACTGTTCACCGGGGGCCAGAGCACTGGGGGTCCACAGTGCGGGTGTTCCCGACCTCCGGGTGGCTGCCCAGCGAGTGTCCCCTGGGCCCGTCGCCTTGGCCCTGCTGCTCAGCCTGCCCTTCCTTCTCCGCCTCTGCCTCTGCCGAGCTGCTTCAGCTCAGAGCCCTGGAGAAGCCGCTCCCGCCTCCGCCTGGCCGCCCCCGAAGGGTGGCTGGGCCGGTCTCTCGTTCGGGCGCCTTCAGTTTTTATTACGCATCCTCATCGTCTTTTCTCACGAGAGACAAGCTTGTCATCCTCGGGCAGGTTGCCACCTGGCCAGTGGGTGGGAGCCCGAGGCCCTGTTCCCACACCCCCTGGAGCCCCAGGGGCATGGCTTGGGGGAGGGTCCCGCAGGCCGTGGGAAAGGGGCGGTGGAGGGGGCCCCCCCCGTCCTAGGGGGCCCTGGAGAAGGGAGTGGGAGGGAGGACCCGCTCTCCCTTTAGCAGAATCCCCCTGCATCAGACAGAGGAAGTCTTTGGGAAGAGGATTCGAAGGAGCAGTAGCTGCCCCAGCCTCCGCACACACCCCCCTCCCAGCCTTTGCCCTGGCTTGTCCGTCTGCCTGGACCTTCCTCCTCCACCCTCCTCCCATGACTCACTCTTCCTCGTCCTTTCTGTCCTGCCCTCAATGATGCTTCTTCCAGGAAGATGGCCTTGCTTGCCCCAGGCCTCAGCGGACGCCCCAGGCTCTGGGACCCCCGCCATGTCCCTTCTCCTGCACTCTGCCTGCACCCTCAGAGTCTGGGTTCGACTTGCCCTCCCCGTGTCCTGGGCCCCTGCCCCGCAGCACCTCACAGGCTTGCAGTAGCTGGGACAGGAGTTGGCCCAGGTACCTCTGTCTCCCTCCTCTCCAGGACCAAGCCCACGGACTCGCTGCCCGAGGCGCCTGGCTTCCCCCTCTCACAGCGGCCAGCCAGGAGCTGTGGGGAGAGATGGAGCAGGACTAGAGGGGCTACTTGGCAGGGTGACCTCCTGGAGCAGGTGGCTTTATGGCGTGAGAACTCAGTGACTGCGAGAGGCCAGATCAGCGTGTTCTGGGAAAAGAGGAACAGCGAGTGCAAAGGCCCTGGGGCAGGAACTGGCCTGGCAGGTTTGAGGACCACAGAGGTGGGCTCTGTGCGTGGAGCTGGCTGGGTGAGGCATGGACTTTATCTCCAGTGTGTCACACGATCTGACTCTGCCTGTGTTGCCGTGGGCAGGCTGTCCTGACTCCAGGCTGGCTCGTTGAATGGATGGGGGGGACTGGGCTCCAGGGGGATTCCTGGCGGAAGCACCCCCCACCCCCATACCTCCCTGTCCTGCAGAGGCCGTGCTGGATGTATTCCCAGAAGGCACAGCGAGGAGGAGCCCACGTGGGGCGGCAGGTACTCGACTCTCCTTCCGGTTCCCAGAGTTGATATGAATGTTACTCAGTGAGAAATGGGTCAGTGGCGGAAAGAACCTGCTTTTCCGCCACCCACAGCGATGGAGACGGGAACAAAGATCACGCTGGCCGTCCAGCAAAGGCAGCGTGTCTTTTGCCTTAACCCCTCTCTGGGTTTAAGATATTTACACGAAAGTCTAAGTTATATTGTCAGCAGGTGTTACATTCTATGACAAAAGGACCATTCTTCTTCTTTCTTATCAGAAAGGACTTGAACTGCCGTAGAAGCCAGCTGTGTGACTGGCGCTGGGGTTCCACCCAGGTCCCAGGGGGGCAGATAAGGCTTGCCCGCCTCAGCCGGGCACTCTGATCTCTCTTGTGTAAGGCGGCCCCACCCCCTCACCCCCGAGCGCACACGAACGTCCCAAACCGCAGGCCGGGACATGCAGAAGGTGAACTTGGCACCTGCTTCCCAGTCCTGTGCCCGCTGAACAAACTGTTAGGAAATCGTTCCTTTATACCAAGGAACAGAGGTGAAAATAAGAACCCACGGATGCCCACACACCCCTGCCCACTGAAGAGAGAACACGTGCCAGGACCGGTCAGGGCAGGGCGCCCCACTCCGCCCCGCAGGGAGCGTGATCATGGATTATGCTCCTCTCTCCCCCATCTTCCCGCTTCCCTGCTTTACTAAAGCCAGATGCTTTGTGGTGTTACAGCCAGTAGGACGTTAATTTGGTGTGTGGTTTTTGTGTGTGTGTACTTTCTTTTTTGGCAGCCCCATGGCATATGGAGATCCCGGCACAGGGATTAGATCCGAGCCGCAGTTGTGACCTAAGCCATCCCTGTGGGCAACGCCAGATCCTTAACGCACTGTGCCGCACTGGGGATCAACCCGAGTCCCAGCGCTCCCTGCGCCGCCAGTCCACGCTGAGAACTGCAGAAAGGAGTGTCTGACGTGCCAGTGTCCTGTAACAAACGGGAGAGCTTAAGACAATAGAAATGTATTCGCTCATATTGTGAGGCCAGAGATTCCAGTGACGGTGTGGGCAGGGCCGGTTCCTCTGGAGGCTTAAGGGAGGGTCTGTCCCCCGTGTTCCCTGTGGCCACCCTCGGCCCTCAGCGTCCCTGGGCTGCAGCCACACCCTCCAGCCTCTGCCCGCCCTCCCACGCCTCCTCCCCTGTGTTCCGTCCTCTGTCATAAGGACATGGTTGTTCTTTTCTTTTCTTTTCCTTTTTTGTCTTTTACAGCCGCACCTGCAGTGTATGGAATCTCCCAGGCTAGGGGCTGAATCAGAGCTACAGCCGCCGGCCTACACCACAGCCACAGCAACGCCAGCTCTGAGCCGTGTCTGACATCACAGCTCATGCAACACCGGATCCTTAACCCGCTGGGCGGGGCCAGGGATCCATCCCACATCCTTATGGGTACTAGTCGGGTTCTTAACCCTCTGAGCCTCAAAGGGAACTCCAAGGACGTGTTCATTCTATGCGGGGCCGCCCAAAATCTGGGATGGCCTTGTCCTGGCATCCTTAACGTGATGGTCTCTGAAAAGACCCTTATTCTAAGGATGACGCAGTCACAGGGACCAGGGCCAGACGCAGACGTATTAATCCAGCCGTACCTAGAGGAAGGTGTTCAAAACTTACGTCGTGATGCAGGGACTTCATCAGAAAGCTTCGCGCCCCACCCCCGCCCAGAGGGCAGTGTTTCTGGCATTGTCTCTGCTTCGGGGTGGGGGCCACGTCTTATGCCCCAGAGCCCCCTGCTGCTTAATGGATGGAACAGACTGGGTCTGGTCCAGGCTGCGGGAAGCTCACTCAGGAGCCTACGCAGTCTGTTAAGGCTGAGCGCGGGAGTTCCCGTCATGCCTCGTTGGAAACGAGTCTGACTAGTATCCACGAGGACGCAGGTTCAATCCCCGGCCTCACTCAGCGGGTTAAGGATCCGTCGTTGCTGTGAGCTGCAGTGTAGGTCGCAGACACTGCACAGATACGGTGTTGCCGTGGCTGTGGTGTAGGCCAGTGGCTACAGCTCCGATTAGACCCCTGGCCTGGGAACCTCCATATGTTGAGGGTACGGCCCTAAAAAGACAAAAAAAAAAAAAGGATGGGCTGAGCGCGGAGCTGCAGCTGGGGCTCCCCTGCACCTGCGGGCCACAGCGCCCCGCTCCCGCCCCTCCACCTCCCCCATCACACTGGCTCAGAGCAGCACTGCCCCTGCTGTCATTTCTTCCTGCGCCCTCTCCTTTCCTGTGGGGCAGTTCCCGCCATGTGATTGAAGAAATGACAGGGTAATTACGCCTCTGAGACTTATCTCCTCCCAGGATTCTGCCTGTCCTGTGCCTTCCTTCCCGTAGGCGCTCGAGAGATCAGTGCACTGAGTGAGCGAGGGCGGGTCTGGGTGATCGGGGACCCTCTTGACCCGCCCGAAGGAGCCTGTGGGCTGGGCTGGGTCCGCCCAGGAGGAAGGGATCCTCCCTGGGACCTTAGCTGCAGCCCCTGCCGCTGGCCTCACCACCCTGACTGGGTGATCGGAGGTCTGGGGACAGCACGCCTGCCCGGTGCTGGGGATCGCAGCGGCAGAGGGACAGAGCAGGCCCCGCCCCAGACCCTCCCCCAGGCCTGCTCCCCTCCCCCCAGCTCACTAGGGTAAGGGCCTGCCTGTCAGCCTTGCAGAGGACAGGCTCCACCACGTCCACGCTGGCGATCCCGGTAAAGAGAGCGCACGTGTTCCCGGCCCGCCAGGGGTGAAAGCCCAGAGCAGCGCGCGCTCTGGATTAAGGCAGGCAGGCCCTGGGGTGGGCGGCTTCCAGCCAGCGGGTTCCCAGAACCCAGCCGCCAGCCTGCCAGCTCTTCTCGGCGGTCAGCTCCTAGGGGACCCTGGCAGCGGCACCTCCCGGCACAGCAGGGTTACTGTGCGCCCCTGGCTTCTTCTGGGGGGTTGCAGACTCCTGATCCCAGCCCGGCTCCTCGCACTCTGCCTGGAGCCTTCATCAGCCTGCACACACTCTGCTGCTGCCTGGGCCCAGGGAGGCGTTACTCAGAGCTCAGTATCTCAATGTTTAAGAAACCCCCACCCCAGGGAGTTCCCACTGTGGCGCGGTGGAAACGAATCTGACTAGTATCCATGAGGATGTGGGTTCGATCCCTGGCCTCGCTCAGTGGGTTAAGGATCTGTCGTTACCATGACCTGCGGTGTAGTTTACAGACTTGGCTCGGATCCCACGTTGCTGGGGCGTAGCCCGGCAGCTATAGCCCCCATTCAGCCCCTAGCCTGGGAACTTCCATATGCTGCAGGTGCGGACCTAAAAAGCAAAAAAGAAAGAAAGAAAAAAGAAAACAAAAAAGAAATCCCCACCCCACTGCCCACGAAAAAGGCCTCATTCCCCTTCTCTGTCCTAAACCACAGCCAGCGGGTTCTAAGAAGGCTAGGCCAGAAGGGACAGTGACAATGCTCCTATCCGTCCCTGCCAGGTTCGAGGACATCCCCGGCCAGGAGGAGGTGTGTCCAGATGCTGCGGGGTGCCAGTCAGCAGTGGGAAGGAGGCTGGTGGCTGAGGGGCAGGACAGGGGCGAGGGCGTCTTGTGCTCGGAGCAGCCGGCCGGGCTCCCTCCACGGGAAGTAAGTTTGCGTCGTCCGTGGGGATGTTTTTCTGTTCACCTTGAATCTGACCCGCCCAACTATTTTGACCTATACTGCGTGCTCTCTAGCGAAGTGGCCAGTAGTGGGCATCGGCTTGTGCAAGTCTGTACAGCACAAGACAACCACAGGTGCCTCCCTGGACACGGTGTGAACGCAGGTAAAGACGGCAGCCAGGATAAAGGGACCGGCCGTCAGTTAGACACAAAGGTGAACCGTCGTTAGTAACTTACAGCTCCACCAGCGTGCTGTGAAGAAATGACTGTAGAGCCACAGAGAACAGGCTTGTGGTTGCCAACGGGGAGGGCCTCGGGGAGGGGAGGATGGGGGCTTGGGATCAGCAGATGCAAACTATTATTCACAGGCCGGATGAACAGCGAGGTCCTACTGTACTGCAGAGGGAACTCTAGTCAATGTCCTGTGATAAACCATAATGGAGGAGCTCCCGTCGTGGCTCAGTGGTTAACGAATCCGACTAGGAACCATGAGGTTGCAGGTTCGATCCCTGGCCTTGCTCACTGGGTTAAGGATCTGGTGTTGCCGTGAGCTGTGGTGTAGGTCGCAGACGCAGCTCGGATCCCGCGTTGCTGTGGCTGTGGCATCGGCCGGCGGCCACAGTTCTGATTCGACCCCTAGCCTGGGAACCTCCATATGCGGCAGGTGCGGCCCTAGAAAAGACAGAAAAAAATAATGGAAAAGAATACGGACAAGGATTACATGTCTGTATAACTGAGTCACTCTGATGTGCATCAGAAACGAACGCAACATTGTACATCAACTCTTCTTCAATAAGAAAATAAAAATTGTTTAAAAAGAAAAGACAAAAGAAAGGACTATAGGTCTTTCCTTTTTGGCTGTGCCCCATGGCATGCCGAAATTCCTGGGCCAGGGATCCAGCCCTGCCACAGCAGTGATTCTCGCCACAGCAGTGACCATGCCAGATCCTTAACCAGCTGAGCCACTAGGGAACTCCTGCTGATATTCTTTAAGCATGGTAAAAAAAATACAATTAAAATTGGGGATTTGAGAATCTGCTCTCAGCTTGAGTATTTCCAGATTCTCTTTTTTTTGTCTTTTTGGGGCCACACCTGCGGCATATAGAGGTTCCCAGGCTAGGAGTTCAATTGGGCCCACACCACAGCCACAGCAACGCAGGATCCAAGCCGCATCTGTTACCTACACTACAGCTCATGGCCATGCTGGACCCTTAATCCACTGAGCAAGGCCAGGGATCGAACCCGCATCTTCGTGGATGCTAGTAGGGTTCGTTAACCACTGAGCCACGATGGGAACTCCTCCAGATTCATTTTTAAACAAGTTTCTCAGTGAGGTAAAATGTGTTCTGAGGTCCTTGAGTCCCGCCTGGCCATTTGTCAATGGTCAGACCTCGAAAATGGAAACGTGATACCCAAAAAGTAAGGGGAGATGACCCGTGTGTCTGGGCTATAGACAGCCAAGGATGTTGCTGAGGCTGTCGCGGCTGTCCCGTGTCCCAGATTTCTGCGTAGGAGTCCTGACCCCCAGCACCTCAAAATGCAACTGTATTTGGAGATGGGGCTTTAAAGGAGCGATTAAGATAAAACAGGGTCACTAAGGTGGGGCCCCAATCCCACAGGACCGGTGACCTTAGAGGAAAGGAGGTCAGGACACAGACACGCGCGGAGGGACGGCCCTGCGAGGACACGGGGAGCAGACGGCCGTCTGCACGGCCAGGAGAGAGGCCTTGGGAGGGACCAGCCTGCCCCCGCCGGGACTCAGACTCCAGCCTCCAGGACAGGAGACAGTGTTGTCTGTGGGACTTCCATACAGCAGCCGTAGCAAGCTAATGCCCAGGCCAATCTCAAGCAAAGTGTTTTTCAGGGACTTCCCACAGTGGCTCAGTGGTTACCAAACCTGAGTAGTATCCATGAGGATACAGGTTTGATCCCTGGCTTTGCTCAGTGAGTTAAGGATCCGGCGTAGCTGTGAGCTGTGATGTAGGTTGCAGATGCGGCTCTGAACCTGTGTTGCTGTGACTGTGGCATAGGCTGGCAGCTACAGCTCCAATTTGACCTTTAGCCTGGGAACTTCCATGTGCCTAAGGTGCAACCCTTGAGAAAAAAAAGGCAAAAAAAAAAGTTTTTCAGAGTTCCCATTGTGGTGCAGCAGAAACGAATCCGACTAGCACCCATGAGGCTGCTGGTTCAATTCCTGGCCTCGCTCAGCGGGTCAAGGATCTGGCGTTACCGTGAGCTATGGTGTAGGTTGCAGACACAGCTTGGATCTGGCATTGCTGTGGCTGTGGTGCAAGCTGGCGGCTACAGCTCTGATTAGACCCGTAGCCTGGGAACCTCCATGTGCCATGGGTGTGGCCCTAAAAAGACAAAAAAAAATGTTTTTCCTTTTTTTTTTTTTGCACATGAAATGTTAAGCCTTTCATTCCAAATTAACCTTGCGTGAACAGTGGAGATTGAGAAGCAGACACTGTAAGAGAAAGATCCAAAATGCACCTGAGAGCTCCACTTGACACACGAATTCACGGCTTAACCGACGCTGAGTCGCCTCTGTCCACCTGTCTCCAGCTCCTTGCTGGGGAAGCTCACCCGTCTTTCCACAGTACGGGGGGACAGGGGTGCGGAGGAGCTCTCGGTCACAGCCACGGCCACGGGGCAACCTCGAGGCTGCCTCTCCGGGAGGGGATCCGACTGATGCGAGCCCATCTCGAGAGCCATCGCCAGCCACAGCGCAGACTATTTTCAAACCAGATGCAGTCTTTCTGCTCGCTCATCTGTTTCTCTGCCTAGACACTGAGAGCTGACACCCTGATCTACTGATGTGTTTCTAGCGCCTGGCCCGGTGCCTGGTGTAAAGTGGTTCAACGTGATAAATGTCTGTTGAATAAATGAATGGAATGGATAATAAAAACTGCCACATCTCACGGTTGTCATATCATCTGTAAAAGTTAGAGAAATGTTAAGGAAGCGTCAGGGAGAAGAGAAAGGCTTTCCGGGCTGTATGGCCATTGGGTGTGAGGTCGTTTGTTCAAGGAGAGAGCTCAAACGCACGCCCGTTCCTTGTCCCACTTCCCGGGGCCACAGCGGGGCTGGGGGCGGCGGTTGGCAGAGCCTCTCACTGCGGCCCTCCTCCTGTGTAAGTCAGCAACCACGGTTTCCCAATTCCCAACAGATATTAATACTTGAGACTTGGGAACAAAAAGTCAGAATTCCTCAAACCCTAATTATTCTGTATTTTCCAAAGCACTGTACTTGTATGATTTAAATAATGATTGACCTTAGTAAGCGGGTTCGGAGGTTTTCTGTAAAAAAAAGAAAATTATACACTCATGGCTTGTTATTGTTATAAACTAATATATTTTGACAACATTATAGGTTATAATAACATGTGAAAATGACCTCTATCTGATATAGACATCAGATAACAGAAAACATAAAAAGAACAATTAACAAAAGACAAATGCCAATTAAAAATCATTTTAACACGGATGGACCTAGAAATTATCAAGCTAAGTGAAGGAAGTCAGACAGAGAAAGACAAATAATGTGTGATATCACTTATACCAGGAATCTAAAAAAGTCCACAAAGGAAGCGGGAACAGGCTCACGGACATAGAAGACACATTCATGGTTATGAAAGGAGGAAGAGGGAGAGGGATAAATTAGGGGTTTGGAATGAACAGATACACATTACACTGTGTGTAAAATGGACAAACAACAAGGACCTGCTCCGGAGCCCAGGGAACTGTGTTCGACACCCTGTAATACCCTACAGCGGAAAAGAAGCTGGAATCGAATATACGTATGCATAACTGAGTCATGTTGCTGAACACCTGCAACTAACACAGCCCTGTAAATCAACCATACTTCAGTGAAAAAATGAAAAACAAATCACCGAAAGATGATTCCACAAACATATAATATTTAAAAGACTAATTGCCCTACCTGATAGTCTTGATCCTCTGTTTCATGACAAATATTTCAGCTGTAGAAAAAATGCGTTCACCTGACATTGATTTTGGTCGAATTTGTAGGAGTATGTCCAAAGCATTCTTCGAGTTGGGCAATAGGAGGGTACAGATTGCTCCCTTTTTTCTTTTTTTTTATCAAGGCAAAATATTTAAAACACACAAGTTGCTACCTCAACTATTTTTAGTGTACAGTTCGGTGGCATTTATAAGTACCTTCATACTGTTGCGCGACCATCACTACCATTCATTTCCAGAAACTTTTCTTTTCTTTTTACTTGTTTTATGGCTTCATCAGTGCCATATGGAAGTTCCCAGGCCAGGGGGGATCTAATCCACACCTTGGTGGTGAACTGAGCCACTGCAGTCAGATTCTTAACCCACTGCACCGCAGCGGGAACTCCCATTTCTAGAATTTTTTCATCTTAAACTGAAACTCTGTCCCCATTAAACACTCACTGCCCAGTATCCCCTTCTCCCCTGCACCTGGTCCCCATGGTCCTACCTTGTGTCTTTATGGATGTGACTCCTCCAGGGACCTCCTGTACGTGGATCTTGTACTTTTGTGACAGGCACATTTCACTAAGCATCGTATCCTCAAGGTTCATCCACACGGTTACTTTTTTTTTCTTTTTAGGGCCACACTTGTGGCACACCGAAGTTCCCAGGCTGGGGGTGGAACTGGAGCTGCAGCTGCCAGCCTACACCACAGCCACAGCAATGCAGGTTCTGAGCCGCGTCTGCCATCTACACCACAGCTCATGGCAACGATGGATCCTTAACCCACTGAGCAAGGCCAGGGATCAAACCCTCACCCTCATGGATACTAGTCGGGTTTGTAACCCACTGAGCCACAGCAGGAACTGCCACGAAGTTACTTTTCAATGGTGCAACTATTTCATCTGCTTCACAAAACCATACTCCACGGTGAATATTCAAACACTGAGAAGTACCAGCAAGTTTTACTGAGTGGGATTCTGTCACTTTGGGACAAACAGCAAGGTCCACTGTAGAGCACAGGGAACTGTATGTGATATGCTAATATAAACCATAATGGAAAAAAGTTGTTTATAGCTGAATTACTTTGTGGTGCAGCGGAAATTAACACAATATACTTCAATAAAAATAAAAAAAATAAAGAAAAATAAAGAACAACATAACCCTGAGATCATTTAGCAAGATAATAGCAGGACACAGGACCACAAGTTAAAGTTGCCAGTTTCAGGACTTTGCTTATTCCTTAGAACTCCACTCACAGGATTTGTATAAAGGATACTATGTGCATAAACTCATTCATATTTATTTTATTTGCAAGAATGACTCAGTCCCTGCAGAGGCAGGGCCCGGAGCAGGTGCTTCCAGTGTGACGCAGCCACAAGCCAGACGGACTGGTTCGGTCGCCCACGTGCTTCCGTCCCGGTTCCCAGAATGTCAGCCCGATCCACCAACCCCAGGCCGGAGTGCTTCCTGTCCTTGCTTTTGAATTTGATCAATGGATTTCTTCCAACCCGCAACTTCTTCACGTTGACTATTTAGTTCTCCAAAGAGAAGTTTAATGCTTTTCCCTTTGTCCCACTATCTTTTCTCCCCTTTGTTCTGACCACACCTGCGGTGTGTGGAAGTTCCCAGGCCAAGGATAGAACCCCTGTCACAGCAGCAACCCGAGCTGCTGCAGTGACAATGCCAGATCCTTAACCTTGAGCCACAAAGGGGACTCCAATGCCTTTTTTTGTTTTTGTTTTTTTCAATTTTCCTTTTCTTTTTTCACCGACACCTGCCCATATGGAAGTTCCTGGGCTGGGGTCAAATTGGAATCACAGCTGCCACTGGACTATGTCACAGCCATGGCAACACCAGCTCTGAGCTGCATCTGCAGTCTATACTGAAGCTTGAGGAAATGCTGAATCCTTAATCCGCTGAGTGAGGCCAGAGATCAAACCTGCTTCCTCATGGATGCTACTAGGATTCTTAATCTGCCGAGCCACAGCGGGAGATCTGAGATCTCAGGTATGGTTCTTCCCAGCTCCGCAGCCCTCACAGCCCTCTAAGAGCTGGTTCTAGCATCCTATCCTGCCTTAGGAATGAGGAGACTGAGGCCCAGAGAGGTCAAGCAACTTGCCTAAGAGGACACAGCCGTGGCAAAAGGAAACCGACCCAAGACTTGAACCGGGACACCGGGCTCCAGAGCCTACATTTATAACCACTGTGCCAAAAGTGCCTCTCAGAGGGGCCTGGTGACTAGACACGGCAGGGAGGTGGTAGGGACACCAAAGTGGTCACCTCTCACCTCCAGCCATCCAGCCATAAGCCTTGCCCCGTCCCCGCATGGTGATTAGAGCAGGTGTTATTCCCTCTGCAGGTTAGGAGACGAGGCTTAGTATGGGGGCAGACCTCGCCCAAGGTCATGGTGCAGGGCAGGGCTGAGGCGCCCACTGAGCCCGCAGAGGGTCCGAACTACCTGCCTGGGCCCTCTCCCTCCAATTGCTGGGCGTTTTTATTAGCCGGCTCCATCTGAAGATCAAAATGAAGCTGTCACGGGAAGCAAGCTGCGGGGAGTTTATGACTCGCTTTTATGATGTAATGACCCAGATGGAGGGCATGGAGTCTTCACACCCGAGTGGGAGGCCCTGAGATCCCCTGGGAGCTGGTGACTTTCCGTGCTCACCCGGTGCCGGGACAACGGGCGCGTTTCGGACCAGGAGGTGGAGAGGCCGGCAGACCCTCCGTGCGCTTCAGGCTTAGGCCCTTGCTGGCCCGGCGCTGGTCCAGGGGTTCTGTCCCCAGCTTTGGGGGCCTGGGGCCTCCTTTTGATGCAGCATCAAGAAAACTGGCTTTGGAAGTGGTCTTGGGCTCCAGCCCCAGCTTCTGCCAAACCCTCCTCCCTGGCGGCTTACATCTCTAGAAAGGAGGGGCGGCCCAGCCACGCACGAGGCTGACAAAAAACCCTTCACCTGGAGAGTCCAAGCTGGTGGGCACACTTGTGAAAACACAACTCTGGGACACACACACAAAAAAAACCCCGAAACTCTCTCTCCATCCCTCAAATGTATTCCCGTATTTCTTTTTTTTTTTCTTTCCTTTCCTTTCCTTTTCTTTTTTCTTTCCTTTGGCCAGGGCATGCAGCAGCTTGATGTGGGATCTCAGCTCCCAGACCAGGGACTGAACCTGGTGAAAGGGCCGAATCCTAACTACTAGACCACTGGGGAACTCCCTCCCGTGTTTTCTTTATCGAACCTTTATTTTTATTTTTTCCTTTTTTAGGGCTGCTCCTGCAGCATATGGAGGTTCCCAGGCTAGGGGTCGAATTGGTAGCTGCTGGCCTACACCACAGCCACAGCAACGTGAATCTGTGACCTACACCACAGTTCAAGGCAAAGCCAGGTCCTTAACCCTCTGAGCAAGGCCAGGGATCGGACCTGTGTCCTCATGGATGCTAGTCAGATTCGTTTCCACTGAGCCACAAGGGGAACTCCTATCAAGCCTTTAATAGAATAACTGGAGGGAACACGTTCACAATACCACTCAGTCTCTCAAATACTTTTCAGGTAAATACCTCTAGGAAAGAGCTCAGTTGAGTGGTACAGACCCTACAACTCAGTGTCACCTTAGCTTCACGAAAGCAATTTTCCATGGTTTGTTCTTGCCTCGGTTTTATTAAAGTAGCACTCTTGGTTTTTTCCCTCTAAGGATAACCAGAATGCACATTCATGATAAAATATCTGGAAAGCATGAACCAACACAAGGAAGAAAGGGAAAGCCACCCACAGTCCCCTTCGAAGACAGCTACTGGCAGCATGCTGATGTTCTCTCTTTCTAGGAGAGTCTATCAGGCACGTGCACATAGAGAGAAACAGAAAATTGAATACAGCAACAATGTTTTCATATATAGACATGAATGGTTTTCTCCTTTCTTTCTTCCTTTTTTTTTTTTTTCTGGTCATTTTAGGGCCGCAACCAAGGCATGTGGAAGTTCCCAGGCTAGGGGTCTAATCGGAGCTGCAGCTGCTGGCCTACACCACAGCCACAGCAATGCGGGATCCCAGCCGTGTCTGCAACCTACACCACAGCTCACGGCAACGCCGGATCCTTAAGCCACTGAGCGAGGCCAGGGATCGAACCCTCAACCTCATGGTTCCTAGCTGGATTCGTTTGCGTTGAGCCAGGATGGAAACTTACTTTCTTTCTTCCTTCCTTTCTTCCTTCCTTCCCTCCTTCCTCCCTCCCTTTCTTTTTCTCTCTTCCTTCTTTCCTTTCTTTCTCTCTTTTTGTCTATTTAGGTCAAACCTGTGGCATATGGAAGTTTCCAGTCTAGGGGTCTAATAAGAGCTGCCTCCACTGGCCTATGTCACAGCCACAGCAACACCAGATCTGAGCTACCTCTGCAACCCATGCTGCAGCTTGTGGCAAGCCAGATCCTTAACCCTCTGAGTGAGGCCAGGGATTAAACCCACATCCTCATAAATACTAGTCAGGTTCTTAACACACTGAGCCACAATGGGAACTCTGACATGCATTTTTTTACAAATTTGAGATTTAAAACTTAAGTTCGGAGTTCCCATCGTGGCTCAGTGGAAAAGAATCTGACTAGGAACCATGAGGTTACAGGTTCGATCCCTGGCCTTGCTAAGTGGGTTAAGGATCTGGCGTTGCCGTGAGCTGTGGTGTAGGTCACAGACACGGCTGGGATCTGACATTGCTGTGGCTGTGGTGTAGGCCAGCAGCTGTAGCTCCGATTTGACCTCTAGGCTGGGAACCTCCATATGCCATGGGTGCGGCCCCGAAAAGCAAAAAGGAAAAAACAAAAACAAAAAAACAAAAAAGTTCACTTGGAGTTCTCTTGTGGCGAAGCAGCCTAATAGTCCAGTGTGGTCGCTGCTGCAGTTCAGGCTGCTGCTGTGCTGCAGGTTGAATCCTTAGGCTGGGAACTTCTGCATGTCACAGGCATGGCTAAAAATAAAAATAAGAATAAAATAAAATAAATAAGGGCTGGATGAATTAAGTTGGTACACTTGGCAGAGCTGGAAATTTTCCTTTATTCCAGACCTTGGGTCAGTGCTCCAAATTCATACATGTAGTCACTCAAATATTTATGCAATGAACAAATACATGAATGAACGAAAGGTGTGGTCCTGGACCTGGGAGTAAGAGGTAGCACCTGTTCATGGTGAGCTTGTAACTTGAAATCAGGGGCTACACCTTGGAAATTTCGCCTGCCCCCCTGCAGACTTTAGACTCTCCACAACCTGTGGCCAGTCTCACTTGGCAACAATGCCCCAACATTTCGTTTTGTGAAGAGTTTGTGCTCCAGGAGTCAGACCCTTGTGGGGGAAGCATTTGCTTTTATTTATTCAAGGTGTATTTATTCATCTCAGTATCTGAAAGATCCAGCACAGGACTTGGCCCATAGCGATGTTTTTAAACGTTTGAGCAAGGATGAAATATGATATGAATAACAATGTTAGAGAAAGATGGAAATGACTGCTCTTCGCTGAGTACCTCCCCAGCCAGGTGCTTGACCAGGTGCTCGGTACAAGTTCTGTTTTTTAGAACAGCCCTGGGGTAGGGCTGTATCACTCTCCCATCTCACAGATTTGCCCAGATCCACACTGCAGGGAGAAGTATCTGCTGGAAGTTGAACCAGGAGTGCCTGGCTCCAAAAAGTCTGCCTTCTCCACGCAGCGCGCAGGAGCCTCCATATCAAACGCTGCCAGTCTCTGGCTCCTCAGGTACAGCGGGTAAAGCTCGGTTATGTCTTGCGTAGAAACCATGTCCTTCCGAATCGCCCAAGGATCGGTTCTTAGGAGGCCCCAGGGGCCACACCGCAGGCTGCGACCTGCTGCGAGCAGGTAACTAGCGCCTGGGCGCGCTCTCCAGTAAGGTGTGTAGTCGCGACTTTTGGGCAGTGTCTGGCTCAGAACCTGACGACCAACAGATGCTCTGTGTCGGCCTTTGTGTCCCCCGCGGCTGTACGCGGAGATTTGGGGGCAGTCCCCGAAGTGGAAGACGCTGCCCGCGACGAGGACCTGAGCCGGGAGCCCGGAGCTGCCCCCCAGCCCGAGGCGCACCTACAGGGGCGGGGCCTGGAGGGCGGGGGCTCCGACCTCATTCAGCCAATCGGCGTCTGAGAGGCCAGCCCGCCCCCTTCCCCGAGGAGGCGGCGCTTGCGCACTTGGCCGTCCCGGCGCCCCTCCCTGGGGGGACGGGGCGGGGCGTGCTGGCGGCGCTCGGCGCTGACGCTGCGCCGTCGCGCCTGACGTTGGGCACGTTGACGCCGGCGACGCGCAGCCGGGCCCGCTCCTGCTGCCTCCGCCAGTGTCCGGCCGCGGGCCGGCCTTAGTAACTGGGGGCGGCGGGCCCGGGGCCGCGGGCGCGGGGCAGGCGGCGGGCGCGGGCTGCCTTCGTCGGGTCCCGAGCCCGCCTGGAGCGAGCAGCTGCCCGCGAGCCGCCGCGGAGCCTCCTCGCCCACTCCCGCCGGCAAGGTAAGGGATTGGGGGACTGAGGCAGGGTCGGGGCGCAGCGGGGCCCGGGGCGCCGGTCCCCTCCTCGCGGCGGCGGTGCGGCTGGTGAATGTCAGCCTCGAGGGGAGGGTGCGCGGCGGGGCCCCGGGGCGGGGGCGAGGCCCGCGGGACCCGGGCGGGGGGCTCCTGGGCCCGTGCGCCGCCCCCTCCTCAGACCACAGCGCCGGGTGACCAGAGCGCCCAGTGACCCCAGCGCCGGCCGCGAGGGCAGGGACCTGTGGCCGCAAGAAGCCTCGAGCCAGGCTGGGCTCCCGTGGCGAATGGTTCTCGCTACCCTGGGGTCCCGGCAGTTGCAGCACCTGGTGCGGGTGCAGGCGGATCAGGTGCGCGGTCCCGCGCATCTGCGTCCCGGGGGTCCGCCGTGTCCGGAACACCGCCGGCAGCGTTGGGAACCGGCTCCCCTGCCCCTCGCACCATCTTTAAGACACTTAATAGTCTCTCATAATTTCACTTTTTCTTTCTTTCTAGCCGCCCACGGCTATATCGACCTGCTACATTTCCGTTGTGGAATTTTTTTTGGGGAGTGGGGGCTGTTAACTTGTGTAAGTTTGGTTGACTGACCAAGCCTTGCAGCCGTTGATAAACAGCTCTCCCAGCCCTTCAGGAGTCCAGTTCCGTTTAGCGCTCACCAAATCCAGCCCAAGAATTCAGGGAGCCGTCAGTCCTTCCCAGGAGCTGACTGCACGCATTCCTGTAAGATGCCTGATGGGGTTTTGTGCTTGTCAGTTTTACTGGCTGTATGGTCCTTCTGTGCTTTTCCTGAAAAGTGATTGGGTGGCATGTGTTTTGACTTTATCTCCCCCACCGGGGGGGGGGGAATCACAGAAGCACACTTGTTTTCCCCAGCTAGAAAGTATAGCTTTGCAAACGAAATACCACAGGGTTTGTTCTTTATGTGAAGGGTAGTCCTTGGTCTTTGCCCCTTGACTGGATTATTTCAATATTAACGTCTTCATCTTGCGTGTTCTGGGCACTCAGGATTTGCACGTCTGTGTTTTCCCAGCCTATTTTTATAAAGAGTGTGGCAGTAAGGTCTGAGAATATTGAGGCTATCAGCCTCTCATATATTAGCTACAGATGGCCATAAGGGGCAGATTTGTGGCAGCCTTTCTTTTGCCCTTAATGACCAGGGTCTGGGTCTTTTTATTTCAAGATGATGTGCGAGGTGATGCCCACCATCAGTGAAGCGGAAGGCCCCCCAGGTGGGGGTGGGAGCCACGGGTCCGGCTCCCCTTCGCAGCCCGATGCTGACTCACATTTCGAGCAGTTGATGGTCTCCATGCTGGAGGAGAGGGACCGTCTCCTGGACACGCTGAGGGAGACTCAGGAGACGCTGGCGTTAACCCAGGGCAAGCTGCATGAGGTTGGTCACGAGAGAGACTCCTTGCAGAGACAGCTCAGCACTGCGTTGCCACAGGTATGGACGAAGGCTCGGTTCTTCCAAAGGCTTTTTTATGGTGTTAATACTTGGGGATGCGTCTTTATCGTAAGCACTTGTGAAACGGTGGTTCTGGTATTTGTAAGTCGCACATAGATGGCGTTCCTGAGGATTAGAGAATGAACTCTGCGGTTCTCTCAAGTCCGGTGGAAGCACCTTATCGTTCTGGTTCCTTTCTCTGGGGCAGCAGGAGGAGCTGCCTGGATTTGGAATAGCGCTCCAGAGTTTTTGAAAAAGGGCCACGAAGCAAGCAAGCCCCATGGCACCTTCCATTTTGCTGTCTTAAGCCATTCCTTGCCTAAACGTGTCCGTCGTGGATGATATTACGTGTTTTTAATTTCCTAATGAAATTTAACAAATAGAATTGGTTTCACAGGAAAAAGTTTTAACAGTCTACTTTCTCAGCACACCTGTGTGTTGTAAATCAAGTTTGTTTTAGGGGCTAGATGACTGAAGATTGGTTCCTTTGGCACTCTCTTTTTGGCAGGTGAGAGTGATAACACTTACAGTCACACTGAGGTTTTGGCAAGTGAGAATGATAAAGCTTATGATCACACTAAGTGAACACAGCCTTGTAACCTCTGTGTTTAGACCAGGCTTTAAAGGCTTTTCTTGTGGAGCTGAGTGCAGATCTGATGACAGGTGCGGGAGAGGGGTCAGCTAGAAGGTGAGGTGGACGGCGCCGAGCACAGTGGGAGATGTGTAGGTTATGCAGGTGTTTATGAGCCTCGGGGACCATTTTACTTATTCATAATAGGTGCCTTTATGGTGCTTTCAGGTAGACCTGAATAAGCAAGCGTTTATTCTCATGATGGGCCTGCAGTGGTAAATTAGTAAATGAATAATTACTAGCCTTAATGCAGTTCTTGGCATTAGTCAGTTCTCCTGAAAGATTGATAAGATAAGCCAAACATTTAGATTTCCTTTTTAGCAACGATAATTTGATGTGAGTGCTGTAATGTTCTTTGTCACATTAGGAATCAAGTTTTTCCTCGTTTGAATTTTATAAATTACCGAGTTTGTTTGGGTCAGATTTTATTGCCACAGGGCATAAAAGGATTGGCCCAGTGTATGTTTTAACTGGGCTTTTATCCATAGTATGTGTAAATCTTTTCAGCACTTTGGGGTTTTTTTTGTTTTTTTTTTTCCTAGCTGTACCTGTCTTCGTGTAATTTGCGGCACATACATTGCAGTGTAGTTTTTTAAGAGGGTGAGCACAGGAGACACAGCAGGAGGCCAGGAGTTTTGTGAGGTCCAGCCCGGGCCGTGGAGGCTGTCACACCGGCCGGTGAGACAGTTGCCCAGTGACTTGTTTGTAGCTGCCCGAGTTGTAGCCTGGAAATGCCTTGTCGGGCGGAGACCGCGATGACGTCCCGGTTCCCTTCGCTGCCGGTGCCTCCGAGTCCGGCGGTTCAGGAACATGGGAACCAGTCAGTGAACTTGGTTTGGAGCTTCCCGTTCTCGGCGTTTGTCTCCTGTTTGGTGGGTGATTGTGCGACCGGCTAGGCCTGTGAATAAGCTCCTGCCACGTGACGTAGCGGGTAACGGTGTGCTTAAAAAACCTTACCCGCCACACAAGATACATGGGAAAACCCACAAATCATAAGTGTGCGTTCCTGTGAGTTTTTCACTGAGCGGACACAGCCTTGTGGCCTCTGCGCAGACCAAGAGGTAGAACACCACTGGGCTTCCCAGAATCCCCCGCCCACTCCCAGCCCTTGTCTCCCAAAGCCAGCTGCGGTCTTGACTTTTTGCCAAGGCTGTGTTGGTATGCTCTTGACCTTACATAAATGAAGTAAAGTCATGTGTATATTTTGTTTCTTGATTCTTTTATTCAGCTGTGTCTCTGTGAGCTCCATACGTGTATGTTTGTTCACTCTCATCTGCTGTTTCGTAACCCAGAGTAGGAACGAACCACCATTTATTCTTCCCACTGTCGGTGGGTATCTGGGTGGCTTCTGGTTTTGACCACTGCTGCTGCAGATGTCCTTACCCGCTTTGGGGGCAGATATGTGAGTTTTTCTGTTGGCTGTGTTCACAGGTGGCGCACTGCCAGGTGGTGGAGCGTGTTCAGCCCGGGTAGGACCTGCCCAGGGTGGTGGTCTTGGCAGTGGTCCTGCCCCAGCATGTGTGAGCCGCTGGTCGAGCTGACACCCGGTGTCGTCGGTTCTTTGGCTGTAGCCGTCTGGGGTGTGCAGTGGCGGGAGCTTGCAGGGCTGGGAGCTCGCTGCTCCCTGATGACCAGGAAGCCGGCAGAGCCAGAGTTGGTTTCCCTGGGGGCGGCTAGGCCATTTGCATACCTTCTTTGGCGAAATAATTGTCTTTAGTCCATTTTGCAGTTGGGCTGTCTATTTCGTTTCTTACTGATTGGAACAAAATTAATGTGCATTTTCACTTTAGATTGCCAATGTTTTTTTGTTTTGTTTTGTTTTTGCATTTTCTTTTCTTTTTTGGCTATGCTGGAGGCACGTGGAAGTTCCTGGGCCAGGGATTGAACCCACACTGCAGTAGCAACCCAAGCCGCTGCAGTGACAACTCCAGATCCTAACCTGCTGCGCCACCAGGGAAATTCCTGAAGGAGATCTTTGTGTATGATCTGAGTACAGATGTGTATGGGAGATGTTTGTGTACGTTCTTGGGTGTGTTTGCCTTTTCACCCTCTCAGTGGTGTTTCTTAAGAAGCATGATTATTTTAATGCATCTCAGTTTATCAGTCTTTTCGATAATACTTAATGCTTTGTGTTCATTGAAAGATATTATCCTGAAGTTGCATGAAGATATTATCCTATAAAAAAGATTTATTGTTTTATCTTTTGTGTTTAGATCTATAATCCATCTGAAATTGATTTTTGTTTTATGGTCTGAGCTAGGGTCCAAGGTTCCTTTTTTTCCCTCTAGAACTTGGTCCAGTTGACCACGTATATATAATTTGTTAAAAGAAGCCATCCTTTCTCCAGTGCCCTGTAGTGTCATCTCTGTTATAAGTCAAGTGACTTTAAGTGCACGGCTCTGTTTCTGGACTCCCCTCTGCTCCATTGATCTTCTCGTCTTTTCCGCACAGACACGGAGCTGCCTAAATTACTGTAGATTTAGTCAGTCTTGATATCTGGTGGTTTAATTCTTGCACCTGCGGCCTTATTTAGTGTTACCTTGGCTAATCCTGACCCTTTGCATTTTCTGACAAATTTTAGAACTTTAGATTGCTTGGCAATTTTTCCCGGAAGATATGCTAGGATATTGTGTTTGAATTTAATTTGTAGACCAGTGTAAGGAGAAATGACATCTTTTTTAATATTGTTCTTATAATTTGTGATTACAAGATACCTTCCATTTATTTAAATCTTCTTTATCTTAAAATTGTACTGTTTTCTGGATGTCTTATACATGTTTAATTAAGTATCTGATATTTTTGGTGCCATTATAAATTACTAGTATATAGAGATAGAATTGATTTTTCTGTATATAGAGATAGAATTGATTTTTCTGTATTCATTTGCTAGATCCATTTATTTCTAATAATTCTTCTTGTATTTTCTATGTGTACACAGTTGTATCTGCAAATAAGTTTCTTTCCAATTGCTGTAAGTATTTTTCTTTTTCTTGCGTTATTATACTGGCTAGGATCTTCAGTACAGTGGTTAACAGAAATAATGAGAATACGTGTCTTTTCTCCTTCCCAGTATCATCAGGAAACCGTTTGCTATTGTTTTACCATTACATGTTTGCTATGGCTTTTTTGGTAGATTTTCTTTTCTTTTCTTTTTTAATGGACGTTCCCAGGCTGGGAGTCCAGTCGGAGCGGGACAAGGGAGCTCAGTCCGCTCGTGTGACCTGATCACCTCCCAAGTCCCTACCCTCACTGTGAGGGGGACGGATTTTGAGGGGACATAAACTGTCAGTCTGTCGCAGTCCCTGAGTATACCCCACATTATTTCATACCCTTGAAGTGAACTGAGCTTACCTAATGGCCCAATATCTATTCATTTTTGTGACTGTCCCTTGGGCACCTGAAAATAATGTCTCAGTGGGGATGCAGTGTTCTGTGTGTATGAGATCAGGTTTGTTAATCATGTAATTCGGATTCTGATAACTCCATTAAATAAAGTAAAAAGAAATGGGAGAAATTAATTTTAATGCATTTTATTTAACCCAGATATCCAAAATGTTGTCATCTTAGTGTGTAGCCAATGTGTGAAAAAAGCTAAATGCTTCGGGTTCTGTTTTCACACTAGTCTTTAGAGTCAGGCGTGTTTCACACTTGCCGCACAGCCCCGTGCGGAGCAGCCTCGTTGCAGCTGCGTCCCAGCTGCACCTGACCGCGTGCGGGGCGCCCGGGCGCCCAGGGCAGCCGGCGTCCACACCCTTGCTTTTTTTTGTCTATTCTGTCAGGTACTGAGAAGTGTGTCTTAAAGTCTCTCCCACTGGGATTATGAATTTGGCTGTTCCCCTTTTCTGTCAGTTTTTATGTATTTTGAGATTGTGTTACTAGGTACAAACAGAGAACTCTTAGCTTCTTGGTAGACTGAACTTGTATCATTATGAAATGTTCCCCTTTATCTCTAGTGATGCTTCTTACTTTGTTTGATAGTAGTATTTGCTGTGTCAGTTTTCTGTTGGTTTGCTGGGATACCTTTTTTTTTTTGGTCTTTTTGCCTAATCTAGGGCTGCACCCGTGGCATATGGAGGTTCCCAGGCTAGGGGTCTAACAGGAGCTGTAGCTGCCGGCCTTCACCACAGCCACAGGAACGCGGGATCCGAGCCGTGTCTGCAACCTACACCACAGCTCACGGCAACGCTGGATCCTTAACCCACTGAGCAAGGCCAGGGATCGAACCCGCAACCTCATGGTTCCTATCGGATTCGTTAACCACTGAGCCACGATGGGAACTCCTGCTGGGATACCTTTAACTCTTACCCGCCCGTGGTCTTATATCTTAACGTGTACCCCTGTGAACAGCGTATAGTTTTTATTTATCAGTTTGACGGTTTTTATCTTTTAATTGGAGTGTTTGCTCTACTTGGATGTGGTTGCTGTGGTTTCAGGTGATAGGTACTATTTGTCCCACCTATTCTGTGTTCCTTCTCTTCTGCCTTCTTTTAGAAGCGTGAAGCGTTTTTGAATTCTTTGCTTCTCTGTCAGGTGGTTCGATATATATTTGTAAATACAGGTGTGTTTTACATTCAGCCCTAATTTAGTACTTTTACCACCTCTCTGACACCGCTCTTTCCTTTGAGACTTGAACTGCACTGAACTTCCTCCCGTGTTTTGTGTTGTTATCATACTTTGAAATTTTAGACAGATTTTTGGCCTTATCATTGCCTTTTCTTCTTTCTTTTAAGGGCTGCACCTGCAGCATATGCAAGTTCTTGGTGCTAGGGTTGAATCAGAGCTGCAGCTGTCAGCCTACATCACAGCCACAGCAATGCCAGATGTGAGCTGCATCTGTGATCTGCACCTCAGCTTGTGGCAGTGCTGGATCCTTAACCCACTGAACGAGGCCAGGGATTGAACCTGCGTCCTCATGGATTCTAGTCGGGTTCTTAGCCCGACAGGAACTCCCATCATTGCTTTGTACAGTTAATATCTGTTATGATTTATTCTCATAGTTACCCTTTTTGTTGCTCTTTGCTTGTTCTTTTATATTTGTCAGAGACTTATCTTTTTCCTGAAGAACTGCTTTAATTTTTTTTTTTTCAATTCATATCTGTGCCTGGTGAGTTGTCTCATTTTTGCCTGTAAAGTCTTCATTTTGCCTTTCCTTTTTTTTTTTTTTGGTCTTTTTAGGGTCACACCGGTGGCATATGGAGGTTCCCAGGCTAGGGGTCTAATCAGAGCTGTAGCCGCCAGCCTAGGCCACAGCCACAGCAACTCCAGATCTGAGCCGCGTCTGGACCTACGCCACAGCTCACGGCAACGCCAGATCCTTCACCAACTGAGCGAGGCCAGGGATCAAACCCACAACCTCATGGTTCCTAGTCGGATTTGTTAACCGCTTTGCCACGATGGGAACTCCTGTTTCTTTTTTCAAATAGTTGATTTACAATGTTTTGTCAGTTTCTGCTGTACCGTGAAGGACCCAGCATGCATATGTATACATTGCTTTTCTCACATTATCCTCCATCACGTTCCCTCACAAGTGATTACATGTAGCTCCTTGTGCTGCACAGCAAGGGATCTCATTGCTTCTCACTCCATGTAGTTTGCATCTGCTAACCCCGAACTCTCAGTCCCTCCCCCTCCCCCTCGGCAACCACAAATCTGTTCTTCATGTCCATGAGTTTGCTTCTTTTCTGTAGATAGGTTCATCTGTGCCATGTGTCAGATTCCAGATATAAGTGATAGCACATGGTATTTCTCTCTCTGACTTACTTCACTTAGTGTGAGAGTCTGTAGTTCCATCCATGCTGATGCAGATAGAATTGTTTTGTTCTTTTTTATGACTGAGTAGCATTCCATTGTGTATATGTACCACTTCTTTATCCATTCATCTGTCGATGGACATTTAGGTTGTTTCCATGTCTTGGCTGTTGTGAATAGTGATGCAGTGAACATAGGGGTGCCTGTATCTTTTTCAATGAAAGTTTTGTCTGGATATATGCCCAGGAGTGGGATTGCTGGATCATATATACGGTAGTTCTGTATTTCATTTTCTGAGGACCCTCCACACTGTTTTCCATAGTGCTTGCATCAGTTTACATTCCCACAAGCAGTGTGGGATGGTTCCCTTTTCTCCATACCTTCTCTAGCATTATTTGTAGACTTACTGCATGACGTTAACAAAAGAAAAGTCCAAACAACGTGGTCGTCTCAATAGATGCAGAAAAAGCATTTGACAAAATCCAACAACCGTTCATGATAAAAACTCTTACCAAAGTGGGTATAGAGGGAACAAGCCTTAACATAAAAGCTGTTTATGACAAACCCACAGCCAATATAATACTCAATGGAGAAAAGCCGAAAGCCTTCCTGCTAAAATCTGGAACAAGACAAGGTTGCCCACTCTCACCACTGTTATTCAACATAGTATTGGAAGTCCTAGCCACAGCAATCAGACAAAGAAAAGAAATAAAAGGTACCCAAATAGGAAGAGAAGAGGTAAAACTGTCACTGTATGCAGATGACGTGATGCTATATGTAGAAAACCCTAAGGACCCCACACAGAGACTACTGGAACTGATCAATGAGTTCAGCAAAGTAGCAGGATAAAGATTAACATTCAGAAATTGGTTGCGTTTTTGTATACTAACAATGAAATATTAGAAAAGAAATGTAAAAATACAATACCTTCAAAAATCACACCCCCCGAAATTAAATACCTAGGAATAAACCTGACCAAGGAGCTCTTATTGTTGTTGTCCCATTAAAAGCAGTACCTTTCTTCCTCTGGCTACTTCTAGCATTTTCTTTCTTGCCTTAGGCACCAGGAGAGCTGCTAAAAACTAAAATGTGGTCTTTGTTGGGTCAATAGCTTGATTCTTAAATCAGTTTTGAAAAAGTTTTGATCATTTTCTCTATAGGTTTTTCTTACTCCCCTTTCTGTCTTTCCTCCACTGTGAGGAGCCCTATTTTAATGCACATCAGACCTTTTTAAAAATGTCTTCAGGGCTCCTTCTAGATATTTTAGACTTTTTTCCCCTCTGACTTTTTTTTTTTAACTGACCTATCCTTCAATTCACTTATTCTCTCTTCAGCTGTGTCCAATTTGATGTTAAGCCCATAGACTGAGTTCTTAATTTCAGTCACTATTATTTTCTTTTTCCATTTTTTTTTTTTTTTAGGGCCGAACGTGCGGCATATGGAAGTTCCCAGGCTAAGCGTCAGAGCTGTAGCTGCTGGCCGGTACCACAGCCACAGGGTCATTGTTATTTTCAAGTTTGAAAATCTGTTTTGATTCTTGGAAAATTTTCCTTTTGTCAAGTGTGTATATATTATATATATTATATATATATATATATATGTATTTTCTTTTGGTCAAGTATATATACATATATATATATATATATGTATATATACTTTTTTTTTGTCTTTTTGTCCTTTTATGGCCACACCTGCGGCATATGGAGGTCCCCAGGCTAGGGGTCCAGTCTGAGCCATAGCTGATTCTCTCTTCCTACACCACAGCCACAGCAACACGGAATCTGAGCCGCCTCTGTGACCTACACCACAGCTCACGGCAACACCGGATTCTTAACCCAGTGAGCAAGGCCAGGGATCGAACCCGCAGCCTCATGGTTCCTAGTCGGATTCGTTTCCACTGTGCCATGACGGGAACTCCAGTCAAGTATATTTTTGAGCAGTTGAAGTTTGCGTCTGATAACTCTAGTATATGGATCACCTCTGGGTTTGTTTCTGTTTCTGTTCTTTTTTCTCTTGTTATGGCCATGTTTTTTTTTTTATTAGGGCCACACCTGCAGCATATGGAGGTTCCCAGGTGAGGGCTTGACTCGGAGCTGCAGCTGCCTATGCCATAGCCACAACAACGCCAGATCCAAGCCACATCTGTGACCTGCACCACAGCTTGCTACAACACAGAATCCTTAACCCACTGAGCCGCAACGGGAATTCCCATTTTTGTTTTTTCTAGTTGAGCGTTGGGCATCATGTGTGAAAAAACATGGTTTCGGGTGATGCTGTCTTCCTCCAGAGTTTCCTCTGATGCACATCCACAGTAGGGACAGAGCTCTCAGTTCACTCAGGGACCCAGTGACCCGAGCCTGGGAGTTTCGTAAACCTCAGTCTCCGGGGCCTTCAGCCCGCCCCCGCCCTCCGGGGTCTCCGTCTGGACGGACGCCTGCAGGCTTCCCAGGGACTCTCCTTCTGCCTCCCGAACAGCAGGAGGTTATTGAGACTCCGCTCCCCGGCCGGTTTGTGCCGCGTTGGGCTATTTTCTGTGCCTCCCTTTTCTTGGGCGCTTGGTCCTTTAAGTCCTGGCTGGCTCATGAGGCCTGTACTCGGACTTTTGTCTTCCCAGCCCCTTGGAGCCGTGGAGCCGAGCAGAGCTCCGTTGGCCTGTACTCTCTGGCTGACTTGTCGCTGTGTTTCCTCCCAGCCTATTGGTGCGCAGCTGGCCCCAGGCCCCGAAGGAAGGAGCGGCCTCTGAATCGGCCCCTCCCTCGCGGGGCTCTCCTCTGCTTGCAGTCCTGGGCCCGCGGTGCCTCTCTGACGCCTTGAACAGGCTTCACGGTGTCTTCGGCTTTCCTAGTTCTGGGTGGGCCGACCTCCAGGCTGCCAGCGTGTGGACCAAGAAGTGGGGAAGAGCCCGTGCGGTCTCTCCACGGGAAGCAGTGTGCGGACGTCGGAGGAGGGCCTTGATCACCTTGACCTGACACGGAGGAAAAGACCCACCAGCCTCACCCGGTGCCCACCCTTCAGTTTCCAGCCAGACTCCCCAGTTTGCCCATGGCAGCCACTGGAAAGGGGGCGAGCACGTGGCCCACCCGCCCTGGGACGCAGGACCTGTGCTTCTGGCGCGCTCGGCTCCTGGGCCCGTGTCCCAGCCCCGCCCTGGTCTCCCCTCCTCCCCTTGCCCTGCGCCAGCCCTGGGCGGGCCTTGTGACCACAGGCTGGAGGGGGTGGGAGGGGCTAAGCGGCCTTGATTCTGTGGACTGACCACACGTGGGATTCCTTCTGCAGGGTTTAAAGAAATCACTGCTGTTAGTCGTCCCTCCGATTTCGTCTTTGAGTTGAAAGTGAAGAGCTTATTCTTAAAGTTGAGTGTGGGGACTTTACAGTCTTTTTGAAAGCAGCAGATGAGATTTTAAAAGGACGTCTTAGAGAACCCCAGTATATAAAACGGAGAAAAGGGGACCTGTTCAGCTCGTGTTCTGGGGGAGCGCAGGTAGCGCCTGTCCCTCTCAGGCCTGCAGGCCCTGTGGCGGGCGTGTAAGGACTCCAGGCCCCCAGAAGAGAGCCTCACACCACAGCCTCGTGCCCTGGCTCAGGCGTGTCGGCTGCGGGAGAGGAGTTCTGGGCCGAGCCTGAGCAGGGTAGGGCCTGCCGGGGGGTTGGGAAGCGAGGAAGGTGGAGGCAGAGCTGGTCCTGGAGGGCGAGCGGGGATGGGAGACGGCGCTGGGGCACCCATGGCTGCGGAGGCGGGAGGGGGGCGCCTGCAGGTCTGGGGTGTGGCCACCACGGGCGGGACACGGGTGGCCCTGCACCCCGGCAGCGTGGCCCCCACAGCCCGGGATTACCTGGCCACCAGGGCCGAGGCCAAGATCAGCCTCTTTCAGGTGCAGCTCAGGTTCAGATCCGGGCGCAGCACCGCTCCGATTCCGTCTTCAGCGCTCCAAAGGTTCGCGCCAGCATCTGCCATGCTGAAGTGCGGGAGCAGATTCGGGGGGTTTCCCTCAGGATCGGGGCGGGGTGAAGTGGCCCAGGGACCCCCACACCGGGGGGATCCTAGTGCCACCCTTGAGTCTAGGTGGAGACCCTCCTGTGAGCAGCCTCATGGGCGGCTTTTTCAGGAGGAGGAGGAGGAGCTGGCAGAAGCCCGCTGCTTTCGGTGGTTCAGACTCGGGGACAGGCACCGAGAGTCGTCATGGCCCGGGGCTCTTCCCTCTTGAGCACTCGCCCAGCCTGTCCCCTTTGTGGGCGCCGCCTGCCCAGGGCCCCTGCTCCTGTGACGGTCGGCCCCAGGCAGAGCCCCGACCCCACCACTGCAGCCCCTCCGTGACTGATTCCGATCCGGGGTCTGTGCTGCCCGGAGCTGGTGGCAGAGGCAGACGGGGAGCCTGTCCCAGGAGAGCTGCGGGACACGCCCTGCTCGTGTGAGGGGTTCTGGCTGTGAGGTCCTGACAGAAGCAGTGGCTGGCCGAGACGGGAGGCTTCCGCCAGGGCCACACCCCGTCCCTGTCTCCACCTCCGGGGACAGGCCTTTGGGAGGGTCACTTCGCGCTGAGACCCTAGGGAGCTCTCCTGGTGCTGTGACCGAAATGCAGACGGTGCGGGCGATGAACAGCCCGGCCTCGCTTCCAGACTAGGGAGAGGGGCCGGCGCGCCTGGCCGCGGGCCCGAGGGCACAGCCTACCAGGGGGCAGAGGCGACAGACAGGGCCCTGCCCGCCACGAGCTGGGCTTGTGTTTTTCAGTCGTGGGCCCAGGGCTGTTTGGCCCGGTGGGGTGGGGAGGATTGGCGGGGTAGAAACCTTGATCGGGGCGACTGGGGCGCAGGGGCTGAGCTGCAGAGCGCGCGAGGCAGCAGCTTTAGCGCCCGCACGCCCTGTCTTGTAAAGCACAGAACCGCGCGTGTGTACGGCGTAGCGCTTGTGTGTGGCCTCTGCATTAACCTCTTCAGGCGCTGGCTGAGTGCCTCTTACCAGGCATCCACTCCTCCAGGTGCTGAGTACTTAGTGTGTACTAAGGGTTCCGTGACCCAGGATCTTTTTATTTGTGCGAAGAGAAACAGCATAAAGAAAACGGTGTGGTTCAGCTGGGGCAGGTGGAGCTCATGCCAGCACAGCCGCGGGAGCGGCGGCCCTTGCGGCCTGCGTCTGCGCGGGAGGACCGGGCGGGGGTGGCTTTCCTGGTGGTAGCATGACCTGCTGCTCCCACTCTCCAGCCCACAGGGCCTCGCCTGCTGCCGTGTCGTGCGCCTCCGTTTGGGTGGCCTTGGGGCCTCTGGAGTTCAGTGTGGGCCCCACCCTCCCTTCCGCACGTCTGTTCCTCCTCCCGAGAAGGCTAGAGTTTTCCACCTGCCTGGTCAAGTGGTCAGAAACCGAGGAGAGTGCCGGGCCCCATCTCCCGGAGCCGCCCTGGGTCCGCTGGTGAGGTCTGGCGGCCCCCTCCGTCCACCGGCGTGACTCAGGCGGGGGTGGACCCGGAGGACTCTTCGGTGCCAGCATGCTGAGTTGTAGGCAGTTCCTTGCATGCAGGTGATTTGTTTTCCAGCAGCTTCTCTGTAAATAGGCTGTTCTCGGAGAAGAGGGCCTTTCTTATTTGCCGGGTCTGCTCTTACTGGCTCTTAGTGCTAGCTACTGTTGAGTAATTTGTAACTGAGTCTTTTGGAGAACCAGTTTTGCCCCGTGTGTAAAAATTCTCAGAAATGCTTATATTCTGTCCGAGCAGTTTTATTTCTGCTAAGGAAATGGTTCTCATCAGGAGGATGCTTGTGCATAATGACATTCACCCTAACAACTTAATATTATTTATACTACAGAGTTCCCACTGTGGCTCAGTGATTAACAAATCTGACTAGGAACCATGAGGTTTTGGGTTCGATCCCTGCCCTTGCTCAGTGGGTTAAGGATCTGGCATTGCTGTGAGCTGTGGTGTAGGTCGCAGACGCAGCTCGGATCCCGCATTGCTGTGGCTGTGGTATAGGCCGGTGGCTACAGCTCCTGTTAGACCCCTAGCCTGGGAACCTCCATATGCTGTGAGTGCGGCCCTAGAAAAGGCAAAAAGACCAAAAATATATATATATTATTTACACTTTTTACTGGTAGAAAATTGTAAGAGCAGCACATGCCAGTTAAAGACCATTTTAAAGTAGAGTTCCTGTCGTGGCTCAGCAGTAACAAACCCGACTAGAATCCACGAGGATGCGGGTTCGATCCCTGGCCCTGCTCAGTGGGTTAAAGGATCCGGCGTTGCCGTGAGCTGTGGGTAGGTCGCAGACGTGGCTCGGATCTCGTGTTGCTGTGGCTGTGGTAGCGTCTCCCACTTTGCCTCCCAGCCGTACCTCCTTCCCCCAGTTTTTGGCATCGCTTTGGGAGGGAACAGTTTCTGGCGTTCTTGTGGTGGGGGTGGACTCCCTGGCTAAGACGCTGGTTGCAGACCCCTCGTGACGCCCTCCCCCAGGACTGTGCAGGGCCACGGGCAGCCTGCCCCCCGGTCGCCTTCCCGGTCACTGAGGATTCCGGAGCTCCTGGAATCGAGCGTGCTGTTGTGCTCCTGCCGACCCCTCTGACGCGGAGCTGCAGAGGCTTCCCCAGCCTGCCCGCTGCGAGGAGCGTCCCCTCTGTTCTCTGTCTCGGTCACTGCGCCCTGGGATGGGCATTTACTCCGTGTGTTGGTCACTTGTCTTCGTCGGACTGTAGGCGCTCCTCTGGTCCCATCGGAATGGCTCCTGGGCCCCTTGCTGGGGACGTATTAGTCTCTGAATGTGTCCTGGTTTCCTGGCACAGAGATTTGTCCCAGGCCCACTTTGTGTTTTTCCTGACTCGGACCTGAAATCATCCCTCTGAAGAGCCCTGATTCCTTTTTGAGGGGAATTATTTGGAAACCAGTGTCTGGGGCCAGGCGTGCTCGTTGCCCCCTCGAGTTAGCGTCTTTTCGGTCCTTCTAGGGAACAGAGCTGGAATTCACTCAAAACCCCCTGGATTTCATATCAATGTTGCCTTACCAAATTAAACTCTTCCTCCTTAATCCTTAATTAATGTTGTGTTTCTGTTTCTTGCCTTCTGCTGTTTCTTTTGGCCTCACCTGCAGCATGCGGAAGTTCCTGGGCCAGGGGTGGAACCCGTGCCCCAGCGGTGTCAATTCCGGATCCCTGACCTGCTGGCGAGCTCCAGGGAACTCCGTACACTGACGGCTCTGATTTCTCAGGATGGGGGCATTATTCTCTTTATCCTGTAATATACATAAAATAGTTTCAGCATTTTTTTTTTTAGGGTTGCACCTGTGGCTTATGGATGCTCCCAGGTTAGGGGTCAAATAGGAGCTACAGCTGCCGTCCTATGCCACAGCAGCACCAGATCCAAGCCACATCTGCAGCCTGCACCACAGCTCATGGAAATGCTGTATCCTTAACCCACTGAGTGAGGCCAGGGATCGAACCTGCAACCTCGTGGTTCCTAGTCGGATTCGTTTCCACTGCGCCATGACGGGAACTCCAGTTTCAGCATTTTAATACCATATTATTACAGTTATCCTACTGAATGAAGCTTTAGAATTTCTTTGCAATTCTTTTGGGTCTTATTGTATCTTTTATATGTACCTTTTTTTTTCTTTTTTGGCCCCTGGGGCATATGGAGTTCCCAGGCCAGGGATCGTATTTGAGTCCCAGTTGCGACTTATGCCGTAGCTGTAGCAATGCCGGACCCTTATCCCACTGTGCCAGGCCAGGGATCTAACCTGTGACCCAGTGCTCCAGAGACACGCCTGTTGTGCCAGAGTGGGAACTCCAGTACAGTACAGTCTCTCTTTTTTTTTTTTTTTAGGGCCGCACAGCATATGAAAGTGCCCAGGCTGGGGGTTGAATTGGAGCTGCTGCTGCTGGCCAACACCACAGCCACAAGCAGTGGGGGAGCCGAGCAGCATCTGTGACCTGCAGCCCAGCCCATGGCAACGCCAGATACTTAACGCACTGAACGAGGCCGGAGATCAGACCTGCACCCTCATGGATACTAGTTGGGTTCTTAACCTGCTGAGCCACAATGGGAACTTCTTAATTTTTTTCAAACACATAAAGCATTCACAGGGTTCAGAAATCAGAACTGTGGAAAAAGGTATTCTCAAAAATCTCGCTCCTTCTGTCTCTGTCCCACCCACCCCTTCTAGGTGGTGTGACCATGTGACCTGGTTGGCATGTGACCTGGGTTTTGTCTGTCATCCTAAAGCAATTAGCAATAGTGCCCCCTTTCACTGTCAGAAATGAAGCACAGCTAAAGGTTCGTTGGTGCTGCCAATGCTAATTAGAAATGTGGACAAAATGTTTCTACTTTGTAGGTTTTTTCTCTGTAGCTAGAAGTGAGCTCTTGGCTGAGTTCTGCAGGCTTGGATTGGGGCTCCTTGGCAGGGAAGGTCCAGCCAGAGAATTCTCACTCTTGGCTTGCAAAGTCTCATTCTTATTCTGAGCAGGAAATTTCATTTTACTCTGAAAATAAATTTGGGAGCTTGAAGCATATCTTGCATTTCCAAGTTTCTCTGCGTTGCAAATGGGCTGATTATCCCTCCTGCCTGTGTAGTTTTAAACCCTCGCCGGTGGTAACGTAGACACCGATTTCACGTGGTGGCGCATGTGAAGTCATCGCACCATCCACGTAAAGGCTTAAGTTCTGCCCAAGACCAGTCAGCATTTCCGAGCCACTGGCATCTTGAAATCTCAGGGCTCACTTGAGGAGCGGGGGTCTGCTCTTGCCCACCTCTAAGTGAACAACACTAAGGTCACGGATCCTGTGTCCCTCAAGTGAAACAGGTGCCTTGGGGGAAGACGTCCACAGGTAGTCTGAGTATTAACTTTGAGTAGTGTGATGTGTTTATTTTCATGCAAACTGAAATATAAAGGGCTTCAGTAGTTACCGTTGTGGCTCAGTGGTTAACGAATCCGACTAGGAACCGTGAGGTTGTGGGTTCGATGCCTGGCCTTGCTCAGTGGGTTAAGGATTAGGCGTTGCCGTGAGCTGTGGTGTAGGTCGCAGACGCGGCTCGGATCCCGCGTTGCTGTGGCTCTGGCTGTGGCGTAGGCCAGGGGTTACAGCTCCGATTGGATCCCTAGCCCGCGAACCTCCATATGCCGCGGGTGCGGCCCTAGATAAGGCAAAAAGACAGAAATAAAAGTATATATATATAAAAGACTTCAGTTGTGACTGAGTGTGGAATCCATTTGAAGCAAAGGGTTAAAGAGATTATGTGTTTTATGGCTCAGCTCTGCTGCCTCCCTGGGCACACACAGAGGGGGACTGTCAGCAAGTTGGTGATTCCTTCCTGGAAGGCATGCTACCCGCAAACCATGAGCGTGTCTCTGTCCCCAGCAGGCAGAGTGACCTAAGGGAGAGTTGGAAAGTGGGCCTGCGGGTGTGCACCCCTCTCCCGCTTGGGCCTGTCTCTGCCCCAGGGCGGGACTTGGGGGCCAGCCTGCCCTTGTTCCTTTTCAGTGGCCTCGCAGAGAGGGGCCTAGAGCGTTCTCATCAGTCAGGACGGTAGCTGTTGGCTTTTACTGAGCAAGTACTTGGTGCGTGTCTCCGTGTGTTAGGCCCTGTCCAAGGGCTGTGCAGATGAATGTCCAGGAGATGAAATGAGATAATAGCCAACGTCTGAATTCTCTCACGAAGATGCTGTAGAGTCTACTTTAAACAGTACTAGAAAGCACGGTGCCACTATGTACCCATTTTATGGATGAAGAAATTGAGGCCTGGGGAACTTTGGGAGCTTCTTTGAGTCCGGTGGAGCGTAAATGGTAGTCAGTGTTTGCACCCAGGCAGTCTGGCTCGAGGCCTCCTCCTCCTGGTGGGAACGGATAGGGCAGGCAGGGTGCCTGAGGCCCGCAGGAGAGGGGGTGGTCCTGGGTGCCAGTGTGAGTGAGGATCTGCGTGTCCAGGTATCTCCGCCTTTGAGCATCAGGGCAGCCACGTGTGGGACTTGGGACAGTGCCTGGTGCTCAGCACGGCACCCGGTGCACAGCAGGCCTCATGGGTCCAGTGGATGCTGTCTTACGCCTTTCCTGTGGGTTTCTCCAATGCCCAGAATCTTTAAAAAGCCACCTGTTCTTAGAGGTCTTGTCTAATTCTATTTCTGCCTATTCTTTCGGCTTTTTCACTTTGTTAATCCAGGATGTTTAGAGTTTCTCTTTTTTTCGGCGTTGCTTTTCACCGGTGCCTAGCGAGGGCTAGAGTGTGGTCTGGCTGTTGGGCCTCAGAGCACGTGTGTCACACCGCTGCTCTCTGTCAGTCATCTCCTGGCCTGTGGCACAATTAAAATTCACTAACCTGTGATTACAACAGTATTTTTTTTTTTTTTTTTTTTTTTTGGCCGCTCCACAGCATACGGGATTCCAGGCCAGGGATCAGATCCACAGCGCTGGGTCCCCAACCCACTGTGCCGGGCCGGGGATTGAACCTGTGTCCTAGTGCTCCCAAGACCCTGTTGATCCCGTTGCATCACAGCAGGAAGTTCTGCAGCCGTATTTTTAAGACAGCTCTAGACAAAGCACTCCTACAGTAAATAAGAAGCAAGCTGTGGCCTTAGAACGTAGCATCAGCTGGCGGTTGCAGGAGGCGGGCAAGGCTGGTCTTCCCTCCCTGCCTCGGACGCGGGTGTGCCAGGGCAGCGGTGAAGAAGGTGAAGCTTGTGGCTCAGAGTCCTGAGGCAGCTCCATCCCAGCTCTGTCGCCGGGCCGCCTCTGGTGGTTTCTCTAGAGTAAAAGGGAACTAGACCCTGTTGCTCAGAGCCGTGGGAAAAGAAGCCTGTCTGTGAACGGTCTCTGAGGGCCCAGCTCACCAGGAAGAGCAGGGCTGCCCGGTGCCTCTTGCGCTAGGACCCCAGGCTGCATGGGGTCGTGGAGGGATAGTTAGAAAGCCCTGGGAACAAGCTGATGTCCCGTTTCCCTTCAGTGCCACGATTCTGCAAGTATCCTGTGGTCCCTGCACAGCCCTGCTCCGAGTGGGTGGGAGAGGAAGGGGCTGTTTGGCTGCGGTCTCACCCACAGGAGCTGGAGCTGGGGTCCCGGGGTGAGGAGTGACGCGGGGAGGGAGGGGCTGCCGCTCCTGGCGCGTCGCCCACAGGGCGTCCTGCTGCATTCGGATGTAGGTGCCATGCCCTCCATGAGCACAGCAGAGGTTTGTGAGAAGGGCGTGGAAGCAAATGAGATGAGGGGAACTGCAAGGGTTTTCTTTTCTTTTTTTCTTTTTAATGGCTGCACTCACAGCATATGGAGGTTCCCAGGCTAGGGGCCTAAACCACAGCCACAGCAATGCCAGATCTGAGCTGTGTCTGCGACCTACACCACAGTTCACGGCAATGTAGGATCCTTAACCCACTGAGCAAGGCCAGGGATCGAACCCAAAACCTCATGGTTCCTAGTCGGATTTGTTAACCACTGAGCCACAACCGGAACTCCAAGTTTGGTTTTGAAATCCTTGAGTCTTACTGTTTTGAAAATGAGCTCTTTTGCATCACTTTTTATCAGGTTCCACGTATTAGTGATCTCACGGTACCTGTCTGACTTCCCTCACTTAGCATGATCATCTCTAGGTCCATCTGTGTTGCTGCAAAGGGCATTAGTTCATGCTTTTTATGGCCGAGTAGTATTCCATTGTATGTATGTACATCATCTTCATCCAGTCCTCGGGGGATGGACATTTAAGTTGGTTCCATGAGGAGTGGCTTTTTCATACTGGGTGACTTGGAGGTCATGCTTGAGAGCCTGGGCGCCGACTCTCACGGCTATCACACTGCGAGCTGCCCCACAGGCTGTGTGGCCGCCTGCGCTACCGCGAGGGGTGTCTGAGGCCTCGGGAGTGCGGAGTGTTCGCTGGCGTGGCAACCATGAGAGTGCTTTCCTTTGTGATTCCCAAACTGGGGGGAAGCGCAAACAGTATAAAAATGTAGGATGGTAGTTCCCATCGTGGCTCAGCGGTTAATGAACCTGACTAGCATCCTTGAGGATGCCAGTTCAATCCCTGGCCTTGCTCAGTGGGTTAAGGAAACAGCGTTGCCGTGAGCTGTGGTGTAGGTCACAGGTTCGGCTTAGATCCTGCGTTGCTGTGGCGTAGGCCAGAGGCTACAGCTCCAATTCGACCCTTAGCCTGGGAACCTCCACATGCCGCAGGTGCGGCCCTAAACAAAAAAAGACCAAAAAAAAAGTAAGATGCACACTGGAGCAGTCCCTGCCTCCAGCCGCCGTGTCCGCTGTGTAGGCTAATGTCAGAAAAGCTGTGTGCTCCTCATGTGCACTCACACTTCTTGTTAAGAAAGATGGATGAGGTTCTAAGTTGTGAAAACCTGTCATGAGTGGAATAAGCATGCTCAGTCCCGGGGTTTCGTCACAGACTGCTCGGGTGACCCACGCAGGAAAATGAGGGAGTGTGCGACTCTGGGTGTTCAGTGTCTCAGGGAAGGTGGGCGGAGCCGGCCCGGAGGCCCCAGCCCCGCCTCGCCACCGGGGCCCTGGTGAAGCGGCTGGTCCCAGTCTGCGCCTGCACTGCCCACGTCCTTGCCCGGAGCCCCGGTGAGTGCCGCCTCTGGGCACTGCACGTTGCTTCCTGGGCTCCAGGCCTGCGATCGGTGGGCCTGGGGCTGTTCCTCGCTGTCCCCAGATGCAGGAGAGGCCGGGCGGGCAGGGGGCTGGTGCTTCCAGCTCCTCCTCTGGGTCACGTGCTGTTCCTCAAGGGCTACTGTCCCCAGCCCTAGGAAGGGGGCTCCGAGGCGGGGTGGCCAGAATGTGGACAATTGAAGAAAGCAGCGTAGTGTTTGCTCAGGTGGCAGATGGTGAGGCCGCTTCCTGGCTGCGCGCTCGGGGACAGGTGCCGCGTCCAGCTCTCCTTTGCCCGACTCCCCCTGCGAGAGGAAGTAAGGCCGTAAATGAAGACTGAAATTAGGTGCTGGGATTTCCTTCACTGCCTTTTGTTGTTTTGTTCCTGTTCCTGGTGGTCTTCCCTCCATTTCAGGGAGGGTGTTTCACAGACTAGAAGCGATGCCTTTGGGTGCGCGTAGCGGGCCTGACCCACCCGAGCGGGGGGAGGCGAGGCCGCTGCGGGGAGAAGCGGCCGGCGGCTAGAACACGGGTTTCAAGCTGGGAAGAATGGACATTCCAAGGCTGTCTCTGTGCCAACCGTAGAAATACTTGGTCCCCAAAAAGGTGAACAGTGAATTAAGAGATTTTGCTTGAAAGCGCGTTCCTGCCGATGGGTTCTGTGTGCTCTGCGCAAACCCGGAGGGTCAGCACTCGGCTTTTTGTTTCCCAGCTGTGTTTCCGCTATTACCGACTCTTACGGAAAGGGCCAGGCGCTGCCTGGAAGCGAGGCCTTTTCTGGTGCACCTGGAAGTGCTATCGCAAGAGCCTGTTGGGTTACGCGACCGCCAGGCCGCTAGGTCACCGTGCTGCTCGGACGGTTTCGTTGCGCTCAGCGGAGAGCCGGAATCCTCGGCGCCTTCCTGTGCGCGACGCGCTGCCGCTTGCGTTCATCTTAAGACTCCCGTTGGAAGTCCACCCAAGACACGCTGACACGCAGAACCCTGATTTCACGTAACCGCAAGCTGTCCGTAATCGGAGGGAGCGCGCAGTCCCCTCTGTGTATTTCCCGTGCTCTCTGGCAGGGTTGGGGTCTTTCTCTTTCACGCTGGGAGACCCTCTGCGGGAAGAGTGGAGGGAGCGGAAGCCCTGGCCGTCCCAAGGGCACTTCCGTTTGAGCGGAAGCGTCGTGCTTGCGACTAGGAGATGTATTAGCGTCCCGGCCTTTGCCCCTTTTCTTGGGTCGTCATGGCGATTTGTTCGCTTCTGTGGGCTCGGCTTCCCATTCTTGAAGGTGACTTCCACATCTGTGTTCTCAGCCATGAGTTTTGTCCTGTCCTTTAGACACAGCCAGGGGACCTCCTGCTGTATCTCGTGTCCAGGGTTGTGCTGTGCTTCCTCCGTGCTCAGCCGCTTGTCCCCCGCCCCTACTGCCCCCCAGGCTCGCCCCGCGTCGCCTGTCCTTCCTCTCTCACCTGTGTTCTGGCTCCACGCGGTCCTCTCTGTCTCTCCCAATCCCATGGTTATTTTCTTTCATGTTCTGGTGTCCTAGCTTGGGTCCTCCCTGGCTTTCATGGCTCCATTTCTGGCTTTCTTCAGCTTTTCCACACTTTTCCTCTATAAATACCCCTTCATCCTAGCCAAACCAGTCTGCTCGCTTGCTCCCTTCCCTTGTGCCTGGGCCTTCTCGCTCCCCTTCCCCAGAAAGGCCTTTCCCATCCCCTTGCATCAGAACCCCACCTGTCTCTCAAGGCCAAGGTCGGCCCTGCCAAGTGTGCTCTCACCACCTCCCATTGCTGCTGGGATCTGGGGTCTGTCCCTTCTCTAGGAGGAGACAGTGTGATGCCTGGGGCTGGTTTTACTTTTTATTCCTTTTATCTTTTCTCCAGTTTTAAAAATGTTATTGGCTTTAAGAAAAACGTAGATGGGATTTCCCATTGTGGCACAGTGGAAATGAACCCTGCTAGTAACCATGAGGCTGTGGGTTCGATCCCTGGCCTTGCTCAGTGGGTTAAGGATCTGACATTGCCATGACCTGTGGTGTAGGTCACAGAGGCGGCTCAGATCCCACATGGCTGTGGCTGTGGTGTAGGCCGGCAGCTGTAGGTCCGATTTGACCCCTAGCCTGGGAACCTCCATATTTAGGGTGGGTGTGGCCCTAAAAAGCAAAAAAAGAAAGACACAGATGAAGGAGTAGGACCAGGTATATATCAAGGTCCTTTTTTTTTTTTGTCTTTTCTAGGCCCATGCGCACGGCATATGGAGGTTCCCAGGCTAGGGGTCTAACAGGAGCTGTAGCTGCTGGCCTTCGCCAGAGCCACAGCAACGCGGGATCCTAGCCGTGTCTGCGACCTGCACCACAGTTCATGGCAATGCCGGATCCTTAACCCACTGAGCAAGGTCAGGGATTGAACCTGCAACCTCATGGTTCCTAGTCAGATTCGTTAACCACTGAGCCACGATGGGAACGCCAGGGTCGTTCTTGTGGGGGGCAAAAGAAATCACAAAGAAATATCCTGGGGGGTGGCCGTCCGCTTTCCTTCAGCGCGGTGAAGGTGGTGGAATTGACTCTGACAGTCTCCTCCTCTTCTTTAACTGCTGAATGATTTTTTCTTTCCCCCCGTTTCAAGTCTTGGCTCCTCTGCTCACTAACTGCGATTCTGTTCACAGCCAAGGTGTTTAACTTCCGAGACTGTTTTGTCGTCTCTAAGATGGGGATACTGCAGATGTCCCAGTGTCATAGGTGGTTGGGTGAGAATCAAGGTGAAGCATCCACTATAGGGAGTTCCTGTCGTGGCTCAGTGGGTTAAGAGTCCGGCTGGTATCCATGAGCACACGGGTTCAGTCCCTGACCTCGCTCAGCGGGTTAAATGATCCAGTGTTGCCGTGAACTGTGGTGTAGGTCACAGACGCAGCTCGGATCTGGCGTGGCTGTGGTGTAGGCCAGCGGCTACAGCTCCCATTTGACCCCTAGCCTGGGAGCCTCCATATGCCGTGGGTGTGGCCCTAAACTAGGGGGGGAAAAAAAAATGTCGCGTCCATTACAGGAGCCTGGGCAAAGCACGCATTCGTTAAACTGCGGCGTCTGTCTGCAGACCCCTTAACCGCCACCCAGCGCAGCTGGCTGGGCTGGGGACTCAGCCTGCCTGCAGACTCGGCCTTGGTGTGTTCTGTACTGTCTTCCCCTGGAGATAACATAACGTCTGTGTTTGGGTCCTGAGTCCCAGGCCACTTATTAACCAGGTGACCTTTGTGCTTCACTAACCTGCCTGGGCCTGTGTTCTAATTTGTAAAATGGGGGTCATCGTGTGTGCCTTACTGGGTGGCTGAGAGTAAAATGTGATAAACAAAAATACTTTAAAAGCATAAAACATTAAACAAAAATAAAGTTATTGCCATTAATATTTACATCTATAGAGTACTTAACATAGCCTTCAGAAATTTTTGTCGTTGCTCAGTAAATTATCTGTCCAAACTAATAGGTCTACTTTTTTTTTTTTTTTTGCCACACTTGTGACATGTGGAAGTTCCCAGGCCAGGAATCGGACCTGTACCACAGCTGTGACAATGCCGGATCCTTAATCCACTGAGCCACCAGGGAACTCCAGGCTACCCATTCTTTTTCTTTCTTTCTTTTGGCTGTGTTCTGGCTGCGTAGCACATGGAAGCTCCCAGGTCGGCAGATCAAATCCAAGCCGCAGCAGAGACAATGCCGGATCCTCAACCACCGTGCCACAGTGGGAACTCACAGACTTTTCATTCTTAAGCTTGTGTTTCTATCTACTAAGCTTCATAGAGCCACAGAGAAACCCCTATCAAGTGCCTTTGGTTACTGCTTTTTACCTCGGCCTTAGAGTCGTGCTGACCTAGCATCTATTAAATTAGGGGTAAAACTGTCAGAAAAGAGGCTCTCATCAGCTGGCTCACAAGTCGTGAATACCCAGGCCCTGGACAATGAGGATTGCACTGCGGCAGTACTTCCTGTTGTGGTGGTGGGGGGTTCTCCCTGCCTGCCTGCCGCTGGCAAGCTTGCACTTTGCTGGGCTCTGCCGGGGCTCGGGGTTTTACCACTGAGGGCCGCGCTTTCCCCCGCGTGGACTGGGGATGGAGGGGCCTGGGAGAGCCTTTACCCAGAGGTGGTTGTCCCGCCCGTGGGAAGGTGTGGGGCTGGGGCGGCAGGTGAGGAGGGGGATGTTGAGCCGGGTGTGCGGTGGTGAGCCGGCGTGG
>PVHT021183668.1:92654-104148 GCA_004024745.2 Catagonus wagneri | reverse complement strand
GAGGGCAGGGCCAGGGGTCTGATGAGGCTTCTCGTGGAAGGATCGCGATGGACGGGCAGGGTGTGGACAGGCAGAGGGGCAGCCCTGCCGGCAGCTGAGACGGAGACGCTTCCTTGGCTGACCGTACACTGTGTCTGTGTCATTTCCACGCGTCGACTCTGTGGCTTTCTAGTCGGCACTGTCATTCTTGTTACGAAAACTGCAGGTCGGAGAATCAAGTGTTTTTCTAGTTCCCTTGTACTTACCACTTTCAGCCTTAGCTGTATGGTCCTAAACACTGCAACGGTTCGGTTTCTTGGACTTGTCAGCAGAATTTCCAGAAATGCTGTGAATGCAGCTGTAGGTACTCCGATACTGCTCATTCTTAAGCTTACATTTCTTTGCTTTGGGCTGTGCCTGGGGCGTGTGGAAGTTCCCGGGCCAGGGATCGAACCCTGGCTGCAGTTGCGGCCTGCACCACAGCTGCGGCAACGCTGGGTCCTTAACCTGCTGTGCCACACGGGAACTTCCCTTAAGCTTGTATTTCTGTTGACCGACCTAGTACAGCTACACAAGGAGGTCCCTAGAGCAGTACTTCCAGCTGTGGTCTTGTACCTGGACCTTCGATTGCTCCGAGATGCCCGTCTTCCGTCTGGTGCGTGCAGAACTGCCTTGGGGACCAAAAGGAAAGTGGCTCGGTCGTCCTCGGCCTTCTGTGTGCTGCGGCTCGTGCACACAGTCGTGGTCTCCCCACGTGTGTTGAATGCTGGCCCAGGTCCCCCATTGCCGTTCCTGCAGAGCTGCAGTGTAGCTTGGAGTGCAGCCCGGTGCAGCAACAGGTGCGTGTCAGGGAGCTGCTCTTGGGCAGTGCCCGCCGGCACTGTGGTGGAAATGTCTGCTCTCATCACGGGGCCGTCTCAGGGCAGCAGAGGGGGTCCTGTCTTAGGGGCCCTCGGTGCAGTAGTGTTTGCTGGCACCCAAGAGGGCCCTGGGACATCTAGGTGCTCATTTAATAAAAGTCATGAAATAATTTCACAGAGGCTTAATCACACAATTAAAAGAGTTGATTGTGGCTTTCAGGGTTTTTTGGGGGGGACGAGGTTAAGATTAAGAGGTTAAGATTAAAAAAGGTGAACTGCAGTCACAGCAGCGGGGAGAAAACACCGGCTAAGGATCTCGCAGAGATGTTCTATTTTTTATTTATTTTTTTTAAAGACAAGTTCATTGAGGCAAGAGACCCTGTTTTTTTTTTTTTTTTTTTTTTGTCTTTTTGTCTTTTCCAGGGCTGCACCCACAGCATATGCAGGTTCCCAGGCTAGGGATCTAACAGGAGCTGTAGCCACCAGTCTACCCCACAGCCACAGCAACACGGGATCTGAACTGCGTCTGCCACCTACACCACAGCTCATGGCAATGCCGGATCCTTGACCCACTGAGCAAGGCCAGGGATTGAACCCACAGCCTCCTGGTTCCTAGTCAGATTTGTTAACCACTGAGCCACAACGGGAACTCCTTGCAGAGACGTTTTAAATCCATCTGATGTGATTGGAGGTGGGATACAAGCATGTCAGCTATGAGAACTTAGCATGCTACTGGAATAAGTAGTTTGATCTATTAGTTTATTTTCATAAATGTGTAGAACGGAGCTTGGGCAGAGTTGGCTGTTGGATCTACATTCCTGAAGGTGTGTGTTAAAGTGGCCAAGACCCTCTTGGCAGTTATCTTAATAGCTTAGTAAGAAACTAGGGGAATTGCGTTTTACTTGAAATTGCCTTAGATTTGGACATATATACTATATACGTAATGTTTAAATGAAATAAATAATTGGATATTAAGCTAAATAATCATAGGTCTATGAGCTGTTATATAACATTTTCATCTCTCCTTTTTTGCCATGGGAAGGTTAGAAAAGGCAGAGATTCTAAATGGAGAAATTGTGGTAAGGCAGGAGTTCCCGTTGTGGCTCAGTGAGCTAAGAACCTGCTGTAGTCTCTGTGAGGATGTGGGTTGATCCCTGGTCTTGCTCAGTGGGTCAAGGATCCAGCACTGCCACGAACTGAGGCGTAGGTCGCAGATGCGGCTCAGCTCCAGTGTTGCTGTGGCTATGGCATAGGCCGGCAGCTGCAGTTCCAGTTCGGCCCCTAGCTTATGTTGCAGGTGTGGCCGCAGAAAGGGGGAAAAAAAAAGGTAAGGGAGTCCCCATCTTGCCCGGGACCGTAAAAGTGATCACACAGACTGACCCTGTGCAGAGAAGGCCGCCAGTCACCACTCGAGGCGACCATGCTTGTTGGCGATCTGAACCTTTTGTTTTTGGTCAGGACGGCAAAACCCTGTAAATTATAGAACATACAAAGAAATGACTAAAGCAGTGAAATTAATATTTATTTATTTATTTTTGCTCTTTAGGGCCACACCCGTGGCATATGGAGGTTTCCAGGCTAGGTGTCAAACTGGAGCTGTAGCCACCGGCCTACACCACAGCCACAGAAACGCTGGGTCCCTGACCCACTGAGTGAGGCCAGGGATCGAACCCACCACCTCATGGTTCCTGGTCAGAGTCATTTCTGCTGTGCCACGACAGCACACTGTAATTTATAACACTCAGAAGATTGAGAATTAAATCACAGAACTCTTTGACCCGTCAAGTCTGTTTACAGATGTGCAGCTTAGAGCAATCCAATTGATCCTTTTAATAATACTTTGTTATAATCTGTGCTATCATAAAACTCATTTAAAAAGCTATCTATCTGGGAGTTCCTGTTAGGATTCAGCAGGTTAAGGACCCAGCGTTATCTCTGTGAGCATGCAGGTTTGATCCCTGGCCTCACTCGGTGGGTTAAGGATCCGGCGTTGCTGTGGCTGTGGTACAGACCTGCAGCTACAGTTCCTATGTGACCCTGGCTTAGGAATTTCCGTATGCCGCAGGTGTGGCCCTACAAAGAAAAATAAATAAATAAAAATCTACCTAAACACGTGATTTTAGGAAATCAATTTAGCATTCTAATTGTAATGTGAAGTAAATTTAAAAAATTAGTTTACGGTAAAATGTTTTGTTATGTAAATGTTTGGCTGTGTCTGCCCTCGAAGACGTAAGTCTGATGTCTGTGCTTCTGCTAAGGAATGTTTGTGTTTGGGAGATGATCAGAAGCTGTTCTGCAGAAAAATAATGGGAATGTGAAAACGTGCTAGTGTAGGTAAAACCAGAGCAGTCTCACCTGTATTTGGTGAGCGACAGTCACTGACATGAGGATAACATGCCATTCGTGTCCCGGATCGCCAGGTGAGAAAACGAGGACTTAGAACAGCTTCATGGAGCTGAGCTTTGTCTATGGGTGAAAGGCCAGCCCAGCGCCTTTTCCAAGGGTTGGGAACGAGAGCATGCGGAGAGCTGTGCCTTTGCTCAGCCCAGGGCCCAGGTCTGTGCCCTGCCTCCAGCATCTAAAGGGGTTTTGGAGGGTTTTATGTGATTGGCAGCAGGGAATGCGGAGGGATCCAGAAAAGAAAAGTGACACCAAAGTTTAGTAGCACCCAGATGCGGGACTGCAGGGGAACAGGCGTGTTCACACAGTGCTGGCCCGCGAGGAGTAATCTGGCAGTGTCTGTTAAAACTGCAGTGTCTTTTCCCTCAGAAATTCTCGGACAACACTGCAGATATACTTGGCGCACGCGCAATGCGGTCTATGTGCAGGGTTGTTCGCTGCCGCGTCGTTTGTTATAGGGGACCGACACACAGCGTGACTGTCCGTCAGCGGGTGGACGGTAAATCAGTTACGACCTTCGCACTCATTGTATGCGGTCCCTGCGGCGTAAGGGGAGGCGTCGTGAACGGCAGGACACTCCGTCCCCAACCGAAGAAAAGCCAGGGGAGATGGTGTATTTGGAGGTGTATGTGTACGCATAGAGCTGGATAAGCAAGAAATCCGCAGCGCTGCCCATTGTGGAGAAGAGCAAACAGGGCTGGAGGGGAGACTTTTCTTCGGAAAAGCTTTACTACTCTTTTAAGACAATATATTTTTTGAAAGTTTGTGTAAAAAAAGCTCTGTCCTAAGCCCCTTTCCGTTGCTGCTGCCGTTACTGTTTCTTTAAAAGTTTGTTAACAGCCAAAAATCTCTGTGGAAACACAGGTTTTACCTTGTTCCGAATGAGGGTCGAGGCCGTCAAGGTCAGACAGGCAGTTTCTGGTCTCGTACTTTACAGTTTCTGTATGATTCAGTGATTTCTTGGCATATGCATAGATCTGTGCAGTGAAATACTTGAAAACGAAAAGTATGAGCAGCGCCCAAAACCACACTGTCTCTTTATTGGGAAGCTGGAAACACCATGTGATGTTGATGTACTTCGTATTGTGTTTTCGGTTTATTTCCTAGTGTTTTAGAGTTCAGCGGGTGCGCACTGCTGGATCTCTGCCCTTGTTTATTTATCTTTAAGTTCATTGGCTTGATTCTCCCCTGACCCCCAGGCTCAATTTTAAACATTTAATTAGACTGTGACTATTTCACTAACATATGCTTGCTTCTGAAATATATGGAATATGCCTCCAATACTCATATTTCAGGTCATTTTGAAATGTACATGTGAGTTCGTATTTCAGATTGGCTTGACTGATTATAAGAAGTTATGCGTGTTTAAATACTGAAATGCTAATGACACCCCAGAATGTTTTAATTTGCTCTGTAGCGGGAGAGCAAGAGAAGGAATTTGAGATTGAAATTTGTGACTTTGGAGGAAAGTATTTCTGCACATGTCCACGTGGACAGTCTGTGTTATCCTCATGTCTTATCATTTTAATTTTGTTTATAAGGGAAAAAAGGAGTGAGGACTGGTCTTTTTTTCTTTTTAACAAAATGAATGCACGTATTTTAAAACTGAAATTAAAAAGGCAGGAGTATAAATGAAAAAGACTCGTTTCCAGCCTGCTTTTCCACCCAGTGGAAGATCTGCATTAGCGGTTTGATAGGCATCCGTCTGTCATTGTCTTAGGAACATACAAAAAATTCACACAGGTTTGGGGTTCCCGTCATGGCACAGCAGTAATGAATCTGACTAGTATCCGTGAGGATGCGGGTTCGATCCCTGGCCGCGCTCATTGGGTTGGGGATCCTGCGTTGCTATGTGTGGCTTTCGCTGGCAGCTGTATCTCCAGTTCGACCCCTAGCCTGGGAACCTCCACATGCTGTGGGTGCAGGGTGGGTGTGGCTCTAAAAAAAAGCAAAAAAAAAGAAAAAAAATATACGAAGTTTGTGTTTGCTTTTAACCAAATTAAGATCACATTGAAATAGTTTTTTAGATTCAGAGTACAATCTCGATTACTTAATTGCCAAATGCTAAGACTGAAGGTAAGTTTTGTCAGTGTCTATGTTTAGAAAGAAGGAAAAAGAAATCAGGCGTGTTGCAACTTTTTTACTGCTTATGCATTTTACTTTGTTGTTTACCGATAATCATCGATTGAAAATCCAGTGCTTGCATTCATGGCTTTAAATAAGTAGTGAGCTAATAGGTCAAAATTTGCAAAGATGTCAAGTTTGTCTTTTCTTTCTAAGTGTCCCTCTGCCCTTCTCCCTTCGTTAGGTCCCAGTATAATAGCTAGTTTACACATCACGTTTCTCAGCATACTTTTAATCAGAACGTCGGAGTTTCAAACATATGGTTTCCTAATTCATTTTAAAACACAAACTTCCACTTATCTTTTATTATTCTTTTGCTTTTTACGGCCACACCCGCAGCATGTGGAGGTTCCCAGGCTAAGGGTCTAATTGGAGCTACAGCTGTCAGCCTACACCACAGCAACGCCAGATCTGAGCCTTGTCTGCGACCTACACCACAGCTCGCGGCAATGCTGGATCCATAACCTGCTGAGCGAGGCCAAGGATCAAACCCGCAACCTCATGGTTCCTAGTCAGATTTGTTTCCACTGCGCCACGACGGGAACTCCTCCAATTTTCTTTCTGTTCAAATCTAAGGCTGAGGCAAATAGATTCCACTGCCAGAAAATAGTCAAATCAGTTCTGTAAGTCAGCGTCTCAGGTGTTCATTTTGTTTTGCTAAAAATTAGGCCCCACTTGTATTCTTTATTATACTCCATGTCCCTACACTGAGAGGACATAAACTTTTTGCCTCCAGTGAAGCTTCATTCTTGTTTGAGCAGAGGGTTCGTGAAAATAATGAGAAGTAACTGGACCTGCAGCACAGGATGGTCAGGTAGGGGGCCCGGGAAGAGGGCGGGGGCGGGGAGGGTGTGGGACCAAGTGAGGGGTGGGGGCCCGGCCCTGCTTCTTCCCCCTGGTCCCCCTGCAGTGGCGGGAAGAGAGCGCGAGCGTCGCTTTCGGAACCAAGTGTTACATCCGGTCCGTAGGACTTAGTTTAAAATCGGCTTGATTGTGGACTTGGATCAATAATATCTGGTTTAGGAGTTCTCACTGTGGCAGAGGGGGTTACTGGCCCAGCGTTGTCTCTGTAGAGGTGCAGTTTGATCCCTGGCCCAGTGCATGGGTTTAGGATCTGACAACGGTGCAGCCAAACAGAAGGAAAGAAAGAAAAAGATTTCAATGATTGTTGTATCTATTCAGTCACAGAATACTTTAAACTCTAATTATAGTAAGTAGAATATCACTTTAAACTAGTAGTATATTTGGTTTATGGCATTTTTTCAACAAACATTTTTTTTCTAAGGAGAGAAAATTATAGATGCTGACAGTTAGATTCCTGTTGTGGTAATCGAGTAGATCATCTATTGCACATATTTGGGGTTTGTTCAGGCTGTGCTATTCTTTTTGCAATAATAATACAATCACAGTGCACATAAGAACATACTTTTGGAATCTTAAACTTTGGAATTTCCTGTCTAATGTTTATCTAAACTCCTAAGTTTAAATTTGCTTTGATACATTTTCAGATGAATTCTTTTGAGCAAAAAGAAAGGTTTTTTAAGGAGTCATAGTAATTGGGAAGTTCTAAAAATTTGTTTTCTACTTTAAAGCAGTATATCATAGAATGGTTTTGACTGTTGAATTTATTTTAACACTTATGTTTAGCCAGAATAATGGGGATTAAATATTCTCTTAATAGGTGATGAAGACAGTTGGGAGCTGTTAGGAAAAACTTAAGGGAACTTTGTGTGAAAAAGACATAGGGTTGCTTCTGGTGATGAAATTCGGTGTTAAAGGAAAAGTGAGATGATGAGAACGTGGACGAGGATCGTGTGTGGGTGGGAGTTGGGTTGGTGGTGATCCTTCCCTTTTCCGAGATAGGGGTCTGAGTTCCTCGTAGCTCCCGCCACCCCCACGCACTTCCAGTGTCCACTTGCTATGCTCTGACTAGGTGTTTCGCTTAAAGGCAGTGAAGTCTGTTCAGAATCGATAGTAAGAAAACGTGGAACATTGGTGTGCAGCCCTCCTGGAGCCTTCAGCCTGTGACGTGCGCCTTGTGGTCCCTTAGCGTCTGGAATTGCAGCAGATGGTCTGTGATGACCATGACCTCAGGAGCCCTTCAGCACCGCCCCCCACCTCATCTGCTGACCTGGCAGAAACCTGCTCCACGCAAGTCCATTCTCTGTCCATGTGCGTCACCGAGCACCCCCGGTCGTGTTGCTGGCACCGCCCCCATGGCTGTCTCCTTCCTTCTCCTCCTGCCTTCCCTTAAGCTCTACGCAAAGGCATCTGTTTTCTCAGCGACATTGGAAGAGATTAGAAGAGAACCCCCACAGAGTCCTGCCACACGTCTACCTGTTTGGCTCTGAGCCCGTATATTTGACTGGCCTTCCTTTCACGGGGTGCGGACTGCTCTGCCGGGAAAGGCACCTTGTGCACACGGGTGGGTCATCTTCCAGCACTTCTGCCGTCACCGGCGAGCATCTCTCTCACCTGCAGCAGGACCACCCACATCTTCTTTAACCGCTGCCCTGTTTCTCTTCTACCCTGACTGCCAAGCTCCTCCAGAGACCCTGTGCGCCCGCTGCTGTCCTCCTCTCCTCCTGCCTGCAGAGCCCTGTCCAGCCAGGCTTTCGGCCCCGCCAGGGCTCCCAGACTGCTGCTGTCAGGTCACCATTGACTTCCATGTAGCACTTCCACCCGGTGACCAGGCAGCTGCCTCCCCCTACCAGCAGCCGTGGACACTGTTCCTCCTGGGAGCCCCTGGCTCCCTGCTGGCCTCCCTTGCCGGTGCCTCTCATTTCCCAGCTGCCTGTCGGCTGTCTCAGGGCTTGAACTTCCCCTCTTGTTTCCCACACTTGGGGCCCGCCGATGTGCGTGGATGGAGGCTGATAGCCCTCCTCGGCCAGCATCCCCGAGAACTCCAGACTGCGTACCGCGGCTCCGTACCTGCCCTTGCCACGTGAAAACCTTAGAGCGTCTCAGATGAAGCCTGTCTGGAACTGGGCTTTTAGAGCTCCCGTAGACACCCGCGCCTCGAAGTGGTGACTGTCTTGCGGGGTCCTTGGCCATTCTCGCGGGTCTGGCGGATCTGTCAGCACGTCCTGTTGGCTCTGCTCTTGGACGCGTCCAGGGCCACATCCTTGTCTTGCCCGCAGCGTCGCAGCACCTGGCTGGTCTCCCCACTTCTGCTGCACCTTCTCAGGCTCTTCTGAGAGCAGCCTCCAGAGGATTCTCAGAAAACTGGTGACAGGCATAGCGGGTGCACCTCGGACCCTTGTATCTCGTCTTCCGTGCTCTCCGTCTCCACTCTTGGTCTCAGTTCAGACCCTCGGGACCCCCGGAGGTTCTTGCTGAGGACTCAGCTGGTTTCGCGCTGCTCCCGGGGCTCCCGCTGCCCGGCAGACTCGCTTTGAGCACACCCTTTGTGCCGGCTTCCTGGGCTGTAAGCAGACTTGCCCGCTCCCTGCTCAGGGCCCTCTGGGCCTGCAGACAGACAGCTCCCGGATGCAGCCCAGCCTCCTCACCCAGCTTCCTAGCAGCCTCGTATGGGGCTTGCGGGGCCGTCAGGATCCAGCCTCCGCCCACTTCCAGGCTCCCCTCACCCCTTCTCGCGGATGCCCTGCTCCTCCATCCGGCGCCTTGTGCTGGGGGAGAGGCCCCCCAGCTGGACGGCCAGTTCCTGTTTGCACTCACTTCAGGTGCCGTCCTGTCAGTAAACGTTCAGACCAGCCCGCCCGCCACTTGCTCCCACGGCAGCCTGCGCGACTCCGCCAGAGCACAGGCTCCCCCACCCTGGGGTCATCGCTAGCTCGCCTGCCTGTTCTCTGGGGGCACCCGAGGAGTGGCCAGGCGCCCCCTCTGGTCAGCCCGGCCAGGGGTGCACCCACTTCCTGGGGGAACGGTCACTTCCAGTTAGGGGGACAGCATAAGCTCATGCTTTGGCATATCTTCTCCAGACACAGCAGTGAAAAGGTAACTTTAAACAGAGAAACAAACTGAAAAATAGAGCCATCCCCCCAAAGGGAAAAATATGCTTTAGCGCAGAAACAGGCCACCCAGTGCGGCAAACATGAGCTGGCTGCCTTCCTCGGCCCGCCTGCTGCGCCCCACGCTCCAGGCAGGCGGCGGCCTAGGAAACGGCTCCCACGGGCAGCTGATGGGAACTAAGGTGCTGTGTGGAATTAGAGCTGGATTCAGACTCACACTTTGAAGCTGGGCTTAGATGAGGTTTCCGACCTCAGGCCCCTGCACAGGAGGCTGTGGGCGCAGGGAGCGTGGAAAGTGGGACCCGGCTGGGCAGTGCCGTCTGCCTGGTTCTCTGCCAGGACCTGCAGTGTCTGCAGTGGAGCCAGGCAGCAGGGGCCCCAAGTCGCCGTGGAAGCATCGTTCTGGCCTGAGGCGTGGCTGGCTCAGAGGGGCACCCTCAGGACACTCGGCAGGGGCTCGGCACTGACAGCATCACCCCTTCCTCCTCAGGGCGAGCCGGATCCCAACTCCCGTAGCCCCGAGACACGCTGGGACAGCCTCCCAGAGCTGGCGCCTCACGGAGCCACACCGCTGCTCCCCTGGAAGTTTGTGGCAGAACTGTCATCATAGCTGTGTTTAAGATGCTTAAAAAGACTAAATAACATACATGAAGAACAGCCAGAAATTGTAAAACAAAAACAGACAAAAATGAAACAAGAGCAGGAGGGCCTGGCCAAAAACCAATTTGAAATCTAGTAAATGAAAAAGATGTTGGAATGACCAGCTTGGGACTGGGCACAGTCAAAGATCTCGTGCCTTGGCATTCTCTTCACGAAGCTGACCCAGACCGCATTACAAGGGGGACATTGTGGTCAAACCGAAATCCCAGGCCCAGAATTCAGGCGAGCCTGGAGCCAGCCCTGCCTCTGCCTGACCTTCATGGGTGATCTGTCTCTCGGCCGGCGCTGGTCGGAGTCAGGCTTTCACCTGCAAAGGAAGGGCATTTCTGCTCCCAGACCGCAGGAGTTGGGTGGATGGTTTGGGTGAGATGATCTGACAGTCACCTAAAGCTGTTTGCCGGAGGAGGTGCAAGTCAGGCCGTTGGGTATAGTTAATCCTGGCCCGTCTGAAAGAATGCTCCGGAATTCGGGGCGGGGGAGATGGACGTGCTGGGGGGGCGCAGAGCTGCCCCCGCCCCTGCAGCTTCCCAGCCGTGGGGCGCGCCCGGGGCCTGCCAGGCCTCGCAGGTGTCTCAGCCTGGGCAGACTCTCATCGGGTGCTACCCAGTGTCACGGGGCGCCTCTGTGTTCACAGGGCCGCACTGCGGTCCTCGAGCGAAGACTTGTTCAGGCTCCTTGGCTCATTGCTCTTCTCAGGAGCAGCCTGTCCCCACAGTGCGGTCTGTGCGCGCGTGCATGTCTGTGCGAATTGTGGCAAAAATGTATAACGTAAATTTGCCATCTTAACCAGTTTATTGAATGGCTGGATGACTTCAGTGAAGTCAGACTAACGGACTGGCCTTGGGGGCCAGCCTTTCTCCTGGGGACAGTCCAAATCTAGGTAACATGTCTGTGAGTCATTTGAAAATATTTTTATCCGGGAGTTCCCGTCGTGGCTCAGTGGTTAACGAATCTGACTAGGAGCCATGAGGTTCTGGGTTCGATCCCTGGCCCTGCTCAGTGGGTTAAGGATCCGGCATTGCCGTGAGCTGTGGTGTAGGTCGCAGACGCGGCTCGGATCCCGCGTTGCTGTGGCTGTGGCGAAGGCCGGCCGCTACAGCTCCTGTTAGACCCCTAGCCTGGGAACCTCCATATGCCGCGGGTGCGGCCCTAGATAAGGCAAAAAGACAAAAAAAAAAATTCTTTATCCACTTGAACGTTAGGGTTTCTGTTCAGGATCCCCGCCCCCTCCTCCACGTGCGTGCCAGGGTCGGGGTGCAGGGTGAAGGCCAGGCGGAGGTGTGGTACCCATGTGGCCTCGGGCTGGTCGTGGACGCCCCGTCTCTGCAGGATCGGAGGTCGCACGTCCCGGGGCGGGAGCTGCCTCTGTGCGAGCGCCGGGGGGCTTGGCCGGGGGTCGTCTGAACCCTCTCTCTCCCTGTCGTGGGGCGGGAGCTGCCTCTGTGCGAGCGCCGGGGGGCTTGGCCGGGGGTCGTCTGAACCCTCTCTCTCCCTGTCGTG
>PVHT021183668.1:75770-91654 GCA_004024745.2 Catagonus wagneri | reverse complement strand
GTCTGAACCCTCTCTCTCCCTGTCGTGTTTTCCAGGAGTTTGCGGCACTTACTAAAGAGCTGAACGTGTGCAGGGAGCAGCTGCTGGAGCGAGAGGAGGAGATCGCTGAGCTGAAGGCAGAGCGGAACAACACCAGGGTTAGTAGGGCCTCGCCGTCTGAGCGTCTGCCTCTGGCCGCTGTGGGACGGCGCTGCTGTCCCTCAACTCCCAAGGTGACGCGCTCGATGCCGGCTCTCGGCACTCGCCCGCCGAGCTGGCTGGGTTCCGTCGGTTCTGCGTTCCTGTCCCTTTGCCTGAGGTTTCTGACCGGAGCAACTGGCGTGTTAGCACCCGTGGCGGGGCCTCTCTAGCTTTAAGCAGAACCGAAGGGCCTCGGACCTGTCTGGGCGCAGCATCAGTGTGGGGGCGGAAGGCTCCAGCGCGAGGCTGCAGTGCTCTGTGCGCCTGTCTTGCAGCTGCTGCTGGAGCATCTGGAGTGCCTGGTGTCCCGGCACGAGCGGTCACTCAGGATGACGGTGGTCAAGAGGCAGGCGCAGTCCCCCGCCGGTGTGTCCAGCGAGGTGGAGGTCCTCAAGGCGCTGAAGTCGCTGTTCGAGCACCACAAAGCCCTGGACGAGAAGGTGCCGGCACCGCAGGGCAGGCTCCATTTGTGCGCCTGTCCTGCCGTCGGGGGTAGTGCACGTGCTTAACTTTGACTTTGGAGCTTCTTGAGTTCTTAGAAACAGATTGTGTCTCTAGGAAGGCAGAGTTCTGTATGGTTAAAAAGTGTGCGTTGGCGTACATGTGTTAAGATTTATTATACTCTCCATATCAATTTGTTAAGAATTGGGTAACATAATTTAGGGAGAATTTTTTCTCAAACTCTAAATTTAAAGCTGTTAACAAGCACAGTTTCTTGACATTAAAATCAGTGAATGATATTAAAGATATTTATTATGTTTTATTACACTAATGGTATGTTAACTATACATTAAGAGTTGAACTCGGAGTTCCCGTTGTGGCACAGCAGGAACAAATCCGACTAGTATCCATGAGGACGCGGGTTCAATCCCTGGCCTCGCTCAGTGGGTCAGGTATCCAGCATGGCTGTGAGCTGAGGTGTAGGTCGCAGACGCAGCTCGGATCTGGCGTTGCTGTGGCTGTGGCGTAGGCCGGCGGCTGCAGCTCCCGTTTGACCCCTAACCTGGGAACCTCCATATGCCACAGGTGTGGCCCTAAAAAAAGGCAAAAAAAGAAGAAATTAAATTAACGTATATACACATACACTAACTCAGACCCTTTATTTTCAGGTGAGAGAGCGATTGCGAGTAGCACTTGAAAGGTGTAGCTTGTTAGAAGAAGAATTAGGTGCCACACATAAAGAGGTGAGCTCAATAAGCCCTCATACTTTGAATTGAGGGTCTTACTTTCATCGCTTCGTTTTTAAAAAAGCGTGTAGACGTAGTGGTGCGTATCAGATGTTATTTGCCTTTCTGATGGAGCGCCAACTGTCTGGCCCTTTTAATGCTGGTAAACTAGAGTTTTATCTCAGAGCTGCAGAATCTCTTAGGCCCCCGTTTGTCCAATTGATGAGCAGTCCTGACTTTTTAGTAAGCGGTTGTGTTCGCATGGATCACATCACCCCGTGCGTTCTCTTCCTAGGTGGCGTTTGCAGCTTATAGCTGCTAGGCCAAGTGGAATCGGGCCGTCTTCTCTTACTTCTTTCCTCTCATTCAATTTTTTGGTTTTAGCTAATGATTCTTAAAGAACAGAATAACCAGAAAAAAACACTCACGGATGGGGTGCTTGACGTAAACCACGAGCAAGAAGACACGCCGAGCACCAACGGGAAGGTGAGTCAGCCCTGGGCCCCCTCTGTCGGGGTCTCGTCTCCCTGTCGGTCTGCGTGCGGGGCGGTGGCCTGAGCGGCCGCGGGCGTGCTGGGCGCCTGCGGTGTGTGCAGAGCCCGTTCTGACCTCGCGAGTCCCCGGGGCTGCTCCATTTCCTCCGTCACCGAACAAGGCTGCTGAAGGCCTCTTGTCCCCGTCAGAGGTCTCCTGATGGTTCTCTGAGCCACGAGGAGGACCTGGCCAAAGTGATGGAGCTCCAGGAGATCATAGACAAGCAGGCGAGGGAGCAGGCCCAGATGAAGGAGCGCCTAGCGGCCCTCTCCACGCATGTGACGGAGCTGGAGGGGGACCTGGACACGGCCAGGAAGGACCTCATCAAGTCGGAGGAGATGAACAGCAGGCTGCAGCGGGACGTGCGCGAAGTGAGTGGCGGTGCAGGCCCGCACCGTTGGACGCTGGGCCGCGCGGGTTTGCTGCCTGCCTCTGGCTCTCGTGTAGGTGAGAGCAGGACAGAACAGTGCTCAGAGTCTGGGAATGGCCGCCCCGGGGTTGTGGCGAGGTCTTCGGAGGCAGCGGAGACCTGTGCCCGCTGCTCCCCTGGGGCCGGACGGACAGGAAGCCGGGCCTCCCGCTGTGCTGCTGTGCATGTGTAGCGCCCTGGCCGTGGACTCCTCGTTTCTGCAAGTTCTAGGCTGTCTGGATGTGTTCCGGGTCCTCTACATGTCTGAGCGAGGGTGGTGCTGAGTGCTTGCCGAGGGCCGTGAGCGTGCTCTGGGGCTGTTAAGGGAGGTGGCTGGCTGTCTTCTTGCCTTCTGACGCTCTCCTCCGGGAAGGAATATACGAAACAAATGAAGAGTTCCCATCGTGGCTCAGCGGGTTAGGAATCCAGCTAGTATCCGTGAGGATGCAGGTTTGATCCCTGGCCTCGCTCAGTGGGTTAAGGATCTGGCGTTGCCGTGAGCTGTGCTGTAGGTCACAGCCACGGCTCAGATCCAGTGTTGCTGTGGCTGTGGTGTAGGCCCCTGGCTGCACCTCCAATTCGACCCCTAGCCTGGGAACTTCCATATGTCTCGGGTTGGCCCTAAAAAGAAAAAAGAAAAAAAAAGTAAATGAGTACTTGGAGTTCCCCGGTGGCCTAGCAGTTAAGGATTCGGCATTGTCACTGCTGTGGCTCGGGTTCCATCCATGGCCTGGGAACTTCCACATGCCTTGAGCACAGCCAACCCCTCCCTCAAAGAAAACCCGGATGAGTGCTGGCTGTCGGTGCCCCTCCTGTCACTTGAACCCTCCTTTCTGAACGGAAGGCCCCGCCCCACCTCACGCCCACCCTTGTGAGACCCTCTCAGAGAGCCCCTCTAATGTGTGTGGACGACAGGTTTACTCTCCCATTTGCTGGCTCGGTGTGAGCAATTTTGTGTAAGAATTCAAAACAAAAATATCTGCATTTACTTTATGTAGTATTTATATTTTTCTTTGGCAACGGTAGATTGTGTGGCAGATTTAATATGTAGAGAACTTTGAAAAAAAATTTTAAGACTTGTCACTTTTAATATTAAGACTTTGATGGAGTTCCCATCATGACTCAGCAGAAACAAATCCGACTAGGAGCCATGAGGTTGTGGGTTTGATCCCTGGCCTTGCCCAGTGGGTTAAGGATCCGGTGTTGCCGTGAGCTGTGGTGTAGGTCGCAGACGCTTCTCGGATCCTGTGTTGCTGTGGCTGTGGTGCAGGCCTGCAGCTGTAGCTCCGATGAGACCCCTAGCCTGGGAACCTCCACGTTGCGCGGGTGTGGCCCTAAAATGACAAAAGACCAAAAAAAAAAAAAAAAGACTTTGCTAATATTGGTTACTTGGTGAACAGGGAGGAACCTGAAAGGGATTTTTAGCTGGGGGACAGGAATTGCACTAGCAGAAAGTTCTGGTCCTGGTTTCAGCAGTCAGTACTGTGTGATATAACTTAGTTGCAGGAGAATTAGGCTTTAGGAGGCTGTTTCTGGTTACATTAAACTTGGACTTCTGTTTCCGCTTGTTGATATTGTTCCTTGAACTTTGTGTTAATTGGGTGGTAATCCATCTGGCTTCTAGCCAAGGAGACGAGACATCTGTCTCACTGTTAGGTCTGTTGAGAGGCCGCTCCCTGTTCTGGGAAAAGCCCACTTGTGTCCTGAGGCAAAGAGAAGTCCTGTCTTTGTGGCAGAGCAGCTGCTCAACTCCTGGGGTTCTTGCGATAGTGCGATATTTTATTATTATTGTTATCATCATTTTTTGGGTAATAAATGTAGAACAGGATAAGCTGGTAGAGTGAGAGGCCAGACACAGCATTAAGACAGATGAGTGCTGGAGTTCCCTCGTGGCATAGCGGGTTCAGGATCTGGCATGGTCACTGCTGTGGCTCTGGTTACAGCTGTGGTGCAGGTTCGATCCCTGGCCTGGGAGCTTCCACATGCCGTGGAATATTCATTTGGTGTATGTTTGTGATAGTTGAGGTAGGTATGTTTTCATTCACATTGGAGAAAATTGGCATCTCTAGCAATTTAATTTTGAGGGCATAGCTTTTATATTTGATTTGAAAATTCGGATTCAGTCCAGGTTTTTTCTCTTGTGTATCCGTGTGTTATGTGCCAGTTGTTTACCTCTTCTCTCTGAACGACATAGGCCGTGGCCCAGAAGGAAGACATGGAAGAGAGAATCACTACTCTTGAGAAACGCTACCTCGCAGCACAGCGTGAAGCCACCTCTGTGCATGACCTCAACGATAAACTTGAAAATGAAATTGCAAATAAGGATTCTATGCACCGACAGGTAGTGGCTTGTACTGACCTTTGTCTGGCTCTTATTAATCACTAGTGAAAGTAAAGACCTTTTACTGTGACTTTTCCTGTTGGAAATTAAGTCCCAATACGAAGTTGTTATGATCTTAGGATATTATGTTCAAAAGTGTGGGTGACTGGAATTCACAAGTTTTAATTATTTAGGACTCGGTTAAACTATTTTAGAGAGCTATACTGGTGATTCTTCTGTTTTGTTTTAATTGACCATTAATCTGTGGCTTCTTAGCTTTTTTTTTTTTTTTTTTTTTTGCTTTTTAAGACTGTACGCTCGGCATATGGAGGTTCCCAAGCTAGGGGTCGAATCAGAGCTTTAGCTGCCAGCCCACGCCACAGCCACAGCTACAGCAATGCAGGATCTGAGCCTTGTCTGTGACCTACACTGTAGCTCACGGCAATACCAGATCCTTAACCCACTGAGCAAGGCCAGGGATTGAACCCAAATCCTCATGGTTACTAGTCAGATTTGTTTCCACTGCTCCAGGACGGGAACCACTGCTTCTTAGCATTTTTACCAAAACAGCAGAGAGTAGCAAGGAATTTCAAGGCAGCTGGCCACCTGTTAGCAGCTGATCAGCATGATCAGCGGCAGATTTAGAAATGCAGTCTGAGCGAGGTGTGCGCCTCCTGTGGTCTGCTAAGCCGCGCTTGCTCCTCTTTCCGTGTGGTCTCAGATAATCACGAGTTAACCAGCAGAACCAAGTCTGGTTTCTCGGAAACCAAGTGCCTTAATCTGGTGTGTTATAAAGTTCATCCCTAGGGAGTTCCCCAGTGGCCTGGGTGGTTGGGGGTCCGGCACCGTCACTGCTGTGGCTCAGGCTCCATCCCAGACCCGGGACCTCTGTGTACCGCAGGCATGGCCGAGAAAGAAATAAAAAAGACTTCCTTGGAGATGCTTGGGAAAAGCAAGCGCTCTGGCTGGAGGTGCCGTGCACACGGAAACCCAGCCCGCGAGGGTGGGTGCGCACTCCCCACGGAGGGAGGGGTCTGGCTCTGGAACAGCTGCCCCCGCGGCTGTGCTGCCGTCAGGTCCCTGCCTCTGGGTGTTCCAGTTCGTTACAAGGTACGCTCGGTTTTGCCGCTTTGCTCTCACTCCCTAGACTGAGGATAAGAACCGCCAGTTGCAAGAGCGCCTGGAGCTGGCGGAGCAGAAGCTGCAGCAGACCCTGCGGAAGGCGGAGACGCTGCCCGAGGTGGAGGCCGAGCTGGCCCAGCGCGTGGCCGCGCTCTCTAAGGTGCGCCTTGGGTGTTGATTCTCAGGCTGGCCTGTCGATGTGCGTTGGCGCCGTCCCTCCGGCAGCGCCCCCAGCCCCGGGGCAGCGCCGCTGTCCCCAGTGCCCTTCCTCTGCCATCGGGATGCTTCCCGGGTGTCAAATACTGTCCCGCTTTCTCGTCCTGACTTACTCTCCCTCCAGTTCTGTCGGATGTGTCGTGGGCGTCACTGCTTCTTAGAGTTCACTCGGCACCCAGTTCCAAACGCAGGGAGGAGCTTTGGGGGAAAAGCAGGATAGTTTTTCTCAGAAAGAGGAAAGCCCCATTCTCTTAAAGACAACCAAAATGGCTTTGTAATAAGCAGATTTTAAGTCATTTATTCATTCTTTGTCCAGCAAATCATGACTGGGCATGTGCTAGACACAGGCCTTGCCCTCGCAGTCCCCTCCGTCCCCAGGGAGCCAGCGGGTGCGAGGCGGTTCCCACCCGGTGCGGTGGTCAGCGCTGGGCTCAGCTTGTCCCCTCGGCGGGAGAGACGCGTCACCAGCGGGCCAGCAGGCTCCCCGGGCCCGGCCGGGGTTTAGCCCCGCAGTGCCAGTTGGCAGCGGCCAGGCCCCGAGAAGCGTGCCCGGCCTGTGTTGGTGCGTTTGTCAGGAGGCTGGTTTTGCCTGTTGAGGGGCCAGCAGCCCCGCAACGCAGGCTAGCGTTGGGCCGGCAGACGCCGTCAGGTGCTCGGACCCCTTAGAGCCAGCTGTGGCCCCTCCAGCGGGAGCTCCCGCGCCTCTGTGAGCGGCGTTTTAACGCCTCGGTCTCTTTTCTCCACGGCCGCCTCCTGTCCTCGGTCGGCCTTGTAGTCTGACCTTTTGTCTTCCGGAAACTCTGCTGCTCAGGAAGCTAAGCTGCTGGAACTTACTTCCCAGCTTAGGAAGGTAGCCCGTGCCCCTGGCCCCGCTATGCTTGCCGCTTCGCTCGCCCTGCTGACCGACCGAATGCAGGCTGGGGCTGGGAGAGGACACGGCCCGCGAGGTTGCACGCAGAGTGGGCGGGAGAGCGTGGCCTCTCCCTCCGGTCGGTCACCAGCACCAGTGGCGCCTCCGTCACCAGCACGAGGGGGCTCATTGCTTGCGTTTAGCGCCCGGAGCCATGTGGGGCGTGTGGTGGCCGTGAGTACCCGCTCCCCACCGCATGTCGGAGGGGGCTGCGCAGAGCACGCCTGCTCGCCGCCGCTGCCGCAGTGCGCCCGGCTTGCTGCCGGCGGAGGAGCCGCGGGCTGGACTGACGCCGCTCTTTGCCGACAGGCCGAGGAGAGACATGGCAACATCGAGGAGCGGCTCCGCCAGATGGAGGCGCAGCTGGAGGAGAAGAACCAGGAGCTGCAGCGGGTACGTGCGCAGGCGGCCCCGGGGCCTCGCCGCCCGCCCTCCCCGCCCCGCCCGGCCCCTGCGCACTGGGCCTGGGGGCCGGTCTGCGAGCTGTCTGCTGGTGGACCATTTTATGTCGGCCCTGGGGCCGGGGGAGCTGCTCGTCTGGGGGCAGCGGCAGGGCATCCCCATGTCCCTGGCGGCAAGCCTGTCGGGGGGCCCCTCAGCCAACCTGAGGTGCTGGCCTGGGGTCCCGCGAGACCTAAGGCACCGCGACCTGGGTCATGAGTCCGCTTGCCTAGAATATGGCAGTGAAGTCCCAGATCCGGGGCACCGGCCCCGTCTCCATCCCAGATAGCAAGTTACAGTTGGGACACAAAGACACGGGTCGGACGGCGCTTCCAGGGCAGGGGGAGAAGCAGGACTGGGCTGCGGTTAAGGGGCCTTGAGGAGGCGGGGCCGAGGGGTCGCGGCGGGCGAGTCCCAGAGGCTTCCCCGGGAGCGCTGGGCACACGTCGTCCACGGGGCACACGGGGCGCGGAGGGGGTGTCAGTCCCGGGTCCGGCCACAACCCGACAGCGTCCGCGTGGTCGCCACCGGAAACCCGTGTTCCTGGGCGACTGCGGAGCGCCGCGGCCGGCTTCCGGGAAGTGCAGACTCCGACCCCACAGGAGATGGCGCGCTAGGCGGCCCCTGCCCGGCGGCCCGGCCCCCGGCAGCCCGGTTCTTACTGCCCGAGGGGGGCAGCTTGTTACTCTGGGAACCGCTTCACAGGGGGCGCCCAGAGAGGACACTCTGTCTGCCTAAGGCAGTTCAGAGGAAACTTTTCGGTTGTCTTGGTTTAAAAATGTGTGAACACGGATAGCTTACTGCGTGGCGAGCTGGCTGTGCTCCGGGGGATGGTCGCCGCTGGGGTTGGGCGTGATTCGGAGTGCCTAATACCTGATCCTTAGGACAGCCAGCGTGGGAAAGGGCGGCGCGGAGACCCAGCGCATAGCGGGGCTCAGGGTATCGCAGCCTCGCTCCTCCTGCCTGGGCCGCTCGGGCCCTCAGCCCCCGGGCCGCGCCGCCCGCCGCCTGAGAGAAGCCCCCACGTGTGTGGCCCGTCGGCGCTTCCTGTCCCCGCACTTACCTTCTCTGTTCAGTCAGGGCGCGGGGTGAGAACAGGCACTTTAAACCATGAAGTTGAGGCTGGTTCGATGAAACGTGAACTTACCAGACTTCCTAGTTTTTTTGGTATAAATTGTCGTTGCCAAGAATTCAAGTGATATTAAGAGTGTGAAGAAAAATACATGAAAGTCTCCCTCCTGGTTGTTTCCAAAATGAGTTCTTTTTACCTTTTGCTCTATAAATTGAGGTCCTTTTACCCCCCAGTGCAGAGCTTCTGAGAACGCTGGTACTGGGAAGTTGCTCACTGCTCTGCACCTTAGTTGATCCCCTCTAAGATACGCTTGCTTCTGCCTGTAAGTCCGCTCCCCGCGTCCCTCCGCTGGCGCTCCTCCTCGGGCTCCGTGGGCGTCCTGTTTAACAGAGGCAGCGGGAGGGACCGTGTGACCAACGGTGTCGTCGTGTCTCTGCGCCTGCGGGCCCGTCCTGGCACCCGGCACGGTCTGCTGGAGGGGACGGAGGGCAGAGGGAGCAGCCTGGGGGTGACGGTCTGTGCTGCCCACGGCCTCGGTCCTCGGTGCTTTGAGAGTAATGACCGTGCTTGTTCTTGAGGTTTGTAAGTTTTTGTTTGTTCTGTTTCAGGCAAGGCAGAGAGAAAAAATGAATGAAGAGCACAATAAACGTTTATCAGACACTGTCGACAAGCTCCTCTCAGAATCCAACGAGAGGCTCCAGCTCCACCTCAGGGAGAGGATGGCCGCCCTGGAGGACAAGGTGAGGGCCTGCAGGGGGCGCTGGGCCACGTCCCGCCCCCTCTCCGTGCAGGTTTGAGAAAGAAAAGACTGGTTCTTTTTCCTCTCTTGCCTTTTTCGGCCAAGCCCGCAGCATGCAAAAGTTCCTGGGCCAGAGATCAGACCCGAGCCGCAGCAGCGGCACCACCAGACCCTTAACCTGCTGAGCTCCCAGGGAACTCTAGCAAACTGTTTCCGTAGAGGGCCAGAGGGTCAGTGTTTTAGGTTTTTACTAGTTATGAGCATCGGGTACCGGAGTTTCATGCTGATCAGTAATTAGCTTGGAAGTAGCCTCAGACATCACGTACAGGAATGCGTGTGGCTGCGTGCCAGTGAACCTTTGCTTCCGGAAGTAGACAGGGAGCTGGATGCGGCCGACGGGGCCTGGACGGCCAGCCCTGCTCCAGGATCTTTTAGGTCCAGCCCTCACCCCGTCGTTGCTCTTGCATTGGAAGTTTATTTCTGTCTCTTGTGCGGTGTGATATACAGATTTAATCAGCTCCACACAGACGTTCTCCTGTTCCAGCTCCTGCCTTCTCTCTTTTCATTTGGTTTGGAAAATGTCTGAGCCCGGCCGCTGGCCGCTCTCGTCATGGAGCTCCTTTAGCTGTAACCAGAGTAAAGGGGTGGCCGGGAGTCTGTGTCAGAGACGCTTCGAGGGCGACAGCTCAGTTCGGGGTCGGCGAAGACCTGTCCTGATGCCGCAGCGTCCGTGAAGCTGGCCGGGTCTTCCCTGGGACCGGCCTGAGGCTGCCCGGAGGGAGGCCGGTGCTGCTTTAGTCACACGGTTTATGCTACACAAAACCCGCTAGGAAATGCGTCACTAGAGGCGACAGAGGGCAGTCGCCTCCATTCTTCCCCGATTGTGGGCCAACCCGTGGGTAGAAATTTTAGGTTTTAGTTTTGAATTTTGCATGTGGATCTTTGTGTCAGGTTTCCTGGGTGACAGATGAACTGTAAAACCTGAAGGCGGGTATAATCCAGTGTAACCGATTAAAGTAAACGTACCCCGTGAACTTGGCCCGCTTCTGTCTGGAAACCGGTCAGTGAAGAAGCACTTGTTCTGTGTGCAGATGGTTCTGAGAGTTGCGCTCGGGCTCGTGGCCGGCATTTCACTCTGGGCGCGATCCGCTGGCTCGTTAACGCGTCCCAACGGCAGGTAGTACATGGGTCATTTTTAAGAATTAACACTAGAGGACTCTTTATGTCTCTTTCAGAATTCTCTCATACGTGAAGTTGAAAATGCAAAAAAGCAGTTGGAAGAAACACAACATGATAAGGTACTTAAATCTCCGAATCAGTTAGAAATCTGTTACGATCTGACTTGATCTGGGTTCATGGTTGTTGTCACTACCACAGATGTTGGACGGAGGTTACATGTTCTTATGGCTGGAGCACCGCTGTATCATATCTAGATAGCGCTGGGATTTGCACATTGAATGCGGTTTGTTTGTCTCTTTCGGCCACCTCGTGGCATACGGAGTTACCAGGCCAGGGACCAGACCCAGGCAACAGTTGCAACCTACGTGGCAGCAATTCTGGAGTCTTTCTTTTGTCTTTTTATGGCCGCACCTGCGGCATATGGAGGTTCCCAGGCTAGGGGTCCAGTCGCAGCTGTAGCCGCCGGCCTACGCCACAGCCACAGCCACGCAGGATCCGAGCTGCGTCTGCAACCTACACCACAGCTCACGGCAACGCCGGATCCTTAACCCACTGAGCGAGGCCCGGGATCAAACCTGCAACCTCACGGTTCCTAGTTGGACTCGTTTCCGCTGCGCCATGACAGGAACTCCGCAACACCAGATTCTTAAGCCATCGTGCCGGGCCCGGCATCATGCCAGCGTCCCAGCGCTCCAGAGACACTGCCAGTGCCACTGAGCCACAGCGAGAGCTCCGCGTGTGCGTTTTAGATGGCGTTAGAGTCTGGCAGTCGTGTGTGGGTCGGAATTCTCCGTCCTTTCTGGGCCGGTTTAAAAGCTGGAACCGCGTGAGCCTGCCTTTGGAGCAGTGCTGGTGGCCGGAGAGTGCGCGCGTCTGCAGTCTCAAGCCTCCTCCGGCCGCACTGGAAACCGTGCAGGGAGACAGGTGAAGTCCGTTTAGCCTACTGCAGTCACCGTGTTGCTGTGTCGTGTGATGAACACGACAGGAAGTGAGCTCTTTTACTTGCCTCATCTCCTCTGGAGCCTTTACAGTTGGCTGTGTGGTTCGCAGCCCCAGCTCATCTCCCCAGGGACTGGCCGTGGCAGACGCTCAGAAGCCACGTGGGGCCGGTGGCTACTGGAGCAGACGCACAGATCTAGGAGGTTCCTGAGTCACTAGGGAAGCTCGCCAGCTTCACTGACTGTTTTGCCCTGTAAGGAACGATTTAGGCACGAGATGAGACACAAATGAATGTGTACTTGAATGAATGTGTCAGACAGCTAGAAACTATGCAGACGAGTAAGTGCAGCAGGAAGTGGGTGCTGTTCGCCCCCCACCCCAGCAGCGCAGCTTCTCTGCAGAATTGGTCCTTGGTGCCGGCTTAGTGTTCTCCTCTAAAAGCTTTTGTCCGGCTGAGGGGAAACTTTCTGTCATTACGGTTTATAAAGCCGGTGTTCATCTGAGTACGTACGTTTGTCGTGGGACTCCTAGAGAAGACCTCCTCAGAAGTAAAGTGTTTGGCGTTGATGACGGCGAATGTCGCATCTTAACGGTCATGTCAACACTGAGCACATTCGATGCAAGTAATTTTAAATCCTGAAAGAGAGAAGCAGTGTGTGTCACCCGCTGTTCCGCAGGATCAGCTGATACTACAACTGGAGGCGCTGAGAGCTGAGCTGGACCAGACGAGGCTGCGAGGGGCTCCCCTTCACCACGGGTACGAGGTCCCCCGGTCACAGCGGTGCCCAGCGCCTGTTGTGTGTATACAGAGGCGTGTCGTTGGCCATGGGGACAGCATAACTGGACAGGGCTTACGGTGCCCCCCACGGGCCTGCGGCTTGGCGGCCGGTGGGGGGAGAATGGAACGTCCTTCGAGAGGTGAGCCTGTGGTCCCAGGGCAGCGGTGGGCACATGGCCGCCAAAGTCAGGACCGCAAGAGGAGGTCGGGAAGGCGGGAGGTGGCCCGCTAGTGTTCGGGCACATTCATTTGAGGGGCCGGACAGACTGTGACACTGGCAGTTTTTAAGAATCACGGTAACGACATGTCATTGTAAAATTCATCAAGCCATGACTTGGAGTTGGCTGTCATGGGAGAAATCTCCCAGCTTATAAATGAGTCTGGCGGATTACTCGGCATCCTGATTTTTTTGTTACAGGGCAATGATTCTTATTAGGGTATTTAAATTCTTGTTTTGTAGAAAGTGGCCACAAAGTGAGAGTTAAACTTTAGCAAAGGTAGGAAATGCTTAACTGCTGACATTCATGTGTCTATAAGAAAGGGACTTGGGCTTGAACCGTGACCTAGGAGACGGCTCGGAGCTTGTGCAGACAGCTCTCATCTGCACATTTGGGGTGCGGTCAAGATCCGGGGTCTCCTGGGTTCCCTGCTGCCCTTGCTTCTAGAAGCAACAGGAATCAATGGCAAGAGAGCAGCAGAGCCAGAGCCTTCCCTGTCCCAGAAAGCGCTGGGGGCAGGAGTTCAAGGAGGGCGTGTGCTTTCATGCTTTCAGAGAGCGGCGGGTGGAGGACGAGGGGGACAGAGGAAACCGCTGGCTTTGCTGGCTGAGGGGCTGGCGTCACTAGTCGTGGAGAGAGACCCCGGCTCTGGCTGGCAGACGCGACGGCGGGTAGACGGAGGAAGAGAAAGTGGACACAGCCCGTGGCTCCTGACAGCTTGAGTCAAAGGCCTCCAGTTCCTGTTGGAGCAGGAGCTCCTGTTGGAGCAGGAACTCCAAGGGCTGGCGCAGACGGGGAGTTGCTCAGAGGGAGCGGCCGCGGGCATTGTCGCCGGTCCCATGTGTGACACTGGTAGTCCAGGACAAGAGGAGTGCGTCTGCTCTCACCGTGCAGAGCGGCGGGGCAGGGTTCTGTGCTGACAGCCCTGTGCGCCAGAGACACCAGGAGCAAAGACACCAGGAGAGAGGCTCGGTGTTGGGGCGAGGGCGTGTTTCAAGGAGGCAGGGCTAGAGATGTCACATCAGGTGGCTTAGGAGCGAGGTGATCACGGGAGAACACAGCCACTGCAGGCTTGGAGCGGAGGCTTGGGCTTCGTCACGGACTGCAAAGATGGCGCCCAGGCAGTGCAGCACGGTTGGTTGCCAAGACTTGGTCACCTGGTTTCTGAGATCTTCTGGGAGAAAAGACAGCCTCAGTGGCGGGGTGGCAGAGCAGCATGGTGGCCGGGCCGGGGCTCGGGAAGCGACCGCTGCGGACACAAAATTAGGAGGCGTTTGTGGACTTGAGAGCAGCCACGGTGACATGCAGGGTTTTGTGTGGTAGCTCTACCCAGTTTTGACGTGTGCCCCAGGGCACTGACGCAAAAGCTGTGCTGAGGAGGGAGGAATTTCGTTCGGAAGAGAGGAAGGAAGAGACAGTTGTGGTTAAAGGGAAATTCCAGGCTTCGATGTCTTTCAAACAAATAAGAAATCCTAAGCTTCGCTGAGGACGTTTCTCGTGAAGAGGGGGCAGTGTGTGAGCTGAAGGAGGCCGAGTTGGCACTTCTGCAGGTGCTGAGCTCGGACCCTGCCGGGAGAGCTTGCCCTGCTGGGTGAGCAGGTCCGCCCGCCCAGATTTGCTCACTCCTGCCGACGAGGGAGCCGCTTTTCTCCCCAGGAACAGAGAGTACTAGGTCCCGGAGAAGGACCGCAGGGCGTGTGGGCCCAAGGTCAAGGCTGGGCTGTGCCCCTGCTAGCCGGGCCTGTCTCCACTCACTCGGGGCTCTGTCCCACGTGCCCGGGGCCCCAGCCGCCTGTTGGGACCTCTTCAGCCCAGGGTCTTGACAGTTAATCTAATTACACGCAAGGCCCTGCTTTTGATTGGAAAACACCAGTTCACAGAGGCTCCAAGCTGGCCTTTAGAGGGTGTCTGCCGCTGGCTTGTCTAAGGCGCCTTTAGACGCAGGTAAGCGCTGTAGGCAGTGTGACAGGTTGAGGAGTGTTGACAACGCACCAGCTCAAGGGGGAAAGGAGCTCAGAGCACTGCAGGCCCCAGGCGGGGTGCAGGCCTGCCTCCTGCGGGGCCGGGAGAAGCGCAGCGGGTGCGGGGCCGGGCCCCTGGACCCGCGGGGCTTCTCAGGTGGGCTGAGGCCTCTTCCGCAAGTCCCAGACGGCCAGCTTCTGTCTCACCGTCCCGTCCACAGCATCTGCACGGTGCTCCAGCCGGCGGCCCAGGGACAGGGTGGGCGGGGAGCGGGCGGCGTGTCGCAGCGGCGGGGGAGCTCTGTGCTCATGGGGACCTTTCTCCCTGAAATCCCCTACTTTCCCAGTTGGCAGGTTTTATCGCGGCTGACAGAGTGAGTTCACTGTTCTTCTAACAATGCCCTTCTCCCCGTGTTTCAGCCGACCCCACTTGGGCAGCGTCCCAGATTTCCAGTTCCCGGTGGCAGGCGGGCCCGAGGACTCCTGCGGCGGCGGCGGCGGCGGCGGCGGTGGCGCGGTGTTGCGGCGGCCCCAGAAAGGCCGGCTGGCAGCTCTCCGAGACGAGCCTTCCAAGGCAAGGGCCTCGTCCCCGGGGCCCTGCGGTTCCCACGCGGGGAAAAGTCGCTCAGTAGCCTGCGGATTTGAGCTGTTTGGGAGTGAGGCACCGATAGGTGGCCTTCCCTCCTCCCCTCCCCCCATTTCCCCTTTTCTGGCGAAGAGTTTACTTTTCAGTCATGATTTTTCTGGGGTTTTTTTTGGCTGTACCCATGGCTTGTGAAAGTTGTGGACCAGGGGTTGAACCTGTATGACAGCAGTGACTGAGGCCGTAGCAGTGACACCAGGTCCTTAACCTACTTCTCCGCAGGGGAATTTGTGTGACTCTTTTTTTTTTCACACCCACATCTGGCATATAGAAGTTCCCGGGCCGGGGGTTGAATCTGTGCTGTGCCTGCCAGCCTGCACCACAGCCACAGCAATGCCAGATCTGAGCCGCATCTGCCCCAGTTTGCAGCAATGCCAGATCCTTGACCCAGTGAGCAAAGCCAGGGGTCACACCTGCATCCCTACAGACACTTTTTTTTTTTTTTAAAGAACAAATCTTGGGTAAGATATGACCGACCGGGTGTGTGTGCGTGAAGCTCCGCGGCGCGTCAGGTGGTCATGGGCGGGGAGGGGAGCCGGGACCCGAGCTGTCAGACGAGGGGTCGCGGTTCACAGGCCGAGGCCGGCCGGTACCCGCAGGAGGGTGGCACTGGAGCAAAGAGCTGAAGCAGCGAGGAGAAGCCACTGTTGGGAGAGCGGCGCTGGTGCCCGTGAGAGTGCCGATGGTGCGCATGTGGGCGCCAGGGAGCCAGCCCGGGGGGGACCGGGGGCTCGGGCCAGCGTTCGAGGACGCAGTCTGCCTCCCGAGATGGGGGAGCCTACAGGTGGGTGGGCTGGGGGTGGGCCTCAGCCCTGCTCAGGTTGACAGGCCACCGGCTGTGCCAGGGATGTGGCCCGTGGGCAGTCGGGCCTTCCAGCCTGGCTCCCAGAGAGGTCTCAGCTGGGGAGCGTGCAGAAGGCGGCGAAAGGCACGAGACAAGATAAGAGATTGCCATCTTCCCCGTTTCTGAGGTGCGGTCCGAGGGTTGAGCCGCGGGGCACCCCGAAATGCAGAGATCGCGGAGGTTGAGAGGGGAGTGCGGGAGACGGAGGAGGAC
>PVHT021183668.1:47758-70090 GCA_004024745.2 Catagonus wagneri | reverse complement strand
GCACACCTGACTTCCGTCTTTCACAGCACAGGGATGCCTTTTTTTTTTTTCCACCCAGAAGAAAATCGGTTATCTTTGCCATGCTCAGAGGTTCAAGATTTTAAAAATCAGCTAGTACTGACTCGTTGAGCCATAGCACAGTGACAGATTGATTTCAGTGCTGGGTGACCAGCTCAGCATGTCATCGTGAACTCCCCCGGGGTTTTTGTTGTGTACCTTTGGGCACAAGCCTGTGTAGGGTGCAGCAGCCGCAGAGCTATGTCTGTTTTCTGGGGATAGACAGGCTGACAAAGGCAGGCTCTCCCGGCGTACCCAAGACGTGCGGCGCGTCAGCGTCTTTAACTTTAGGGACGCGTAGCCAGAGGGTGCAGGGCGCGGAGTCACGCCCGGAGCCAGAAGGCCACTCCCGTTGCCTTGCGGATGCTCACGCCAGCTCTGTGTGGGAGATGGGTTGAAAGCCTGTGCTCCGCCCCCCGCGGGGACCACGACAGGCTTCTTTACTCCTCCTCGGCACCTGCAAGTGCAGTGACCTTATGACTTCGGGCGATGAAGTGTGCGGCTCAAGAATGCTTTATAACTTTCTTGTGTACTTAGTTTAGGTTTCGTGAGTGCACTGCTGTTTGCCACATGGGATCGTATTTATAACATTGGGCTTTTTCACTGCTCCTCTGCCATTTTTCTTTGTAACGACCCGTTTTCATTTTAGCTGCATTGTCAGCCGGCGTATAATTAAATCAACTGTGAATCATTTTAGTGGCATGTGAAGTGGTAGCTAGTCCATTCCAGGATATTTTGACATACTGTTTTTAAATTTACATCACTGGCTAATTAGCTGATATTTAAAACCATTTGATAAATGCATTTGTGGTTTCATGCTTGATTTCTTTCAGGAAATTTATAAAAACAGTTCTGTATATTTTTTTCCTTGTTTTTTATTTCTGTATGCTGGCTGACAGTGTGTCTGCCTCCGTCACTGGTGTTGATTTCCCCCTCATCCTTTTGTTTGTTTTATCACTGTTCATCCAGACCCCAGCCTCCCATCCCTCAAGTCTGTTGTCTGCCTGCCCAGCACCCCTGCCCTGTCCACCCACTCTGTTCTAACTCCCTCCACGCTTGCTCTGGTCACAGCGACGCTGTGTCCACCCCACTGTGTGTGTCTCCGCGTGGTCGCGCCTTAAGTTTGATCTTCAGTTCTTACTGAACAGTGGCTTTGCCCCCATAGTGGTAAGTTTAATTAGTGTATCACTGAGCAATAGATGCAGTTACAGGCATGATATGGGTGGATCAGATTGGTTTTGCTCACACTGTAATTCCTAGATGAACTGTTGCTTATATAAAGAAGTAACCCACTAAGTGTGGAATTAATAGAATGTTGACATAGTGTACTTTGATTTTGGTGCCAGTGTTTAAAACTCTGACTCTCATTAGCTTATTGAACATGCACAATTAATGTCTGTAATAGACTATTTTTAATTACATTATTTTCTGTGAATCATGGAAGGTAAAGGTGCCACCTGCTGTTCTTAGGTATTTTCACAGGGTGCCTGCTTTAGTCAATAAATTTATTTTGAGAAGTTTTAAATCAAATTCTAGGTAAGGATTTTACGTTAATGTCCAGTGGGTGGTTAGATTTTGTTCAGTGTTAAAATTGGCATCACAGCAACCTCCTCGTCAGGTGGATTGCTGTTGTAAAGTATAGCGTGGTTTTTATTAAGAAAAAGTAAGTTACAGAGAAGTTTGGTCTCGTGTAGACAACTGTTTTGGGGCCTCTGTTTTAATAAATCGTGTATGATAATAGGATTGTATCTTCCCGAGTAATAATTTATAATGTTTCTTGAATAGCTTAATTATTTAACTTTTGTGGCCCCAAAAATGTTTTATTTGCAGTTACATTTTCTCTAAATGTTCTCTCTCGTATGTGCGCTGTTGCTTTCTTTTGACTACGTCTGCCTGTACTGACCCTCTTCATTTCTTTGCACGCATCTGTCAGCCTAGTGATTTAAGGAAACATCGCAGAAAGGTAAAATGTTTAGTCACTTAAGCTGCCTTTGTTTCTCTGTAAAGTATCAAAGAGTCTCTGTCATTTGTCTTGAATGAACACTGTGTGGTTGTGTAAAGACGAAAAATTGACGTTTTAATGGAAGTGTTGAAACTAACCCTCCACTTAACATATGATGGTGGTTCTGCTGGAAATAGGTCGTTCCCTGGGCAGATGTAAGAGTTTGCCTTTCTCCCACTTGTTTGCCTTCAAATCGTTGCACGCTTATTTATAATGGACACGGTGGGGGCAGTCCTGTGGCATGCGGAGTTTTCTGGGCCAGGGATCAGACCTGAGCCGCAGCGGTGACAAAGCTGGATCCTTTACCACTGGGCCGCCGGGGAACTCCCAGACTAGTGTCTCTTACAAAGCGATGACTGAAGCAGAGCCATAGGCGTCAGGTCTGGGCGAACTGTAGCGACCACAGATCACAGCACTCAGTAAGCGCTTACTGTATACGATCACAGCACTCAGTAAGCGCTTACTGTATGCCAGGCGCTGCGGGTGTGTGGTGGGCCTGTGACCTCGCCTCGCCACACGGCCTCACCCTGTGGGGCGGCAGACCTGGACACTGGGGCTTAGCGAGGGCCAGCGCCGGGCCCAGGGTGGCACAGTTGGCCAGTGGCCTGGTAGGGGCTGGTCTGACTCGGGAACCTGCACCCCCAGCCGTCCTTTCCCGCAGAAGCTCCCATCCCTGTCACAGCAGCCCTGATGTGGGGAGCTGGGGCCTCTCCTCAGAGGGGCCTGCGCTGGGCCTCCCCACTCCTGGGGGAGCTACTGTGCGCTAAAGGACAGACCTGCTGACCACGCCGCCTCCCGCGCCACTTTCCTTCTGGCCCCTCGTCTGTGCCCTCTCCACCACCCACTGTCACGCGGTCATGGCCCAGCCCTTCAGGGGCCGCCGCCTCCGGCCCGAGCGCAGCAGTCTGGCTGAATCCAGCTCTTCCCTGGCAGCGCGGGGCCCCTGGTGCTGCTTGCCTGCCCTGTGCCTGCTTTGCTGCCGGTGGAGCGCCTGTCTGCACAGCCCGCAGGCGGTCGGGAGCTCACACCGGCCGCACGCCTGTCCTGCCCGCTGATGTTTGTGGCTTTCGCAGTCAGGAAGGTGGCCTGCGGGTTACACCCCGGAGGGCCAGCCTCCTCTCTTCCCGCTGGCTGGCCACTTGGAGGGTCTTGTTCTGAGCTGGCTGTGTGTGCGGGGACCACTGGGCACCACGCAGACCCAGCTCCTCCTCCGTGTCGCCAGCATGTGCCCAGATGCCTGCCTGCTCGCATGCGGCTTCCTGTTCTCGTCACGTCGGCCCGAGTGAGCTGGGCTCTCCCGGGGTGGGGACTCTGGGGGAGAGGGCGGCCGGGGTGGGTGCCCGGAGCACCTCCTCGGGAGGCGCTGGCCCTGCTCGCTGGGCCTCAGGGGAGCTGTGTTGTCTCCACTGAGTCCATGGTCAGGTCAGACGTGTCGCTCTCCTGACCTCCTCCTCTTTGTTGCTTTTTGTGTTCCGGGTTTTTTTGTCTGTGCCTGCGGCGTGGGGAAGTGCCCGGGCCAGGGATCGAACCCAGGCCACAGCAGTGACAACGCTGGATCCTTAATCTGCTCCACCACAAGGGAACTCCTATAATTTTATTTTTTAAAGGATTGTTTCAAGTTGAATTCGATCCCTGTTAAGTTTCGTATTGATAATGTCTAGCCTTTGTAGCATTTTGTGGTCCAGTGGTTGTAATTAGAAATCAGGAGAGGATACAGAATTTCTCCAGTTACTGCTTAACTGAGGTTAGCTGTGTTTTGCACGAATTCACTTGGTTGTCACCAAGCTGCTGTGGGGCCGCGATGGGTTGATTTTCTTCACAGAATCCTATTTAAAAGCCCGGGATTGCCGCTCAGCTCTCATTGTTTAGACAACTGCTTATGATGCATGCTTCATAAAATCCAGCCTGGCTTAACCACAGCACCCGCTTTCCTAAGACAGACCTGCCTGGACCCTGAAGGGGTTACCCTGTTCCCATGCTGCTGTCACCACCTTCCTTTCCGTACTCACATTCCGTACAAGCAAAAACTAGGTCTGAAAGAGTTGGTCTTTTAGTAAGTCCTAGGATTGCTTTACTGAGCGATGTCGAGCACTTTGTCTCTAAACTGCACACTAAGCCCTTGGGTTGATCGTCTGCAGTCTAAGCGTTACTGAGGAGCACAAGCCAGACACGCGCTGCTCGTGTCGGGGGCTGGGTGCCTTCTCACTTCTTCACTGGTTGCAGATGCCAGTGATTTGTGTCAGAACTGAAAGTGGTATTAGGGCATGGTACCAGCTCTTCCTTTTTTATTTCCCCATCAAACCAAAAGGTCTAGACAGTTTTGCCCAAGAGTTTTCTCCCCCTTGCTGGTGTTTCTCTCTCTCTCTCTCTCTCTCTCTCTCTCCCCCTCTCTTTTTTTGGGGGGGTCTTTTTAGGGCTGTACCCGCAGCATATGGAGGTTCCCAGGCTAGGGGTCAAATCGGAGCCTCAGCTGCCGGCCACAGCCACAGCCACAGCAATGCGGTATCTGAGCCACGTCTGCATCCTACATCACAGCTCCCAGCAACGCCAGATCCTTAACCCGCTGAGCGAGGCCAGGGATCAGACCCTCAACCTCATGGTTCCTAGTCAGACTCGTTTCTGCTGAGCCATGACGGGAATTCCCTGGTGTTTCTCTTGAGTGGCATCGGGAGATAAACACATTCCTCCTCTTCGCGGGACCTTGATGTCATCCATGGTCTGTGGTGCCTGACTTCGGGCGTGGGCTGGCTCGGGTCTCCACTGCCCCTTCAGTGCTGTCCCCGGGCAGTGTGGACCCCAGGGAGGGCGAAGCCCTGAGCTTCGGGGCTCACTCAGGCGTGGCAGGCGGGAGGCGGCTCCTTGCCAAGCTTCTCGGCTCCCTGGCCCTGCCTTCCGTGGCAGGGTGGCCCTCGAGGATGGCATCAGGCCGGAACCAGGCGCTTTGTCCTTGGCGGAAAGCATAGCTGATAGGTTTTCAGATGAGTTTCTGGTCGTACTGTAAAGCTGATGTGGCTTCCTGTGGCTGTCGCGGTCTGTCGTCACCTTCCTCTACTCTCACCCCAACCCTCAGCTGCCCGCTTCCCGAGAAGAGGTACGAGACGACAAGGCGACCATCAGATGTGAGACCTCCCCCCCCGCCTCCCCGCGCTCCCTGCGGCTGGACCGGCTGCACAAGGGGGCACCGCACACCGTCAGCCACGAGGACATCAGGGACGCACGGAAGTAAGGGGCCGGTCTCCTCCTTGTCACCTTTAAGAAATCTGTTCATCTTTCCTTGAAAAAAAGTCAGGGTGGTGGTTTTAAAGCAATGCCGGTAGATTGAGTTGCATTCATTTAAATGACACGCCTGAGGTGCCTTTCCCTGCTCTGGGTACTGTAGTGAAATCCAGCAGAAGATGAGATCTGTTGGCGCAGAGCCAGTTTGGAAAGAAAAGAGTTCAATGATAGCGGCAATTTTAGAAAACCTTCTCCGGATTCTGCACGTTGGCCGCTTTGAGAATTTTCTCCATTCCTGCTGGAGCCTTTGCCCAGCACGTGGTGTGTTACTGGCGGTCCCGTCTCCCGGGGGTCACGTCTCCCAGGCTGCTCCCTGCTCTCAAATGCGCTGCTGCCCTTTCTGAGCTGCCGGGAGCCCCGCCCCGTCCTTACCTCTTCACCGAGCGCGTCTTCTCGGGACCCCCGGGAGCCCTTCTCTGACTGTGTCCTCCTTGTTCAGACCGCCACCTACGGAGCCCTCGTCCCGGCCGGGGAGTACGCGGTAGTGGGCACGTGTGTCCGTCTGTCCAGCGGCCCTGCAGCAGTGACAGTGCTGTCCTGCCCCGGCCGGGGGGGCCACCTTGGGGAGTCTGCACAGGGGGCCCAGAGTCGGCCTACCGCAAGGAGGGCCCCCCCTCCGAGCGGCTCTCCGCTCCCCGCGGCGCTGGTCTGTTGGGGTGTCACTGGGTCCTCACTGCTCACGCCTCGTGCTTTTCGTGAAGAAGACTGACGCGGGAGGAGCCGGCCCTGGTGCTGTGAGGTCGAGGAGCAGGGGTTGAGAGCGTGGGGGGTGCTAGTTCGGGCGGGCGGGACGTTTGGCGGTGCGGGGGCGCCTGTTAAAGATCCCTCCTTGTCCCCCAAGCTCCACAGGCTCTCAGGACGGCCCTGTGAGCAACCCCAGCAGCAGCAACAGCAGCCAGGACTCGCTCCACAAGGCGCCTAAGAAGAAGGGCATCAAGTCCTCTATTGGCCGCTTGTTTGGCAAGAAAGAAAAGGGCCGACCCGGGCACCCTGGCAAGGAATCGTTCGGGCCAGGTCGGTGGTCTCCAGCAGCCTCTTCACCGCTCGGGGGGACCTCCTGTCTGCCCCCCAGTCGCTCCCACGTGGTTCCTTTCACAGGAGCTGGGTGGTCTCGGGAGGCACAGGTTTTCTCTGGGTCCCGTCGAGCCAAGACCTCGGCTCACACCCGGCGGCCTCTCCGAGACACCAGCGTTTACTGCCTCGCGGGCACTGGGAGTGTTTGTCACCCAGTCGGCAAGTCTGCCGTTAGAAAGTTCTTCGCGGCCCTGCAAATGCTCCTCTGCCTGCTTGCAGAAACGCCTTGCTCAGCCACGCTGATCTGACCGCTCTGCTTCCTCGTAGCTGGTGTCTCAGAGATAGAAAGCCCGTCTCAGGATGCCTTGGGGCTCAGCAAATTGGGAGGACAGGCTGAAAAAAATCGTAAACTGCAAAAAAAGTAAGTTTCCTGGGTTTTATTTATCTCACTGAACAGTTTTCAGATATCCCCGATTTTTAACTGATGTTTATTGATTAAAGTGCCATCCAGCTCTGACTGTCCTTACTCCTAGAAGCTTAGCCTGAAGCCGTTACTAAACCATATGCCTTCAGGAGTTCCCATTGTGGCACAGTGAAAACAAATCTGGCTAGGGACAGTGGGGCTGTGGGTTCAATCCCTGGCCTCGCTCAGTGGGTTAAGGATTTGGCGTTGCTGTGAGCTGTGGTGTGGGTCGCAGACGCAGCTAGGATCCTGTGTTGGTGTGGCTGTGGTGTAGACCGGCAGCTGTAGCTCCGATTCTAAGCCTAGCCTGGGAACCTCCATATGCCCCGAATGCGACACCCCCCCACCCCCCACCCCACCGCGCCAAAAAAAGGCCACATGGCTTCTGGAGGATGGAGCACCTGTGAAACCTGGAAAGCGCTCCCATGCAGGTTCCCGTCCCCTCTGGGAAACGGGGAGGGCGTTCCATGGTTTGGGGTCGGCTGCGCCTGGAGCGTTGGAATCTGACTCCTGGCTCCTGCCCGAATTCGCTGTGGGGCATAGGGAAAGTTGCTCGGCGTGCCTGTGCTCAGGTTTCTCCTCGGCGCCGCGTGCCTCGTGGGCTCTCGGGAGTGTGAGCTGCGCGGGTCCCTCCACCCAGACCCCCGGGAGGCTCTGTAAACAGAGCCGCCGCGTGAAGGGACGTGAGCGCGTGCGTGTTCCCGCGGCCGCGTCCCCAGCCCCACGCCGGCCATCAGGCAGGGTGCACTTACGGTGTTGCCCCGTTTCCTCCTCTGGTCCCTTCGTGTGTTTGTCCTAAATGGATCCTCAGTTTTGCCATCTGCCTGTTGGACTTCATTCTGTGTTGTCGTGATCCTGCCAGTGGGTGGCGTCGGCAGCGGTGCTTTCCTCCAAAGCGGCGGGCTGCGCTGCCTGGGGCCGGGCCGGGGCCAGAGAGGCTTTTCTGACCGCGAGCAGAGCATGTGTCGGGCGCCCGCACCCACAGCCAGCGCTCGGCAGGTGACCTGGGTGGGCCGACTGTCCCGGGGAGCGGCCGAGTGAGAGGGGAGACCGAGCGCTCTTCTCCAGCGAAGGAGGCCCAAGCTGGGCTCGGCAGGGCGTGAGCTGGCAGGGGAGAGGCTGGTGACGCTGGGTCTGGAGACGGGGAAGCCGGCCGGGCTCTGACAGGTCTGGCCATGGGAAAGTCGCCCGGCTGCCGTTGGCCGCCTCCCCGCCCTGAGCTCCGCCGGGTGCCCCAGGCCTCCGGTTCGCCTTCAGCCCCCGCGCTTGCCGCTGCTTTCTTTCTCTGAGATCTGCCTCGCTTCGGTTCTCTTCCTGGAAACCGCGCTTGTCTGGGCTGGTGCCCTGCTGGTTGTGTCTCGGGGCGGTGCTGTTGGTCGTCTCTGTCGTCGTTCACATACTGCGGGCTCCCTGTAAATGCAGTTTTGTAGAAACCTCCTAACAACAGACTCTGACTTGAGTACTCCTGTCTTTGAACTGTATAAAAATGTTTTAGAATAACTTGGTTCATTGCCATTTGGTTATGTGAAATTTAATGTCAGACTCGGCCTTTGCCTCCTGGAGCCGTGCTAGGAGAATTTCGTCCCCTGGATTTTCCTGTCCTCAGACTCACTGTGGGCAAAGCAGGACGGTTAGTGGCCGTGCCTCCTCCTCCTCCCGCCTGCCCGAGGCTTGCGGCTCCCGGGACCGGGACCTGGCCAGAGGGTTCCGCGGTGCTCTCCGCCTGTAGTGTGGTTCTCGGGAGGTACGTGCTTCGGGGCTCGGCTCCGCGGGGAAGCTTGGCTCGGCTCCGCGGGGAAGCTTGGGGGCTGCTTGTCATTCATTAGGGTTCACGCGTGGAGTGTGGGTGTGTGTCTGGCTGGCTGCGGGCAGGTTTCTGTGGAGCTCCGCGGTTTGAATTGAACGGCTGTGATTCTGGTGGATGAGTCCAGGCTCCGGCACCGCACGCGGCCACTTCCAGGGTGTCCCGGTAACTTACTAGACAGCGGAGTGCGGAGGCTTCCACCTGCGGCAGGGGTTTTGTTCTGTCAGTTCACCAGAGGAAAACTCGACTGCAAGGAAAGTGCTGTGTATAAATGCGAAACAAACTTTTGAGTTTCCCAGCAAAAAGTATTGTTTGAATACAGTTTAACGTTTACAGTATCGTAGGTCTAAGACTCAGAGTACCTTTCTGTTTTTATTAACCCCGACTTTGTCTCAAAGGTGTTCTGCTAAATTTACGCAGCCAAGGCATTCGCTCTAAGAGAAATTTCAAGATTTGGGGACGATCAGATTTCAGGCCTCATCCAAGCAGTGTGCGGGACCGCGGCAGGCAGGCAGGCTGGCACTGGCCGTGCCGTGCTGTGCCAGGAGGATGGGCCCTGCGGCGATCGAACCGGTGCCTTTAAGCACCCTCGCCTTCTAAGTGCCGTCTGTCCGCTCCACTCGCAAGGGAGGCTGGCTCGGGGGTGTGCTGTGCCCGTGTGTTGTCGCCCGTCCCAGGCTTGGGTTGAGCTCCGCGGGGCATCGTGCTGGTCTCCCCAGGAGCCGCACCCCAGCCCCCTTGCCCTTGCCCCTTGTGCGGAGGCCGTGTGGTGGGGGCCGCGTCCTGCTGGAGTCGCAGAGCGGCTTCGGTGAAGAAGAGCCCAGAACCGCTGTGCGCACGCCAGGTATGCAGCGTCTGTCGTCTCGGAAAAACGAGGCGACGTCTTTGCCGAGGGTTCCACTGACACAGTCTTTGGACAGCACAGCCCGTACAAGCTTCTTGTTGTGAAAGGCAGCTGGACGGTGTGCTGCTCGTGTCCCGATTAGACAGTGGCAATTGTCACTTACAGGTTACATGACCTTTCTCTCCTGGCCGTGTCTGTTCCTCATAGAGGTTAGCCTGTTTCTGAGTGCCTTTCTCCTGGGCCTCCGATTTCAAGCCTGGGCGGTGTGCGGCTTCCGTTACCAGCGGAGCAGGTGTCTAAGGACTCGGGCTTGCATCTAGGATTTGACCCTTGAGGTGCTGGTGTAGTTAGTCCTAGGTAATTACATATTTATTATTCCCAGGAAACCTGAAGTTGACTTATTTGAAATTTTATGTGACTCATCTTGAGCTTGAATTGTAGGTAGACTTCACAGTCTTAAGAGGCTAATGCTATTTGAATATATTGAAAAGTCAGTGTTCTATCTTTAGAAGTAAAAGATTCAGCGGTATTTTCAGTAGAAACTATCACAGAAAAATAGCGAAGAATGACCTAGGAGTTGAAAAATGACTCAGGAATGCCCAGACCTGTGGGGTAAACGGACCTGCCCTCCCCACGCCGTCCCACCTTCTCTCTGAAACTTTTCATTTTGAAACTCACTGGTCACTTTCAGAAAGAGGTACATTAAGGCGCACAGTGTTTCTTGTGTTATCTCTTGGATGAACACGTTATCAGCAGGCACAATCATTTCTAAAGATGTTGACAGAGTAAAATTAAGGATGGGCATTTTAAAATCAGGCACCCAGAATGCTTCTGTCCCCACAGCACCGAGGGCTCCTTCCGGCTTCCTGCCCCGGGTAGAGGTTGTGGGGTTTTAGTTTCTGGACATGAAGCCTGTGGGTCAAACCACAGGATGACCCGGTGTCTTAATTCAGCAAACACCCACTTAGCTCGATAGCTGTGGAGAAAAAAGCGGCCAGAATCCAGCCCCTCCCTTGCTTGTAGATCAGAGCACTGCTGGTGCTGCAAACCTGGTGGTTCTTTGTGTTTTTGTGGCGAAGTGCTGAGCGTTTTGGAAGCTCTCTCGAGGCGGCCTCCTTCGCTCAGACTTCCTGCGGGTTCATCCTCGCTGCTCAGAAAGGAGAGAGGGCTCTGTTTCCCGGGAGCGTCCTGCCTCGAGTGAAGACGCTGCCGGCCGTCTGCAGCTGTGCCTCCGTCCCGGAGGGAGGGGTGGCGCTCAGGGTGTCGCTGCCAGCTGGTCCCTGTGCCGCATGCCTGACTTGCGCAGGGCGGGTGGCTGGGAAGAGTAGAGGAATGCGACGAGCCGCGCGCTGGTGCACTTGGCCCGGGTGCGGCAGCAAGTCTTCAGCTTTGAACGTCTTGTCGTTTGTAGGCATGAGCTGCTCGAGGACGCGCGGAGACAAGGCCTGCCTTTTGCCCAGTGGGACGGCCCGACCGTCGTCGTGTGGCTGGAGGTGAGCCCCCCCCCCCCTCACCCAGGGCCGGGCGCGTGGCTCCGGCTGGCAGTCCGTCCACACGCGAGGCTGACCTCCGGCCTTGCCGTCTCCTGTCTGCAGCTCTGGGTGGGGATGCCGGCCTGGTACGTGGCCGCCTGCCGGGCCAACGTGAAGAGCGGGGCCATCATGTCCGCGCTGTCGGACACGGAGATCCAGCGGGAGATCGGCATCAGCAACCCCCTGCACAGGCTCAAGCTGAGGCTGGCCATTCAGGAGATCATGTCCCTGACCAGCCCCTCGGCCCCTCCCACGTCGCGGACGGTACGTCTCCCAAAAGGGGTTTCTGCTCGGGCTGCCTCTGCGGGTCTTTAGAAACACACCCAGGGTCCGGTTTAGAAGCAGGATGGCTTTTAATTCTCCACAGTTGGGCTGTTCAGAGGCACGTTCTTGAACACCGTCGTAGCAGCTTGGCGACGGTGGCGCCCTGGTACAGAAACAGGAGTTTCTGTAAAGGTAAAAACGTGATTATCCCAAATTTAAATGTAAATTCAGAGAAAGGGAAGGCAGAAAAGCCTAGACCCCGGGTTGCACTGTGACCGGTTTTCCTGGTGTGGCCTGCTCAGCGCTGGCACTCCCTCTCAGGAGCCCTAGACCGTGGCCTCCGGGTTGGAAGCCGTGCGTGAGTCCGCACGCAGTGTATGCGAGTGGGATCCATGCTTGTGCAGTTGTGCTCCACGTGGGAAGACCTGCGAAGTCCTCTAGGAGGGCCAAAACCTGGTCGAATGCAGGCGCGTCATGGGAACAGAGGCCAGGCCAGGGCTTGGCTTCCTATGCGGGGGCCCCGTGCCGCTCCCTTCCCAGCCGCGCTTTTAGGGAAACGGAGGACGGAGCGCAGAGCCTCGCACGCGGGGTCGCGGGGCGAGGCTGGATCCAGGGCTCAGGTGTCTTGCTCACGGGGCGTGAGGCCTTCTTTGTTTGATTCTGCTTTTGCAGGAGGGTGTGGCGGGGACGAGCCCGAGTCCTCACCCCTGGCTGGGAGCCCTTGTCCCCCGGGGTGTGTTTCCTCACTGTGCATCCTCTGCCCTCCAAGTGCCTCCCCCTTTTTAGAAACAAAGTTGCCGGGGTTTCCCCTGAGTTTACCAAGTTTCTTGGTAAAAGTAACTTCTTAGGACTGGAGTTGAACGCTGTGGCGGGCGGGTCTCGGGAGGAAGCCGCCCGCCCTCTTGGGGCCTCAGTGATGACCAGTGAGCTGTCACAGGCCCCTCTGGCCACTTGCACGCACCTGCTGAGGGCCCCCCCCAGCATGTCCAGAGCTAGACTTTTGAACCGTGTTACGCTTTGCTTGGGTACGACTGTTTTAAGTACATGGGATTAATGCTGACTTGAGGATTATTCGCAGTCTCAGAGGTACAAGATGTGTCTTCTTCTCCTTCTGTTTCTCGCAGCCTGGGTGGTAAGCCTGGCAAGGAGAGCTCTGGAAACGTGCGCTGTTCTTGCCTCGCTGACCGCCGTGTCAGCCAGGTGTGGTTGTTCCCTAAGAAGGGGGCAGGCGTGGGTTCACGTTTCTCCTGTTGTGCGTGCGCGTCCAGAGCGAGAAGCGGGGAGGCCGGCCTCTGCCTCCGCCTGCTCTTTTGCCGGGCCTGTGGCTTACGTGTCTGCCACCTTTCCTCTCTGTCACTGCTTCCCTTGACTGGATGTGGCTGGTCCCTGGGCTCGCCCTAGACCACAGGAAATGTCTGGCTAACACACGAGGAGATGGAAACGCTCACGGCCACGCCGCGCACGGTCAGTCCCCGCCCCGAGCCCGTCCTCCTCCCTCTGCGTCCCCGCTTGCGAGCCGCGCCGCCCCGGCCTCCTGGTGGGAACGTCGTGTCATTGTACTGCTCTGGAGAAGTGTTTCCTTTAGGTGTTAAATGTGTGAAATAGAACCCGTACTTGCTCCACTCCATATTCTTTTCGGGAACGTGAGGTTGGCAGACCTGCTCCATGTAGAATAGAGACCTCAGCTCAACGCCCCGGCCCTGGTTTTCTCCCTTACGGCTGTACCTGCCTGGGGAGCCAGCTCCTTGCATGAGCCGCTCGGATTGTTGGGTTTGCATGGGTCTGCATGCTGCTTTGACTCTCTGACCTTTCTCGCTCAGTTCGGCCGCCCCCGCCGGCAGCGCCGACTTGCCTGCCGCACGGAGCTCACCAGCACTAATGGTTACATTCTTTTGCATCCTAACCACGTAACACCAGGAGGATGAGGAGGGAAGCTGGGCCCAGGTTGGAGACTCTCTATAATATATCCTTCACTGTATGTACAGCAACAGAAAGAGTTGGAGTATGAGAACTTGTAATTTACTTTTCTTAATGTTTTTAACATCTCAGTTTATGCAGAATATTGTTAATGATTTGAAAGCGAGAGCATTAGCCAAAGCAAAGCACAGCATTGAAGAGTACGTCTCATGGACAATTTTGAACCTTTCTCGAGTGGCGCGCTGGGCGTCAACTCCGGGGCACGTAGCGCGCTTTGCTTGACACGCGGTCTCTCCTGCAGAGCCCACGGCTGCGCCGCCCCCGAGCTGAGGCGTCTCGGTCCCTGGTGGGGTCACGTTAGTTACAAGATCTGCTGACGGGAAGGCTGTCGTGATTCGTTTCCGGCATGAGAGTTGCCCGGGTTCTGTTGGTACTTACTGCAGACAGCCTTGATGCGGTGCTCCGGGGGCTTCCTCGCCCGTGGAATTCTCAGAAACGGAGCCCCCGACAAACAAATGAACAGAACGCTGGCACAACAGGATAAATCGATCATACGCTTTAATTTTAAAAAATCAGAGCACATTCTCGTTTATGTATGTGTTGAATTCTCAGCTCCCAGTTCAGCTCAAAAAAAGCTGTCCCCACGGTTTTACAGCCTTGCGTCTGTCTGAGACAGGTCACTCAGAACGGCAGGCTCCGACTGTGCTCTCACTGCCACAGCCGCGCGGCGCGCTGTGAGCCTAGCGACAGGCCGAAGGCCCCTGGCTGCGGGCGGCCGCTCCCTGAGGCTCTCGCAGTGGCACAGTGTCCGCAGACCTTGAAAGGAGAGCTTCGTACATGAAAAATCAAAGTAACTTTAAATCGGAATTTTCCCGCCTGCAGTCGGTGATCGAAACCCCAGTTTCCCTCTGCTTGCCCTTCTGCGGTAAAGCCGTTAGGTCACTTTTTAACCAAAAATACGATTTTGTGAGGTTGCTTGAGGTGTTCTGTGCCGCTTCTGACCCCCGCTGCTCGAGGTCTTCGGTGCCACTGCTCCAGATAAACACCCTCACTCCTTGCTTAGCCTCGTCAGGTACCTCTTTGCGGGGCCTGCGGTGGCCACCTGTGAATTTAAAGCGGTGCCTTTCATTGTTAGTGAAATGTCAGTATATTTTATACTAAGAAGCAGAACTTGGGGTTCCCATCGTGGCGCAGCAGAAACCAATCCGACAGGGAGCTGTGAGGATTCGGGTTCGATCCCTGGCCTCGCTCAGCGGGTTAAGGATCCGGCGTTGCCGTGAGCTGTGGTGTAGGTCACAGACACGGCTCGGATCCCACATTGCTGTGGCTGTGGTGTAGGCCGGCGGCTACAGTTCCTGTTTGACCCCTAGCCTGGGAACCTCCATATGCTGTGGGTATGGCCCTAAAAAGACAAAAGATTAAAAAAAAGGGGGGGGAGCAGAACTTTGTGAGTGCCTGGAGCTGAAAGTTCCCTCGTTGCGGGGCGCTAAGTGTAAATTAAATATGCTAAACGTTTGCTTTTGGTAACGGAAACAAAGACGAGCCATGCGGATGACGCCAGAATTCCACGGCTCAGTCTTCAGCAAGCGAAGGCCACTGCCAGCCCGCCTCTTCTCCACTGCAGGGAGTGCCCAGGCCTCCGGGGCAGATAGCCGACGTGCTTCCTGCCCTGCTGCTGCTCCAAGGGGGAGCTCCAGAGGCCCTTGGGCGCTCAGGAAAACGACTCAAGGTGTAGTCAAAGGCTCCGATGCCTTCATTTAGCAAGTGGCATCCCCTGCCATCTGCGCAGGGCTGTGCTGCCTGCGGCGCTGGCCCGCCAGGCCTGCCGTCCCTCTGACACTGTGCAGAGTTGAGAGAGCTGGTTCGTGTGGCCATCACTGCAGTGACGGACAGACGGACGCTGCAGAGTCTGTTCTAGCCCAGCTGCCGTCTGGGCGGCTTTCCTCAGAGGCTGGGACAGCGGCCCGGGAGATGCGGGTCGCCTAGCACCGAGTCTGACCCTCTCAGGAAGGTGTGTTACTGGCCACTTAGGAGTGAGTAGAGTGTCTGATGAGTACACGGAAGTGAAGAGGGTTCCGCTTCCAGAGAGTTCTCTGCCTAGAAATGCCCTTGCATCTTCTGCTTAAGAGGGAATACGGGAGTTTTCTTGTGGAGCAGGGGATTAAGGATCCACTGTCACTGCAGCGGCCTGGGTCACTGCTGTGGCGTCGATTCAGCCCCTGGCCCAGGAACTTCCTCATGTTGTGGACACGGCCAAAAATAATAACAACAATAATAATACGCAATCAGCAAGCAAGAAAATAATACCAGATATTCATGCTATAAGTATCAGGCTTATGAGATGAGAGTAAGGTTTGAAAGAGCTAAAAATGAATAGTGTGATGATTTCCCAAAAATATTTGATGTTTTTCTCCACTCATGGTGGTTTATAGAAAATAGTGAAACATTTATATTTTCTCTTAGAATTTGAATGTTATTGTTGGAATTGGAGTCATTCCTTCTGCTTCATTGGTAAATAATAAATTAGAGGCCCTTTTTTTTTTTTTGCTTTTTTTAAAGGCTACCCTGTGGCATATGGAGGTTCCCAGGCTAAGTGTCGCATTGGAGCTGCAGCTGCTGGCCTGTACCACAGCCACAGCAAGGGGGGATCAGCCTCCATGCGACCTACACCACGGCTTATGGCAACGCCGGACCCCTGACCCACTGAGCGAGGCCAGGGATTGAAGCTGCGTCCTTATGGGTTTGTTGCCGTTGAGCCATGAAGGGAACACCCTAGAGGCCATGTTTTTGAGACAGGCAGTGGTGGTAGTGAGAGATACCATTTTCAGGGACTCCGGAAGGTAACTGCAGAGTTGCGGTGACGAGTGTGCCGCCCTCCTCCTGCAGGCTAACAGGTGCCTCTCTCTGACGTCTGTGTGCGTGTGTGTGCTCGCAGACTGTGTTCATTCTTCGTTGTGCAGACCTTGCCCGTATTCTGTTATGTTTATCCCTGAAGATTTCATGGCTTTTGATGACATTATAATAAGTGGTGCTTTTTAAAATTTCAGTCAAGTTTATTTCTTGTATTTAGAAGCACCGTTCAGGTTTTTCTCGGCCATGCCCGTGGCGTGCACAGGTTCCCGGGCCAGGGATCGACCTGAGCCACTGCAGTGACAGTGCTGGGTCCTGAACCTGTTATGCCACAGGGGAACTCCCATACTGCTCTTTTTTTTTTTTTTTATACTGTTCATTTTTATATGTCGACCTCATATCCGGCCCCTCTGCTAATAAACTCACTTTCATGCTTGTCATCGTTGTGGGATTCGTTTTCTACATTGATAATCAGGTCGTGTGCAAAGACAGTTTTACTGCTTTTCCAGTTCACGTGATTTTTGGTTTCTGTCTCTTGCCTCGTTGCCGTGGCTAGGCGCCCGGTACGGTGGTGATGGAAGGTGGTGAGCACGGACACCCTCGCTTGCTCCCGATCTTAGGTGTCAGCTCTGCACGTGGGTAGATGCCCCTTTTGAGGCTGCAGCGGTTTTTCTCCATTCCTGGATTGCTGAGATTTCCATGTATGAAGGGCGACTATTGTCAGATGCCTTTTCTTTGTCTTTGGAGGTAATACTGTGGTCTTGCCTTTCATTCATTCCATTGATCTAGTGAATTTCACTGGCTTTTCCAATATTGACTCAACGGTATGTTCTTGGGATAAACTCCACCTGTCTTGATATCTTGTTGTTTTAATTGATTGTTGATTTCCTGATAGTTTGTTAAGGAGTTTTGCATCTGTGTCTATGAGAGATACTGGTTTGTAGTTTTCCTATAACGTGTTTTTCTGGTTTGGGTATTAAGATAAGTCGGTCTCATTGAGTTAGGTGCTTCTTCACTATTTTGAAAGAGTTTGTGTAGAATTGCTATTTTTTTCAAAAATGTTTCATGGAATTCAAGTGGTAAAACCATTTAGGGTAGCGATTTTGTGGGTGGGGTGGGTGGGTGAGGTGGTTTATAACTATACATTCGAGTTTTAATAGATACAGACTCTCTCTTTTGGTGAGTCACTTTCATAAATTATGTCTTTCAAGAAATTGGACCGTTTTTGTCAGTGGAATGTGGAAGCCATTCTGTAGAACAAAAGCCGCTTTGTGTTAACCTCCAATGATGAGTGAGCGGCCTTGCGTGTCAACCAACCAGAACAGCCGTGTCTCAATCCCTTATTTGCCTGGTGGAAAATGGGAGCGGGTGGTCTGAGGCCAGTTACCGTGTTATAACGAGAGCCCAGCGAGTTCCTCGGGGGCCTAGCAGTTAAGGATCTGGTGTTGCTGTTGCTGGGGCACCGGCTTGATCCCCATGCCACGGTGAAGCCCCCCGCCCGACCCCAGAGCCGACGAACTCTCCTGCCCACGGCCTTCCTTGGTGTGTTCAGCAAACTCTTCTAATTAAGAGAGTTAGGAAGAGGGAAAGAAAGGAAAGAAGACCATTTTGTTTTATTTACTTTTTTTTTTTTTTGTCTTTTGTCCTTTTATAGGGCCGCACCCACGGCATATGGAGGTTCCCAGGCTAGGGGTCGAATCTGAGCTGTAGCCACCGGCCGACGCCACAGCCATAGCAACGCCAGATCCGAGCTGCATCTGTGACCTACACCACAGCTCACAGCAACGTCGGATCCTTAACCCACTGAGCGAGGCCAGGGATCGAACCCGCAACCTCATGGTGTTCCTAGTTGGATTCGTTAACGGCTGCACCACGACAGGAAAGCCCCATTTTATTTTAGTTTCTTAAAGTATTTCACAATTCCCCCTTACTGCCCTTTCAGTGTCTACAGGGTCTGCACTGACGTCCCCTCTCTCATTCTTTTTTTGTTTTTTGGCCACATCCATGGCATGCGGAAGTTACCAGGCCAGGGGTCAGACCTGAGCCACGGCCGTGATAGTTCTGGATCCTTAACCCGCTGAGCCACCAGGGAGCTCCACTCTTCTTTTTCTTGAGCACTGTAGTTAGTTTTGCTGATATTTATGAAGAACCTGATTTTAGTTTCAAGTTGGGTTTTTTTTTTTATTGTTGTTCTTTAGGGTTTTTTGTTTTTCTTTTTATGGCCACAATTGCAGCATATGGAACATCCCGAGCTAGGGGTCAAATTGGAGCTGCGGCTGCCAGCCTACACCACTGACAAAGCAATACCAGATCTGAGCCACACCTGGGGCTTACACTGCAGCTTGTGGCAAAACTGGATCCTTAACCCACTGAGTGAGGCCAGGGATCGAACCTGCATCCTCATGGATACTGGTCGGATTCATTTCCACTGAGCCACAATGGGAACTCTGTTTTTGTTTTTGTTTTTGTTTTTGTCTTTTTAGGGCCTTACCCACAGCATATAAAGGTTCCCAAGCTAGGGGTCGAATCAGAGCTATAGCTGCAAGTCTACACCACAGCAACAGCAACACGGGATCTGACCTACATCTGTGGTGGATCCTTAACCCACTGAGCAAGACCAGGGATCGAACCTGCATCCTCATGAATAATAGATTCATTTCCACTGAGCCACAACAGGAACTCCTGTTTCAAGGTTTTTATTTGCTTTTTGTTTGTTTTGATCTTTTTGTCTTTTTAGGGCTGCACCCACAACATGTGGAGGTTCCCAGGCTAGGGGTCGAATCAGAGCTGCAGCTGCCAGCCTACACCACAGCCACAACAACGTGGGATCCGAGCCTCATCTGCAGCCTACACTGTATCTGGCCAGTGCCGGATCTTTAACCTACTGATTGAAGCCAGGGATTGTACTTGAGTCCTCACAGTTGCTAGTCGGGTTTGCTAACTGCTGAGCAATTTTTTTTCAGTTGAAAATATTTTCCCATTTCACTTGTGCTCTCTTTGACACATGGACTATTATTGAGAAACATGCTAATTTCCAAATATTTGGGAGATTTTCTAGGCATCTTTTTTTTTAGTTGATTTCTGATCTAATTCTGAGGTCAGAGAACATGCTTTGTATCTCAGTCAGTTTAAATATGTTGAGGTTTGTCTGTCTCGAAGGCTGTACCCTGTCCCCTTGCGGAGAGCATCCTGCTGCTGCCGTCTGGTGGCGCGTCTTGTGAAATGTGCAAGGTCAGGCCGGGCCAGTGGTGTCTGCCGCGTCTGCGTCCTCGCCGAGGTGGCTGGAGATCTGCGGGGCAGCTGCTGAGTAGCTGCAGGAGGAGGGCTGAGGCCTCTGGCTGTAACTGTGGGTTTGTCTGTCTGTCCCTTCAGCACTGCCGGTTACCGCTTTGCTTATCGCTTTTAAAACTATTTTGTAATTCACTGAACAGATGATGAAGTTAACATGTCTGTGAAGGAAATTTGGAAAGTGTTAAAAATGAAATTAATGAGTAGGGTTCAATTGACCCTTCAAACTTGTTCATGAGTCGTGATCATGCTTTGTTGATGAATATTATATGTAAAAGCTATTTCAGAAAAGGGACACGTAGGCAGTTGCGGTTTTATTGTGGTTTGGTAAAGCTAAATTTATAAGCAGAAATGAGTCATAGATTTTTAATGGTATAATTCCTTTTGTGTAAAGTTTTGCTAGCAAATTTAAAGGTAATAAATAAGCGATTGGATTATTTTGAAATTGTAAACAACAGTGTTGTCACGAGTTGGCTTAGCCTTTGAGAATATGTCATAGATTAAAAATCCAGTTTCAAGGTCATTTGAGCTGCCCTCTGGCCGCTTCCATGGGGCTTCTCCCAAGCTGATGGTGCTTACTTGTTGAAAGCAGACCCTGGCCTATGGGGACATGAACCACGAGTGGATCGGCAACGAGTGGCTGCCCAGCCTGGGCCTCCCGCAGTACCGCAGCTACTTCATGGAGTGCCTGGTGGACGCGCGGATGCTGGACCACCTGACCAAGAAGGACCTACGCGGGCAGCTGAAGATGGTCGACAGCTTTCACAGGTGGGGCGCCGGGGGCTTCGCGCGGTGGCTGAGAGGCTGTGACTGCTGCCGGGTCTAAATGTTTTCTTTCTTTCTTTTTAATTGGAAATAGAAACAGTTTCCAGTGTGGAATTATGTGCCTGCGAAGGTTAAATTATGACCGAAAAGAACTGGAAAGAAGAAGAGAAGAAAGCCAGAATGAACTAAAAGGCTAGTATAGTCTGTTGCATTGACTCAGCGTAGTTCTTGCTTCCTGGTGTATTAGCAGCCTTGGTGATTGCCTATTTGAAAAAAAAAAAAACAATGAGGAAACACTTTAAGTGGAGCAAACTCAGCTGGCGTCATGATGGAGGAGGGAGGGATAAAAGGAGTGTTGTTAGGATTCCCCTCCAGCGCCAGAGACCTGTCCTTGGGCTTACATCCGTCAGTAGGTTAAGGGCTCAAGGTAAACATTTTTCCCACGACTTTAGAGACTTCTTGCTTGGATGACATGCCCTGCTTCTCCCAGAGATGCTGGCACACGCTGTAGGTAATGACTCCAGAGATGCTGGCACACGCTGTAGGTAATGACTCCAGAGATGCTGGCACACGCTGTAGGTAATGACTCCAGAGATGCTGGCACACGCTGTAGGGGGCTCCAGAGATGCTGGCACACACTGCTAGTCGCTCATTTGGTTTTTCTTGTTGCATCCCAAATGTTTATTGGGATCGTTGATTGCGGGTGCTTCTGCAGCTTCGCTCTTCCTCCCGTGGGCCGGCAGAGGACAGGAGAGCAGCCAGCACCCACGCTGCTGTCTGTGCGTGCGGCCGAGACGGCGAGCTTCCAGCGCCTTGTGTGTCCTCTTCCTTCCGGAGAGGGCTGAGGCGCTGCTTTGCGGGAGGCGCGTTCCCGGGCGAGGTCACGGAGCCGCAGAAGGCGCTGCTCTGATGTCGCTGTGCGGCCCCCGCTCCGGCCGTTTGGGGACTCGCGGACCACGGAGAACAGTGCACCCTGCTCGCGGGCTGGGGGAGCGCCTTGACGGCGGACGGGCGCGCCTCAGCCGCGGAGGGGAGCGGGCCTTTCGGCCGGAAGCAGGGGCGGTGTGGGAGGACGCGGGTGCGCAGCTGGAGGCCCGCCGGGAGGGCGTGCTCCTCTCCCTGCGCCCGCGGCGCGGCCTGAGCTGGCCAGGGGGCCTTCGGCATCGGCTCTGCTCCCTGGTGGCGCATGGTAAGGGTCCAGCACTGTCCCTGCTGTGCGGGGGGTTCGAGCCCCGGCCTGAGAACTTCCACGTGCCGTGGGCATGGGCAAAAAGGTGAAACCCCCCAGAATTGTCAGAAAATAAAGAAATCACTAATGATAGTAATAACAATACTTACTGAACCACTGCAGGCACTTTCATAGACTGATTTATTTAATCCTTACAGCCCTGTGAGGGTCAGTGCTGTTTTCATCCCTGGTTTTTACTAAGAAAGAAATTAAAGATAAAAATGTGGCTTGGACGGAGTTCCCGTTGTGGCTCAGTGGTTAACGAACCCGACTAGCATCCATGAGGTCTTGCTCAGTGGGTTAAGGATCCGGCTTCGCTGAGAGCTGTGCTGAGGCTGCAGTGCGGCTCAGATCCCATGTTGTTGTGACTGTGCTGTAGGCTGGTGGCTACAGCTCTGATTCGACCCCTAGCCCGGGAACCTCCTTATGCTGCCAGGGGGACCCTAAAAGACAAAAAGACAAAAAAAAAATGTGACTGGAGAGGTAGCCCATTTGAAGGATAGTCTAGTCATGATCAAGTTACCGGGAAGCGTGAGAAAAGCCAGTAGCCAGCATTCGTACTGGGTGTACCTTTATCCAGAAAAGGGATTTGGAAGTGATACGTGTAAAGCTGTTGCATTTGTTTCCCATTTCCTCTTTTTTTTTTTCTGTCTTTTTAGGGCCACACCCACAGCATATGGAGGTTCCTAGGCTAAGGGTCCAATGGGAACTGTAGCTGCCAGCCTACGCCACAGCCACATCAACTCAAGATCCAAGCCACGTCTGTGACCTACACCGTGGTTCCTGGCAACCCCGGGTCCTTAACCCACTGAGCGAGGCCGGGGATTGAACCTGCATCCTCATGGATACTAGTCGGGTTCTTAACCCGCTGAGCCACATCCAGGCTTCACGATTAGAAATGAGAGGTTTGTGTTGAATTGAGGAAAGGGTCCGGACATAATGCCAACTCTTTATGACAGGGAGTGTATGGGAGTCTGTATCTGAATCGTGTTTGTGCCTGATGGGCACTCACCCTTTTTTTTTTTTTT
>PVHT021183668.1:0-41265 GCA_004024745.2 Catagonus wagneri | reverse complement strand
ACACACACACGCAATATATACCTATATATACACGCCCATATATACATACATACACGCATGTGTACACACATGCATATGTAAATTATACACACACACACCAAGAATGGGGTTAAATATGTGTGAGCAGAAACGCTGTAACCGGTGCAGTCATTTTAAAGGGCTGGTACCTTTCTGTGTGTGTCTTTATTTACGGTCCGTCTTGTTTCCTGTCCTTCGATTCACTAGGACGATGACAAAAGCTTTAGGAGAGCACCCTCTTGGAGAAAAAAATTCAGACCAAAGGATGTCCGTGGCTTAGCTGCTGGGTCCGCAGAGACTCTCCCCGCAAACTTCCGGGTCACGTCCTCTCTGTCCTCGCCCTCTGTGCAGCCAAAGAAGATGCATCTGGACGGTAGGTGGCGCAGTGCCGCCTCGCGGGCGCGTCCGGGACGGCCTGGGGGCTGCTCCGAGGCGCGTGCGTGCTGTCGCATGCCCAGGCGTCAGTGTGCAAAAGCTAATCCTAACCCCGTTTATAAAAGTTTGCCGGTAACACAGTGGCTTCTCGGGTGCCTGTCTCCTCGCACGCTAGCACGTCCCTCCAGCTGACACACCGCGCCGTGTGCTCTCCGGGCCTTTGCGACCCCACGCCGTCGGGACACGTGCGTGGTGGCAGCGCCCAGAGGCTCTTTCACACAAGAGCGTGGTTCTTCCAGAACATACACCTTCCTCCTCGGCTCGTCTCCACACGGGGCGGCTGACCGAGTCGCCTCGATGGTGTGGTGACAGCGCGTCCACCCTCCCCGTCCTGCCTCCGTCCCTGCCGCTGTCTGTGCCTTTCGGGCCGTGAGTGGACGGGGACGAGGAGGGCGGGAGGCAGGCGGCCCGGCCTCGCAGCCGTCCTTCCCGGCCGCGCTCCGTTTTCCCTCTGACGGCCGCCTTGCTAGGGGACACCGCCAGTTAGGGAGTGGCCAGGTTGCCTGGCAGACCCCTCAGCCCTGCCGTGTCCCCACGCCCTCCATGTCCCGTCAAGGAAAACGGTTGCCTTGGCGGTGTCCTCTGGGCCGGCTGTGAGCGTCCCCGAGGGCTCTGAGGAAAATCTCTGGTATGTGCGCGTAGCCGTGGTTCGTGGTGGCGCTCTGTCGCTGGGCTGACTCCCACGTCGGCCGGGGCTGGACAGGCCACAGGAAGCAGTGGTTTAAGGTGTGCTGGGCTCTGCGGTCTGTCCCGTCAGCAGCCCTCCCCGTCAGCGGCTTGCGTGTGTCGCTCTCACCGCCTGTGTAGGCGACCGAGCAGGGGGCGTCTAGGAGTGAGCCGAGCGGAGCTGGACGCTTTCAGTGAGGACGGCCTTGCGGGGCGGTGTTTCTGTTAAACAGCTGCGTCTCTGCTTTTCCCAGGTTCACGTGTCCCGTCCCCCAGACGCGGCAGGACAGGCCTTTAGAAAGTTTCTTCTCCTCTTTGAGTATTAGGTGAAAGGAGGGCAGTTGCAGCTGTAACCAAAGGGGGCATTGTACTTCCAGAAAAATTGGAGAGGTGTTGCAGGCAGTACCTGGGGTCAGGCTCTGAAGGAAAGGGTGGGGAGACTGAAGGAGTGAGCCCGGAAGCTGGCCCGAGTTCTCCTCCCACAACAGAGGCATCAGAGTAGCTCTGGGCGGCCAGGGCTAGTTCTTTAGAGGGGGCGACGTTCCTGGAAAACACGTGGACTGACGTAAGTCACCGCTGCTCTGCGTCACACGCAGCTGCCTGTTCCACTGAAGTTCTGGAATTGGTTCATCATGTAAATAGTTTCCAGGAGTTCCCATTGTGGCTCAGCGGTTAGCGAACCCTACTAGCACCCATGAGGATGCAGGTTCGATCCCCGACCTCGCTCAGTGGGTTAAGGACCCTGTGTTGCCGTGAGCTGTGGTGCAGGTCAGAGACCTGGCTCAGAACCTGCATTGCTGTGGCTGTGGCTGTGGCGTAGGCCTGTGGCTACAGCTCCTGTTAGACCCCTAACCCGGGAATCTCCATATGCCACGAGTGCAGCCCTAGAAAGACAAAAAATAATAATAATTTACGTGTCTCTCTTTCATAATAAACTAATGATACCCAGACTTAGGAAAAAAAAGTGGGGGGGGCTGCCTCTCTTTGCCGGAGCTCGGTAGCGTGCTGGGAGTGGTGTCTCCCAAGGAGCATGAGGTTAATTTGTATGGACTCTAACTGCAACTTGGACTTCAGCTTACTGAAGATCCTGAGCGAGCGCCTTCTTACTTTCCTCGTAGCTTAGTTGCCGGTTCCTCATTATGAACTGCATTTCCCTGTTAAACGGTCATGGAGTCTAGATTAAAATTACCCTAGAGAGAGGTGTGGGAATATATTGTATGGGAGATGACTTTTTACCCTTGTGTGTTTTACCCTTGTACTTTTTACTTTTAACAGCATAAGCTGTTAAAACGGGTCATTTTCACGGCTCTTTGAGGCAAATAGCAGCAGGTCTCTGGGGTTCTTAGAAGCAGAAGGATTAATAAAGATGATCTGTTTCCATCAACAGCATCTGCTGTCTGAATGTCCTTTCTAGAAGCATGGCAGACTCTTGATAAAATGTGTTCCAGTGGACGTGGGAGAAAACAAGAAACGCAGAATTGGGAGTGGCGAGTTTCTGCTAGGCATTTGCGGAAGGAAATTTCTTGTTCAACTTAAACGGGTTGGGAGGGGGACTCACCTGCTGGGCCAGTCATCCTGCTTCTCGACAGGAAAAGCCATCGGTCGTGACATGATGCCCGGTGGGAACTGAGGGTTTCCGCTTTCCTAGACCAGTCCCCTCTGGCCACCCTGCACCAGCCCCGCGGGGAGTGCCGCCGGGGTCCCTGAGGCCAAGGCTCCCCGGCCGAGCAGGCCCAACCTCTTCCGGAGGCTTCAGGCCACCGGACGTGGCTTCGGTCACCTTCACCCCTCGGGGGTCACTGCTTTCTCGGCTCACTCCGTTCTTCCAGATGCCACAGTTGAGGCCCAAAGAAGGTCCCGCCGCCCCATAAATCCAGAGGGCTTAAGGAGAAATGAAGTTACTGCGCTGGGTAGTTGTCATCAGAAAGGAGTTTTGTGTCCCCGGGCGGGCCAGCGCTGCTTTGGCCTGGGCCCCGGGGCTGGGGGGCGAGGGAACCCCCCGTGCGGGCACTCAGCTTCTCCCTCTCTGCTCACCCGCCCCCTGGAAGTTTCCTCGGAGCCTCGGGAGGTGTAGGTGCCGTTGTGGGTGAGTGTGTGTGGCCCTGTGCCCGTGTGACGTTTTACAACTAACTGCACGCTGTGTTTGCACGCCTCCCTCGCGGTGGTCGGAACAGGCGGCGTGTCGGGACCGCAGAGGCTGGATTCCGCCACAGTCAGGACTTACTCCTGCTGAAGCCGCCGGTGAGTGGGGGGCGGCCGGGCCCCGGCATCCGCGCTGACTGGGGCGGGGCGGCCGAGAGCAGGAAGGGTGGAGCGGAGCCCAGCGCCGTCTGGGCCGAGGCAACACCCGCGGGTTTCTAGCGGCCGGATGCCGCCCCGCCACCCGCTGCTGTGCAGGTGGGGGTCTGCTCACGGCTCGAGGGCCGCACCCTCCTGCTCTCTGCTGTCCTGTGTCTCTGCCGGGACGTCTGCCGGGCCGGCTTCTTGCTCGGCAGCAGCCTGTAGGCCGAGGCCGCGGCAGAGTCGGTCGAGAAACCCTCTCCTCCGTGTGCTCGGCCCTGGATGTCGCTCCAGGCGATCAGAGCAGCCGGAGCACAGGCGGGAGGGGAGACTGGCGCGGCCGCCGGCGCTGACCGTGTCTGCCTCTGTCTTGCAGTTTACCCCCACTACTTCTACAGATGACTGTGCCGCACTGGGAACCCAGCAGAGACTCCGTTTCCAGCCAGATGGAATCTTTAATCTGTTAATACTTGTTCTATGGACCCGAAGATATTTTATTACAGAGTTTTTAATTAGTGAGAAATTCATGAATACCATAGAGAAAATATTTTAGAATTTAATGTTTCTTATATTTATGTAAACTTCTGACTTCATTTCTATAGCTACTTACTTTTTCATGTATATCCAGGCTATAAATATCCTTTCAAATCAATTCATGTTCTTATATCTGATTTTAGCCTTTCAAATGAATGTACTGTAAGGCTTGTATGTATAAATCCTATGAACAGATATAGGGCTTTTGTAAATTGTGCATTTTATTGTAATTATCACTGTTTAATTTTTTAATAATAAACTGCGACAGAGAAAAGGATTTTACTGCGTTTGTAAAACGAAGACACAGCCTGTGCATTAACCATCTTCACGGGACGTAACTTGGCTCCCCAAGTCATTTTGAAATAAGCAAACCTCATTTCAAGTAGTTGTATTTTCCTGACGGACCTTAACTCTACTTTTTCTAGCCAGAAACGCTTTCACTCTGCAGCCTGGAGAGACTGACAGTACCAGGTGTTAAACGTCTAATGACACCTGGGCTGAAAGGACTGTCGGCAGTCTGAAAACCTCTGCAGACCGCTTACCTCTTCCCCAGCCCGGTCTCTGGTGGCCGGCGGGGCTGGGGCAGGAGACCGGGCGGGCTGGGCCCCGCGCCCGCACCTTCCAGCACCTTCCCAGACCTTCCCGCGCTCCTCCTGCGGGCAGGCGGGGTCCAGGCCCAGGCAGACACTCGGCGGCGAGGACCAACGGCGGAGCCTTCGTGAAGCAAGAGACCTGAAAATAATGCAATGCGACCCTAATAAAGGCCTTATTTTTCTTATGTAAATCATCTTTTTACATTTGTTTGTAAACATGTTTAAAGAATGGCCCTAGGCGTACATTTTTAGATTTTGCTGAGATAGCCATTTGGGATGGCATAAGTAGCCAACGTGACTTTTATCTTTTAAATGGCATATTAAAAGCCAGCGAGAACTGTGTTCAGGTCACGGCGCATTATTTATTACGCAGTTGATAGGGAGAGGCGGCCTTTTTACTTTTGGTTTCTGCTTTTAATTTACTTGTACAATTCATTGTTACCATTCTGTTTTTCTATTAATCTTTTGTGAACTTGCTGATTATGTAACAAAGTATGTACAGTCTACTTTTGAACTATTTTTATCACAGTATTATTTATTGCTTTCTTTCAATAAAGTACTGAAGCATTTTCCACTGCCAGTAGAGTTCGGCCCCGTGCTCTGAGTTGCGCTGACAAGCGACGGCAGCTGTTGTATCTCGGGCTCGGGCCCGGCCGACTCATCGGAGCCCGTGTCCTCGGAGGAAGTTCCATTAGGAATCAGGGCTCCTGTAAGAAGCGGGAAGATGGACAGGTAGGATCGGGGGTCCCCCAAAGATGGTCTCATCGATACCGGAGGGAACCGGGCCCTGAAGATGAGGCAGGGGCCACGGCCGACCTCCAGCCACAGGGGCAGGTGTGCAGGTGCAGCTGCGGGGCCGGGGACCTGAACGCTGAGACCAAGGAGAGAGAGAGAGAGAGTGTGCGTGTGTGTGTGTGTGTGTGTGCTTGTGTGTCTGTGCCTGCACACTCTGCAGTCTCTTTTCAGTCACCGGTTTTTATTAGTCACATATTTCATAGAAATAGGAACTTAGCAAGAGGGTCAGGGAGGTATGAAAAAAGACCCGTGCTCACCGCTCCGCGAGCACCCAGGAGCAGGCTCCCCGGCGGCAGCTCCCCTGTCCCGAGCCCCGTGGGGACCAGCCCTGGGCACGCCCGGCGCAGCCCGGGGGCGGGAGCAGCAGCTCTCGCAGGAGCCGGTTGTCAGGAGCTGCCGGTGGACCAGGAGCGGTTGGCGCTGCTGTTTGAGGCCGAGCTGAGGCCCGAGGTCCAGACAGGTAGCAAAGAAGAGGCAGTGCTAGCGGCTGTTATGTGCCTTCGCACGCGTGTCTGTCCGTGCATGTGCTTGCATGCGTGTCTGCAACACGTGCATGTACCTGTGTGCGCTGCTCGTGCATTTGCATGTACATGTGTGCACTCGCATATCTGCACGTGGTACATGAGTGCGCTCACGTGCGTCTATGCACGTGTGTGTTCATGTGTGCGCTCGCTCCGTGTCAGCACGTGTATGTGTGTTCGCTCGTACTTGCATTTGTGCACGTGTGTAAGTACATGTGTGCGCTCCTCATGCGTCTGTACACGTGTACACGTGTGCGCTCGCGTCTGCGTGTGTATACACGTGTGTGCTCGCACATCTGCACGTGTATATGAGTGTGCTCACGTGCGTCTCTGCGTGTGTGTGCGTGTGCACATGTGCGCTTGCTCCACGTCTGTGCACACCTGTGTTCCCCAGCTTCCCTCCTCCGGGCTGTGCACCCCTGCGCCTCCCACGTGGTCGCACGATCCTTCCAGGTTCGAGGCCCTGGGACCAGGAGCCCGCCTCTGTGAGAGCCACACCCCGAGGCCCATGCAGTTCGGGTGGTGGGGCCGGGGGAGGGGCAGCCCACGCGGCCACCGCAGGCTGCACCAGGCCCAGGGCACCGGTGCCTTGCCCACGGTCACGCTTCCCCCCTGGCCACCACAGAGAGGTTGCCAGCGCCATCATCTTGGGACACACGAGGCCCGGTGACCGACAGCACCCCGCGCAGGGGCACTGCCGACCACTGCCTGGGCTGTCGTTCCTGTGCCGGCGCCCGCTAGTGCTGGCAGGCCCCTCTGAGCGGTGCGGGTTCTCTTACGTGGATGAGCGCCCTCCTGCTCGTGTCTGTGGGCACAGCTGCCACGTCGTGTGCTCGCCTCTTTGGAGCCCTTGCTTGCAGACCTCCCGGGTTCGTTTTAGGCAGCTTTGGTTTCTGCATTTCCTAGTTCCCGCGGTTAACTTAAGCGGGAGCTTTAAAAGCACGGGGTGCTTTCCTCGTCTCCCCTTCCGTTTTGCCCGACCAGAGCCGGGCAGGCGCTTGACGATCTGAAAGCTTTGGAAACACAGTCGTCAGTGATTGCTCGGCTGCAGGTGCTTTATTAAAAGTTGATTCATTGATTTGACTGATGTCTTTTTTAAAAGTGTCACTGGAGAGACACCTGAAGTAGAGCGGTCGGCGTTTGCGTAGTTTTGCTTTCCTAAGGACATGCGTCAGCCGTGCTTCCTGGGTCTGTGCACATCACAGCGAGCCCAGGGCTCGCCCGTCCTGGGGACGGGAGGGGAGTCGCTTCACAGCCCACCTGTGGCCACGTCAAAGGCGAGTCCGACGTCCCACCGCGAAGAACCTGTCACGGCCCCGTGAGCTCCTCGGCGCTGCCCCGAGGCCCCTCCCTCACGTTCTGGGGTGACCGTGGTGAGCGGCTGGCTCTTCGCCTTTCCCCGGCCACGCCCCGGCCGCCCCAGGAAGGGCTCTGGGGTCTGCGCAGGAGTCCGCGCTGCCTGTACCCTCGGCAGGTACGTGGGTGGGTGGATAACCGGTGCTTTTGGAGCTGCAGTTCTAACTGCCCGCGTGTCCTCGGTCCATTTCTAAGTGTCTCAAATCCCGCTGTTTCTTACATTTCCTTGGCTTAATTCCTTGGTAAGAGTGAGCAGCCGGCGACTTTCGCTGTTGTGTCCTGGACTCAGCGGGGGGGCTTTTCAAGTGCTGTGGCCCTAGGCTGGCAACTTGGGCGGCCCCACGCCTGGCGTGCACAGCGGAGAGGGCGCAGGGCTGGCTCCTCCTGGGGTGGTGGGAGGGTCTGTTCTCTGCCTCCTGCACCCGTGGGTGTTGCTGGCTTCCTAGGCCTCATGCCCCCACTCTTCCTCCGCTTCCGCCCGGCTGCCTCCGAGGAGCTTGTCTTCTCTTCTCTCTCGTGAGAGCACTTGTCATTCGCCCACCCAGGCATCCAAGAGGTTTGAATTCCACTTCTTCCTGCAGGGGCTCAAGATCCTTCTCAATTATACCTGCAATGACAACTTTCCTGGAGTTCTCTTATGACACATCAGGGTAAGGCACTGTCACTGCAGTGGCTCTGGTTACTGCTGTGGCACAGGTTCGATCCCTGGCCCAGGAACTTCTATACACTGGGTGGGGTGGGGGGACAAAAGAGGGGGGACAGTTTTTCCAAATAAAATCACATTCACAGCGTCCAGAGATTTGCGCATAGATCTGTCTTCTTAAAAAAATGCATTGCAGGAATTCCCGTTGTGGCTCAGCAACAACGCCGAGGCCACTGCAGGCCGGCAGCTGCAGCTCCGATTTGACCCCTACCTAGCCTGGGAGCTTCCATATGCTGTGGTGCGACCCTAAAAAAGACAAAAAAAATTACTGGAATATAGTTGATTTACAATTTTTTTTTTTTTTAGGGCCACACCCGTGGCATGTGGAGGTTCCCAGGCTAGGGGTCGAATCGGAGCTACAGCAACGCAGGATCCAAGCCGCATCTGCGACCTACACCACAGCTCCCAGCAATGCCAGATCCTTAACCCACTGAGCGAGGCCAGGGATCGAACCCTCAACCTCATGGTTCCTAGTCGGATTTGTTTCCACTGCACCACGACGGGAACGCCTAAAAACTTTTTTGAATGAAAGTGCAGTCAATGTCCAGTGCTGTGTGATTTACGATGTTGTTAGTTTCAGTAGGGCAGCAAAGTGACTCGGGGAAACGTACCCGCGTGTCCATTCTGTTTCAGATTCTTTTCGCATCCGGGTTATTGCAGAGCGCTGGGGTCCCTGTGCACACGGACGTGTGTTACGGGACCACTGCCAGGCAACATTCTGGAGGAGACCCTGCCCTGGAGCTACCAGGGTGGGTGGAACTGGCCCTACCCCAGGGACAACCCTCTAGTGGAAATGTGCACTCCTTTTTTTTTGGTTCCCAGGCTAGGGGTCTAATCGGAGCTGTAGCCACTGGCCTACACCACAGCCACAGCAACTCAAGATCCAAGCCTCATCTGCGACCTACACCACAGCTCACGGCAACACCGAATCTTTAACCTACTGAGTAAGGCCAGGGATCGAACCTGCATCCTCGTGGATACTAGTCAGGCTCGTTACCCTTGAGCCACAACAGGAACTTCCAGAACGTGGACTCTTGGTGGGGGCGGTGGGGGAGGAGTGTCCAGACCGCTCGCAGTGACACGGTGGGTGGGGGCAGAGACAGGCCAGGAAGAACGCGGAACTTCTTTCAGAATAATCGAGATGAGCCCTGGTACGGAAACAGGTTTGACTTGTAGGACAGTCAGTCTTCCAGCTCAACCGTGTCTAGTGCCTCCAGCTACAAACGTGAACTGAGGGGCTCTGCTCCATTCAAAAGTGATTTTATGCAGCAACACGGATGGACCTAGAGACTGTCATGCTAAGTGAAGCAAGAGAAATACAAATACATATCACTTATACGTGGAGCCTAAACTACGACACAAATGAACCTACCTGTGAAGGAGACACAGGCTGACAGATCTAGAGAACGGACTTGGGGTTGCCGTGGGGGAGGGCGGGATCGGGCGTCTGGGACTAGTAGAGGCAAACCTGCAGGTACAGGGTTGGTAAATGATAAGGACCTGCGGTCCAGCACAGGGAGCTAGATTCAGCAGCCTGTGGTAAGCCACAGCGGAATGGAATAAGAAGACGAGTATTTGTATATATACAGCAGAAACTGACACAACATTGTAAACCAACTATAATAAAAAATGTATGCGTATAACTGAATCACTTTGTTGTACAGCAGAAATTAACACTGTGAGTCAGCAGTACTTCGGTAAACTGTTTTTTAGCTGCGCCCACAGCATACGGAAGTTCCGGGTCCAGGGATCAAACCCACACCACAGCAGCAACCTGAGCCACTGCCGTGATAACAGCGGATCCTTAACCTGCTGAGCCACCAGGGAACTCCCATAAATTTTTTCAGAAAGTGATTTCAACCGTCACTTCTGAGGACCTGCTCTGAAGCAGGCACGGAGTTGCTGGGGAGACAGGGGCGATCCCGCGCCCCCCCCCCCCGGGGAAGAGGAGACATTCCTAATTCTGCACACACAGGGTGGGGGCAGGGACGGGGGACACCAGCTCTGACGTGTGGGATCCTGAGAATCGTGTTCTTGTTCACGCAGCATCTTTAGCGTTTTCTCTCCGTGATACACGCGCACGGTCCCTGGCGGGGTTTCCAGGAGCACCGGCGCAAAGCAACCTGTCCGACCACATGCCCCACCCGATCGCGTGAGTACTGCCTCCTGTGACCGGCCCCGTCTGGACTGCTCGCCGTGGGCCTTGCTGGTCACCTCCCGAAGAGCCCAAAGAGTGGAGGGTTCTTTACTCGTGATGATAGACTGTTGGCATCTTTGACTTCCTCGCCTAAACCCTAGGTTCTGGCCTTCAGGTGGATCAGAATGCTCTCGGAAAATTAAATAAGAGCAATTAAAACAAGGTTTTTTTTTTGCTTTTTAGGGCTGCATCTGTGGCATACGGAGGTTCCCAAGATAGGGGTTGAATCGGAGCTGCAGCTGCTATAGCCGCAGCAACGCCAGATCTGAGCCGCTTCTGCCACCTACACCACAGCTCACAGCAACGCCGGATCCTTAACCCACTGAGCGAGGCCAGGGATCGAAGCTGCGTCCTCATGGATACTAGTCAGCTTCATTTCTGATGAGCCACAACAGGAACTCTGTTAATTTTTTGAACAAAACATCATAACTGAGGAATTGCAGTATCGCACAGCCTGTCGGGCCTAAGAGACCCTAGTCACGAGCTCCCCAACACCTTATTTTCTTTTTAATGTTTTATTCTAATCAAAGTAATAGCACACGCATCACTCAAAATAAAACCCAGTGGCCCTGTCCTCACTCTTTCTTCCTCTCCAGACTCCATGTAGCACTGGGTTCGCTCTTTCCTTTACCTCCGTCCTTCCTCCTAAGTAATTTCTGCTCAATGTGGCTGCTCGATTCACCAATTTCATACTTGGCCTCTTGGCAACTCCCTTGTTTTGTTGGTTTTTTGTTTCTTGGCCGTGCCCAAGATAGGCAGAAGCTCCTGGGCCAGGGACCAAACCGGCGCCACCACGGTAACCCAAGCTACAGCTGTGACACTGCGGAATCCTTAACCCACTGTACCACCAGGGAACTCCTCCTGGCGACTGTCTATGGTGGAGAGGAATTTAAACTTTCCTGTGGCTCCAAGACCTTAAATTAAGCATCGTTCAAGTGTGAGGGCTCCCACACAAATAAATTCACCAGGTAACTGATTCTCATCTATTTCAAAAAGCAAATTAAAAATATGGTAATATAGTAACCATAGTGGCGCAGTGGTTAACGAATCTGACTAGAAACCATGAGGTGGTGGATTTGATCCCTGGCCTCTCTCAGTGGGTCAGGGATCCGGTGTTGCTGTGAGCTGTGGTGTAGGTCACAGACCTACAGGCTGTGATCTAGCGTTTCTGTTTCTGTGGTGTCGGCCGGGGGCTACAGCTCCGATTAGACCCCTAGCCTGGGAAACTCCATATGCAGTGGGTGCGGCCCTAAAAAGACAAAAGGGAAAAAAAAAAAAAAATATATATATATATATATATATATATTAATACATTTTCTTTAACTGGAGGTACCCTAGGTATCATTCCAATGTGTTACCAGCACGACACTTTCTGATGAGGTATTTTACGTGACTTCTTACCAAGCTTTTGAAATCTGATGTGTGTTTCACACACTTGCACCTCTCACCTGGCTGCCTGCAGATGGCCGGGCGTCACGGGCCCCCGCTGCTGTGCTGAAGAGCGTGGAGGCGGGACCTCGCGGCTCAGGCTTGGCCTCGCCCCACTTTCGCACGTGCGTGTGTTCTTCTCAAGACCGCGGCTCCCGGAAGGCCCGAAGGCCATCTGTTTAGCGCCGTAACTTCCACAGGGCCCTGGGTGGGCTGTTTATCAAATACCGGCCAACTCAAGTTCATCGAATCCGAACTTGTGGATCAATCGATTGTCTAATCTAGCCTCACACGTTTTTTACTCAAAAAACTAACAAACAGACACTCCTGTGCCGTCGCAGCCTCCCCGCAGAGCCACGTCCACCGTTTCCTCTGATGAGGCTGAAAACGCTGTTTCCGCCGAGCCAAGCCGGTTACGCGGATCACAGCAAGAGCAGGCACCCGAAGACTGACCCCGGTACGTGCGGGTGAGGGGACGCCGTCTGGGGCCTTTGCTTTCGAACAGTCTTGGGGCGCCGATCGGTCGGAGGCGGACGGAACAAACGACCGCGTGGGTGGATAACTGCTCAAAAGTGGGTAATGGATTCACGAGAGCCGACTTTTCTCTTTTTTGCATTCGTGTGACGTTTTCTAACAGAAGAGTTTTTAACGGTGATCTGAGGGACACCGTCTGTGAGAGGAACTGCCTCGGTCAGGAACGGCTGTCTGGAAACTGCTTTTTGGCCCTCACACTGGAATGGCATTTGGCCCGGTGCTGGACTTGAGCTGCGCCCACTGCCGCACAGACTGCAGATTCTTGGCTACTCTCACGGCCGGGGGCAGGGGGCGGGTGTCTCGTCTCCGCCTTAAGCCCCGGCTGTCCTCAGTGGCTTCCTCGGGTGACCAAAGCAGTGTCGCAGATGTTGAGGGATGTCAGACGGGAAGTCACCAGAAGCCTTGCAGAAACCGGCCGCCAGGTAAGTCCGGCCACCCAGGACCACGCCAGCCACCGGGAGAGCCGTGCAAGGCGAGACCCCAGATGCTGCTGCCACCCTGTGGGAAGTGAGGAAGCCAAGCGGGACGTGATGGGGAAGAGAAATGGGGAACGTGCCCCACAGTCAGAGCCCGGCCCCCAGCGTAGGGCCCCGATCAGTCCATCCCAGCCGAGGCCCCAGCGGAAACAAAGACGCGCCACCCTGTGCCCTCAAACTCCTGACCCATGAAGCGTCAGCATAAAACGTGGTTGGCTTTTCCTACTAGCTTCTAGAATGGCTTATTTGGCAGCCAGAGATAACTGGAACTCATCGGTATGAACCGAACTCTCTATCGGCTCTGTTCTGCCGGCTTGTTTTTTGTGTGGTTTTCCTCCCCCAGAAAACCGATTTCACAGCTCTCTCCAAAATCGCCACCCGCTGTGGCTTCTCACCTGTTGCTCTGTAAAAATCCACCCCAAAGCGTGATGGTAAAAAGGCAACAATGTCTGATTTCTCTCTCCCTTTTTTTTGTCCACCCCACAGCATGTGGGGTTCCCATGGGGATCAGACCCAGCCTGGGGATCAGACCCAGGCCGGGGATCAAACCTGCGTCCCAGCACTCCGGGGTTGCTGCTGATCCCGCTGTGCCAGCAGGAAGTCCTCTTGTTTCTCTCGATTGGGTGGATCGGCACTCTGGGTGATTCTTCTGCTGGTCTTCCCTGGAATCTCTCACATGATGGCAGTCACCTGGCAGCTCCTCTGGGGCTGGAAAGTCCGAGATGGCCTCAGCCAAGTACCCGCAGAAAAGTACCCCATTTCTCTTGAGTTCCCCACTTCTCTTCCCCATCATGTCCCACTTGACTCCTCAGTTCCCCTTCCTGTGCTCTGTCTCACACTCCGGAAGGCTACACCGGGCTCCTTCACCACAGTGTAGACCCAGGTTCTGAGAGTTCAAGGTCAGAAGCAGCAAGGCATTGAAAGGGCCAGATCCCTTCACACTGTGCGTAGAATTCATACAGTGCCATTTCTGCCACATTCTACTGATCAGAACAAGTCACAACACCAGCCCAGATTCAATATCAACTATTTATTTATTTATTTATTTATTGTCTTTTGTCATTTTAGGGCCACACTCGCGGCATATGAAGGTTCCCAGGCTAGGGCTCTCATTGGAGCTATAGCCGCCGGCCTGCACCACAGCCACAGCAACGTGGGATCAAGCCACGTCTGCAACCTACACCCGCAGCTCACGGCCATGCTGGATCCTTAACCCATTCAGCGAGGTCAGGGATCGAACCCGCAACCTCATGGTTCCCAGTCAGATTCATTTCCACTGTGCCACGATGGGAACTCCCAACATCAACTATTTACTAATAAGAGGAACAGCTGCGTCACTGCTGTGTACCGAATGTGAGTGTCCCCCCTCCCACTCCTACCTTGAAACCTAATGTCCCGTGTGACAGTGTTTGAGGCGAGGCCTTTGGGAGATGCTTAGGTCCTGCGGTGGGGACCTCATGAATGGGATTTATAAAAGGGACCCAGAGAGCTCCCTCCCCACGGGAAGACACGGAGAGAAGCTGGCCCTCTGTGAACGTGGAAAGGTCAGCTCTCACCAGACCTCAGTTCCGCTGGCACCTTGATCGTGGCCTTCCAGCTTCTAGAACTGTGAGAAATACAATATATAAGCCGCCTGGTCTGTGGCATTCTGCTACTGTGGCCCAAACCAACTAGGACAGTCACACAGCAAAGAGGTCTGGACACGGGGGCGTGAGTCGTGGAGGGCTGTATCTGTCAGCTCGGGCTGCTGTAACAAACATCACAGCCACGGCGGCTTAAACAGCAGACCGTCAGTGTCCCCCGTCCTGGAGGCTGGAGTCCGAGCCCCAGGTGTGGGCAGGGCTGGTCCCTCCCGAGGCCTCTCTCCTGCCGTGTAGACGGCCGTCTGCTCCCCAAGTCCTCGCGGGGCTGTCCCTCTGTGTGTCTGTGTCCTGACCTCCTCTTCCTGTAAGGACCCCGGTCCTGTTAGTTTAGGGCCTGACCCCTATGACCTCCTTAATGTCAGTTACCTCCTAAAGGGTCCCAGCTCCTCTACAAATACAGTCACATTCTGGGATTGGGGGTCAGGACCACCACTCAGTCCCTAATAAAGGTCTTTGTTGTTGTTGCTGTTTGGGTTTTTGTTTTTTTTTTTTGTCTTTTTGTCATTTTAGGGCCACACCCGCAGCATGTGGAGCTTCCCAGGCTAGGGGTCTAACAGGGGCTATAGCCACCGGCCTTCACCACAGCCACAGCCATGCGGGATCCGAGCCGTGTCTGCAGCCTACACTACAGCTCAAGGCAACGCGGGATCCTTAACCCACTGAGCAAGGCCATGGATCGAACCCTAAACCTCATGGTTCCTAGTCGGATTCAATTCCTCTGCGCCACGACAGGAACTCCAAAGGTGCTTTTTTTTTTTTTATTGATCCTTTGCCACAGTTGTAACCAGAGGCACAGCAGTGACAGTGCGGATATTTCACCCACTGAGCCCCAAGGAGCTCCTAACGGGGGTCCTGATTACGGCTATGACACACATGACACGCTGCGAAACACGGCCGATCACATCCCACACTGAGGGTTATTTTCTCTCCACGCCTCAAAGATACTAACCCCTTGTCACCTGACAAAGGATTTGGGCAGAGGGCAAGTCTGCGATGGGCTAGTTATGATCCTTTCGCAAAACCATCCGTCTTCTCATTCTGAGAGCGTTTATGCTTTTCTGCCTTTTCTTTTTACAGCCGCACCCGCGGCATATGGAGGTTCCCAGGCTAGGGGTCGAATCGGAGCTGCAGCTGCCGGCCTACGCCACAGCCACAGCCACAGTCACACCAGATCCAAGCTACACCTGTGACCTACGCCGCAGCTTGTGGCAACGCCAGATCCTTAACCCACTGAGTGAGGCCGGGGATCAAACCCATGTCCTCACAGAAGACAAGGGCCCTGCTAAACCACACTTTTATGCTTTTTAGATTCTTGAGATTTTGCAGTTTTACTATAAAGTTTCCTGGTGTACAAGTGATCTCTGAACAACTCGAGGGTCGGGGTGCCAGCCCTCCTCAAAGTCAAAAATCCGAGTATTATTTATAGTGGGTCCTGCATTAACACAGTTCCTTCACGTCCACAGCTCCACGTCGGAAGATTCACTCAGCCTTGGGTCACGCGGGCTGACGTACCTATCGGAAAAATGCACACGGAAGCGGGCCCCCGACTTCAGCCCACTCACCACTTTGCACTTCTGCCCACTTTGGGTGCACAGCGATATGCAGCTTGGAGCATGGCTGTGCCTTTTTGCTTTCCCAAGTTTACATGTCTCTAGGGTTGCTAGGTGGCCAGCTGCTCTCTGCCGCGAGGGGCAGAAGGAGCGCAGCCGGGGGAGAAGCTGCCCGCCTCCCCCCGGAATCACGAGGAAGCAGGGTCTCTTCTCCCAGAGCAGCCAGAGTGGCCTTGGAGAGCCACAAAGCCTGCAGCACCCTCTGGCTCACCAGTCCCCAGTGAACTCTGGTTGTTCTTATCTGGATAAATGGAAGCAGAAATTCCAGCTCATCAAGAGACAACAGGCGAGTGGTGGCTGGGGTTGGGTGCAGAGGGACTGACTGCTGACAAGGGTTTCCTCTGGGGGGGTGAAAATGTTCTAAAATGCACTTGTGATGGTTGCACTGCCCTCTGACTACACTAAAAGCCACTGAACCGAACTATTTATTTTTTGTCTTTTTGCCTTTTCTAGGGCCGCACCCGCAGCACATGGAGGTTCCCAGGCTAGGCGTCTAACAGGAGCTGTAGCCGCCGGCCTTCGCCACAGCCACAGCCACGCGGGATCCGAGCCGCGTCTGCAACCTACACCACAGCTCACGGCAACGCCGGATCCTTAGCCCACTGAGCAAGGCCAGGGATCGAACCTGCAACCTCATGGTTCTTAGTCGGATTCGTTAACCACTGAGCCACAACGGGAACTCCATGAACTGCACTGTTTAATTGGATGTGTTATAGTTTATGTAATTACATCTCAATAAAACTCCTTTTTTTTTTTAAATCTTTTTAGGGCCACACCTGTGACATATGTAAGTTCCCAGGCTAGGGGTCGAATCAGAGCTATAGCTGCCGGCCTACATCACAGCCACAGCAATGCAGGATCCGAGCTGCTTCTGCAACCTGCACCACAGCTCACGGCAACGCCGGATCCTTAACCCACTGAGCGAGGCCAGGGATAGAACCTGCAGCCTCATGAATGTTAGATGCGTTTCTGCTAGGCCATGATGGGAACTCAATAAAACTGCTCTTAAAAATAATTTATCGGAGTTCCCATCGTGGCTCAGCGGAAACGAATCCGACGAGGAACCATGAGGTTGAGGGTTCAATCCCTGACCTTGCTCAGTGGATTAAGGATCTGGCATTGCTGTGAGCTGTGGTGTAGGCTGCAGACATGGCTCGGATCCCCGTGTTGCTGTGGCTGTGGTGTAGGCTGGCAGCTGTAGCTCTGATTGGACCCCTAGCCTGGGAACCTCCACATGCCGTAGGTATGGCCCTAAAATAACAAAAAGCCAAAAAAGAAAAAAAATTATTTCCAGCAGCTCCCGCAGTGGTGGTTCTAAGGGATCGGCAGCATCTTGGGAGCTGCTGGGATGTGGGTCTGGTCCTCGGCCCGGCACAGTGGCTTAGGGATCTAGCGTTGCTGCAGCTGTGGCTTAGGTCGCAACTGTGACTGCGATCTGATCGCTGCCCCAGGAGCTCCATATGCTCCCGGGCAGCCAAAAACAACCAAAAAAAAAAAAAATTTATTTCTAGAGTTCTTTGGTGACCTAGCAGTTAAGGACCCAGCACGGTCACTGCTGTGGTTTGGGTCACTGCTGTAGCGCAGGTTTGATCCCTGATCTGGGAACTTCTGCCTGCTGTGGGCACAGCCCCCCAAAATTGAAAATTAAAAAATTAAATAAAAGGTTCTAAGTCAGGAAGAGCCAGATGGGAGCAAAGCACAGGGTGAGAGCGGCCGCGCACGGGGCGTCCATGCGTTTTGAGCGCCACTTGCCGCAAATCTGCCTGTGCCTTGACCGGGAAGCTCGGGGAAGCCCGTCCTTTGGGGTCTTTAGGGAGGACCCATCCCACGGGCATGGCCGATGAAACCACTGGCCCCTGGGGACTGATGCAGCACGCAGTCCTCTCCGCTTCAAGGAGACGTCAAGGGTGGGCATGAAAGCGCCAGCCCTCTGGTCACGTGGCTGCCCCTGGCACCAGCCGCCAACCTTAGGTGCTTTCCACACTCACATAACAAGAGACACCTTTATCCTCTCCGCGCTTAGGAAATTTCAAGGCTTTGGGGAGCTGTAAAATACAGATCTATTTTTGGGCCCACCCAAGGCATGCAGAAGCTCCCGGGCCAGGGACTGAACCCAAGTCACAGCTGTGACAACACTGCATCCTTAACCCCTAGGCCACCAGGGACTTCCTTTATATTTCCTACAAACCACACTATCACACCTGTACTTGGAAAATCTCACAGTGGTGCCTGATTAAAGCCAAGCTGTCTCCTTAACTTTTGGGTCTGCCTTCTCTGCTTAGCCTCTGTCAATGGGGGGAACTTGTTTTGCTGTTTCTTCAAGGATGAAGTCACCGGCTCCAGCAATCACTGACCTTCGACACGCTCTTTCGGAGTTCAGGGTGGAGCCCAGCAGGGAGGCACTCTGTGCTCTGGGAAAAACTGGCACAACACGCCTTCAGATATTTTCAGGAGATTTTATGAGCCCCAATGCCTGCCCCTTCTCCTACCTAGAAAAGCACTAAAATCATTAATGGAGACATTCTGCTCCTTGTCTCTAGCAGCAACCTTGTGCCGAAACACCTGCCTGATTGCATGTACCCCCTTCACCAAAATCACATATCTACTGACTTCCCCCTATTTTTTAGGAGCTGTTTCTCAGAGCTGTCTGAGGAGCTGTCTCCTGGGCTATAGTCCTCATTTTGCTCCCCAAAAAACTTAACTCACAACTCTTACACAATGCGTTTTTTCTGGCTGACATGACCAAGCAATTAATCTGATGCTTGCCTGAACTCGTGTCTGGTAGTGATGCAAGTGAAAACACTTCAGTTCTCTCTGTCTGACCTGTGTTCCTTATGCATACCCCATTCTTTCCTGAGTCTGTGCCTTTGCTTGAATTCCTCCCTCTTCCTGGGATGGCCTTCCTTCCCCTACGTTTTTTTTTTTTCTTTTTGGCCACACCCCCAGGAAGCCGATTGATCTGCAGCTGTGATCGATGCTGCAGCTGCAGCCATGTTGGATCCTCAACCCACTGTGTGGGGTCAGAGATCAAACCCACACCTCCACAGTGACCCAAGCTGAAGCTCTATCCTTGGACCGGTGCAGTGGGTTAAGGATCTTGTACTGCACAGCTACAGCTCAGATTGAATCCCTGGCCTGGGAACTCCATATGCCATGGGTGCAGCCATGAAAAGAAAAATCTTAGATCTCCTGGGGGAGTTCGGGTCCTACCCTCTCCTCAAAATAAGATCATGACCTTTGATGACTTCTTAGCATTTAACTTGTTTCCTAATTATACACCTATCTGATTAATGACTGGCTCCCCTTCTAAGCTAAAAGGCCCACGTTTATTCTGCTGACCTTCTGACTGATACATATCTGGCCTTCTGTGGATGGGTGGAAGAATGGATGGTGGATGGATGGATATACGGACGGAAGAATGATGGATGGAAAATCGATGGAGGAGATGGACGGAGGACGTATGTATGGGTGACAGGCGGATGGCTGAAGAGGACGCTGGTGCCCTCAGGTGACTGGCTGTCACAGTTACCTCCTGAGTCCTCAGAGCTCAGAATACCTGGCATCGTCCTCTGGCTTGGCTCCTTTTCTCCTTCTCACCTTGGGCAGTGCTATAAATTCAGGAATATCACCCCGGATTGTCCGCTTCTGAGCAGCCTGGTCCGCGCACGGTGGGCGCTCCGTGATTCACTCCGTAGAGTCATTTCACTGGTAGGTACGCTTTGCAGGGTTGGACCCGGGCGGAGCTCGCGCCTGTCCTGGCGCGGGGCGCCTCGGCGCCACGTGGACCAGGGAGGCGGCAGAGAGCCGGCAGCCTGCGGTAAGGGCTGCACCGTGGCCCCCACCTCGCCTCGGACCGGGAGGGGGCGGGGCGTGCCTGCCGGGGGCGGGGCCTCGAGGGTCCCGGATGCGGCCCCGCCCCCGCGGAACCGGAAGTGGAGCGGGGCGCCTGGGAGCGGCGGGCGCGGCGGAGCCAGGGCCGAGTAGGGCCGGACCGGACCGATCCCAGGCGGCGGTGAGCGAGCGAGGCTTCCGCCGGGCGGGGAGGGCCGGCCGCTCGGCTGAGGTTCCGGGGCGCCGCCAGGCCCCGAAACGGGAAGGAAGCGGTGGCCGCGGCGGTCTCGCCGCATTTCCGCCCGCGGTTTCGGGCGCGGGGGGAGCGCGGGCGAGGCTTCCCCGGGCCGGGGACTGAGGTTCGGGAGAAGGGGTGCGCTGGCTGGGGCCGGAGCGAGGGGGCTGGGGTCCGAGAGCAGGGGCGGCCTGGGGGGGGAAGGGGCCGGGCCTGAGCCGGTTCTTCGGGGTCTGCGGGCGGGAGCGGGAGGGGCCCGGGGCTGCGGGGAGGAAGCGGGAGGAGAGGGACCGGACGCGGAGGGGTCCAGGGTCTGCGGGGAGGGCGCCCCGGCTCCTGGGAGACAGAAGCCGGAGGGCGGAGGGGGGCCTTACTGGGAGGAGTCCAGGACCCGGGGGTCAGGGGGCGGGGGCCGAGGGGGAGGGGCCTGGACCCCGGGGTTTAGGGGACGCGGGCCGAGGGTTTTCGGGGTTCCGGGTAGGAGAGGGGCCCTACGGGAGGGGGTCCGGGACCCGGCGGGTAAAGGGACGGGGTGGAGGGCCGGGGTCTCCCAGCAGCCGGGCGGGGCCGTTGCTGCCGGGCTCCTGCGCCCGCACCTACCGGGAGGTGTTGCAATCAGGTCAGGGGAGACGCAGCGACTCGCGCAGCTGCGGCGCTGAGAGGCTCTAAATCGGGAACGATCGCTCCTCTGGGTGCGGTGGCAGTCACCTGGTCGGTGCTTTGGGTCGTTTTCAGACTGGGGCTCGACTGCCGGAGGGTCCGGGGTGAGGAGGGGACGTGTCCACCCCGCACCCCTCCTCTGGAATCTGGCGCGTCGGGCCTCCGGGGGAGGGATTCCACTTTCCGCTGCTGGTCGCAGCTCCCGAGCGAGGCGTCCGGAGCGAGGGCTCCTCGCCTGGGCTCTGTCGACTCGGCCCCGCGGGGCTTTGTCAGGGCTTAACTCACCGGTCCCGACCGCGTGATTCAGCCTGGCGGCGCATCCCGGGTCTGATGGCCGGGTGAGTCACCGCTGCGGCGTCCGAGGCAGGCCCGCTTCTCTCCTGGACCGAAAGCAGGAGCTAGCAAGGGTCCCGGAGGCGACCTCGGATGCAGGGTTGTCTTTGACGCTCTGCCGCCAAAAGCTGGACGTTTACTCTAGCACACCTCACTTTTATTTGAATCATTTTGAGGGACTTATCTGTAAAACACTTTTGTTTTTATTTTAGGGCCGCTCCCGTGGCATAGGGAGGTTCCCAGGCTAGGGGTCGAACTGGAGCTGCAGCTGCCGGCCTGCACCACAGCCACGGCCTTGCCAGACCCAGGCCTCCTCTGCAAACTGCATCGCAGCTTGTGGCATCACCGGCTCCTTAACCCACCGAGCAAGGCCAGGGATCGAACCCGCGTCCTCATGACGGGTTCCTTACCTCTGAGCCACGAGGATGGGAACTGCTTATCTGTAGAACACCTGTAAATCGGATGGCCCTCATCGGTGATTGAGAACTTTGGTCTGTGCCCCAGATGGTGCTGGGAAGCGCGTGGCTGAGAGGTTCGTGAGCCCTGGGCGCTGCCTTGTGTTACTGAGCGCCCCCACGCATCCTGTGGCGACCCCGGGGCGGCCAAGAGCTGGGGCCGGGCTTCACCGGGGGTCTCGGCTGTCACTGTGCAGGCAGATGCTTTGAGTCACCGTGTGGGAGACAGACGTGGCATGGGGGTCCTGGCGTGGGTGCGGAGGGCTGTAGAGTGAGGCTTATGGTACCAGCTTTGGCTGCTCAGATGCCTTTTTGTTCTCTGGTTTTCTGCCATGCTGGAGAGGGCCCGGTTACCGGAAAGCTAATTCTGCCTGGCTGGTTTCATGATTTTTCACCCCGTCACAGAGAAAGCTGCCCTTCTCCCCCCGCAACACCAGGTGACCTGTGGTCTACTGTTGGTCTCTAGATTGGCAGATCTGGCCATTGATATAAATAAGCGGGACTGGATAATATGTGGCCTTTTGTGTCTGGCACCTTTTGTTTGGCAGAATGTTTTCAGGAATCATCCGTGTTGTAGCCAGTGTCAGTTCTGCACTCCTTCTGTTGCCAAATAACACTCCATGCTGTGTGTCAGTCACATAACGCGGATGTGGACTGTTTTCTCCTCGGGGCTGTTAGGAATAATGGCGCTGGAGTTCCATCATCATCCGTGAGGACTCAGGTTCAGTCCCTGGCCTCGCTCAGTGGGTTAAGTTTCCGATGTTGCTGTGGCTGTGGTGCAGGCCGGCGGCTACAGCTCCGATTCGACCCCTAGCCTGGAAACCTCTAAGTGTCATGGGTGCGACACTAAAAAGACAAAACAAAAATAAATAAAGTAAAATATGCTGCTGTGAACGTTCCTGTTCAGGTTTTTGTGGGAAGGTTTCATTTCTCTGGGGTGTACCCTCAGGAGTGGAATTGCTGGGCCATGTGGTGCCTCTGTATTTAAGCTTTTGAGGAACTGCCAGATTTTTTCATTTTACATTCCCACCAGCACTGTGAGAGGGTTCTGATTTTTCCACACCCTCACCAAACTTGTTGTTGTCTGTTTTTCTTTCTTTTTCTTTTTCTTTTTTAATTGTCGCCACTCCCACGGCATGTGGAGGCTCCCCGTCCAGGAATTGCCTCCCTGCCGCAGCAGCTGTGACTTATGCCATAGTTGTTGCAGTTCTGGGTCTTAACCCACTGTGCCACAGGGGGGGCTCCGCAGGTGTGGCTCTGACTTGCATTTGTTTCCTTGGTGCTTATGATACCATCTTTTCATGAGCTTATTATCCATTTGTGTATCTTTGGAGAAATGTCTGTTCAGAGCCTTTCCGCATTTAAAAACATAGTTAATTGCCTTTAATTACTGAATTGTAAGTGTTCCTTTTATGTTCTGGGTATATGATCTGAAACAGTTCCTCTCATTCTGTGAATTATTTTCACTTTCTTGCTGTGTCCTTTGATGCACAAAGTTTTATGTTTTGTCTAATTTATTTTTTTCTCTTTTCACTTGTGCTCTTGGTGTCCTGGCTAAGAACACGGCCGCATTCAAGGTTATGAAAACCTATGCTCACGGTTTTTTTCTAACAGTTTAACTTTGGGGGGGGTTTGTCGTGCCCACAGCATGTGAATGTTCCAGGGACAGGGATCAAACCTGTGCCACAGCAGCCCGAGCCATAGCAGCGATGACACTGGGTCCTCAACCACTAGGCCGCCAGGGAACTCCAGAGGCGTCATTGTTGGATAACAGCCAGGCTTTTGATTTTTCACAGAGTTGTTTCCAAGAGTTTTTAAAAATTGTAAACATTTGAGAGGGTGATGAATGACTGGGGACTGGAGCTCCAGCTGCCCTGGGGTAGGTTTTTGTAGATGCTGGCTGACTGCAGTACTACCCGCGGTGTCTAGAATGTTCTCAGCAACCTACAGGAGTGGGGATTTCCAGCCGGATCCCCCCACTCCCGGTTCCCAATCCGAGATGAGCCGCTTGCGCTGTGCCGGTGACGGGGACGAGGGGATTTTACTCATCTATACAACGCGGCAGTGCGGGCTCCGGTCGAATTTTTCGTCCGGCCTTAGGGTGGAGGCGGTGAGCTGGCAGCTTGGGGAGCTGGGTTCCAGAGCCGTACCCCTTCATTAGACATGCAGTCTGCTCTCCACTTGTTCCCTGCATCACCCCTCTGCGCTCTCCACCAGCAGCCCCTGAGCTGGGTTTTAGCCCAGCCACGCCACGATCCCATCAGGGGGTGCTTTTCTTATGTTATTTTTTAAAACCCAGAGTCCTTGAATGGTATTATTTTTAGCAACACCAGAAATTAAAATGAATCCAAAGTGGAAACCTCTCAGGATTATAGCAAACAGGAAATGTATGCTAGCAACTGAGGCAATAACTTCTATTTGCATTAAGAAGGAACTTTACGGGAGTTCCCTTCGTGGCACAGCGGAAACGAATCCGAGTAGGAACCATGAGGTTGCGGGTTCAATCCCTGGCCTTGCTCAGTGGGTTAAGGATCCAGCGTGGCTGTGAGCTGTGGTGTAGGTCGCAGACGCGACTTGGATCTGGAGCTGTAGACTGGCAGCAACAGCTCCAATTGGACCTCTAGCCTGGGAACCTCCATATGCCCCAGGTGCGGCCCTAAAAAGAAAAAAAAAGGAAATTTTACGGAGTTCCCATCGTGGTGCAGTGGGAACAGATCTGATGGGAACCATGAGGTTGCGGGTTCGATCCCTGGCTTTGCTCAGTGGGTTAAGGGTCCAGTGTTGCTGTGAGCTGTGGTGTGAATCGCAGATGCGGCTCAGATCCCGCGTTGCTGTGGCTATGGTGTAGGCCGGCAGCTGCAGCTCCAATTCGACCCCTAGGCTGGGAACCTCCATATGCCGTGGCTATCAAAAAAAAAAAAGAAAGAAGACACTTCATGCATTTCTAAATCTTCTGGAACTCCTTATTGTCTGTAGTTTGTAACTGTGGCTGAAAAATCAGCTGTGTTTCTTTGCTTAGAACAACGCAAGCCTTTCAGCTTCCTTTCAGATTTCTCTGCAAAATCTGCGTATGTTGGGAGGGTTGCAGGGGTGCCTTCTGCAGGGCGCTCTGCCTGCCCAGTCAGATGAGCCCAGAGTGCCCTCAGCAGACGTTCTTCTGAGCATGTTACCTTTAATCTCTTACAGACCGAATCATTGCCAGATGCCTGGGAGTTCCTCGTTGGATTACTGGGTTTTAAGCAGAGCTCTGTGAACAGCTTTCATCTTCCCCTGGAAAAGAAAGGTTTGTGCGTTGTGAACATTCCAAGGCCTCTCCCCTGGGCGGTCAAGGGTAAATCCCGTTGATGAGAAAGTGCGGGGTGTCCTCTTGCTGGCTTGGCAGAGATAGCGACAGTGTCTTTCTGGGAGGAAATTCCTTGTTTGGGGCTGGGGGAGTCAGTTTTGAGTATTGCCTGTGGTCCAGAGAGCGGCAGGGGTTCCACGGGACTCTGAGCGGACGGCCTGGAGCCTCCGTCCTGTCCGAGCCTCCATGGCCCTTCTCCTGCTTCCCTGGGTGGGAGCAGCCAGGGGGCAAGTTATCCCCCTGGCGGAGCTGGCTTCCAGAAAGGCGGGGGACGGCTGGGCTCTGCTGGCCTTCTCCCGCCACGGGGACGGTCACAGGCGAAGGCATCTGCTCCCACCTTTGCCCGAGGCGGGACCTGAGCCTCGCTGGTCCCCTGCCCCTGGGCTGTGTAGGCCGCTGAAGTCCTGCAGGCGGGCAGCCCCTTCTCTGGGGCCGCGAGGTGCCCGGGGCAGGCCAGACCATACCATCAGGCAGCCGCCCTTCGTCTGGAATCGGGCCCCGCCGGGCGAGGGTGTCTGGCCTGCCTGTCGGGCCTGAGCGGTCTGTCGGCTCGTGGAAATCGTGTCAAAAGTGCTCCCATTGGGGAAATTCTTGCCGAGCTTTGGCCAACCGAGTCAGAGGGGACAAGGCTGGAGGTGGCCGTGCATGAGCGCTGACGTCCTGCCCCACTTGGTGGCCCATGTCAGGAGTTAGGACGTTGGAGAGCCCTGTGCCTGCTTTGAACTGGCCCGGATGCAGGCTCAGGCTTGTCCCGTCTGGTCTGCACGGAAGGCAGTGCGGCGATGCAGGAAGCGAGGCCTGGGCGTCCTCGGTGAGGACGTGGCGTGGTCGGTTGAGTGGAAATAAGCTCTCACCTGCCTCCTGGCCTGGGTGACATTTTATGAGTCCTTTTGCAGGGAGTGAAGCGGTTCTCGTGCAGTTTCCTTTTGAAACCCCTCAAAGGAGCTTTCACCTGGTTACCAAAGAATCGCTGTTGCTCTGGTGAAGCTGCCTGTGTTCTGACCACCAGATAAAACGTGAAGAATTGCAGGCTCTGCCGGGGAGGAAGGAGGCCGGTTTCGCGTTGCTTAGCACAGGAACCTGGCTTTGTATCCACTGTCTGTCTCCCCAAGTAGAAGGCAAAGCAACCCTTGAAATATTCAGTAACTTGTCAGAGTCCACGTTAAGAAAATCGTTGTTGGGTTTCCAGTAAGTGCCTGAAGTCAGAGTGGGTGCTTTTCAAGAACTTCAAGTTGTGGAGTTGCTGTAGTGGCGCAGCGGAAACGAATCTGACTAGGAACCATGAGGTTACAGGTTCAATCCCTGGTCTCGCTCAGTGGGTTAAGGAGCCCTAGTTGGTGTGGCTGTAGTGTAGGCTGGTGGCTGCAGCTTCGATTCGACCCCTAGCCTGGGAACCTCCATATGCCCTGGGTGGGGCCTTAAAAAGACAAGGCCAAAAAAAAAAGGAACAAAAAACCTTCATCCCTCTAACAGAATTTACCACTGGTGCCACCGAGCACGTTCCCAGGGCCGGCTGGCAGCCGTGAGCCCCGCTGGGCCCGGGAGGCGCTCCTGGTGGAGCAGCGTGGTGCCCACGTGCCTCTTCCTCTTGGTTCACCCCCGGGACGTTTTCTCACTTGCGAGGAGGTCCGGGGCGTGTCCGAGGGGTCCCGGTGCCGCTTGACAGCAGCGTCGGCGTCGTACCACGTTGCTTTGGCTCCTTGTGCTGTCCACTCAGGCCGGGGGTGACGCAAGGTGCTTGGGCCACGTGGGTGCCTTCTAGGGCTCTGGGGCCTCAGCAGAGCTGGCCTGCTGGCCTCCGAGGACGGCTGCCCCGGGCCTCTGACCCCCGCGCTGCTCTTTCAGATGTGGAAGGCTTCGGCGGGCCACACCGTGTCCATCGCCCAGGACGACGGGGGAGCCGACGACTGGGAGACCGACCCCGACTTCGTGGTACGAGGCTCCGGGCGGCGCGCCCTCGCCGTTCCCGAAGCTGCCTGTCCCGGGCGTTCGGTTCGGGCGGGCGGCTGCTTGCCTGGTGGTTTTCCGGGGCAAGCCGGGCTGCGGCCGTCATTCGCTGTTCTTTCCAGAACGACGTGAGTGAGAAGGAGCAGAGATGGGGGGCCAAGACCGTGCAAGGGTCTGGGCACCAGGAGCACATCAAGTAAGAGACCGTCTGAGCGCGTGAGTGACGCCCCGACCGGCCGCGGCGCGGAGGGGCGCTCGCCTCCCCGGTTCGGGCGTGTGATGCGTGAGCCTGACGATGGACGTGCGGCGCGGTGGGCATGTGTGTGGAAGTGTTTGTGTGTCTACGCGGCCGTGCTCGGCAACTTAAGAACGCCCGCTGCAAACGCCTTCTCCGCTGGCCGTTCAGAGCCTGGTTTTCAGCCCGTGATTTCCGTCAGGAACACGGTACCCAGGCCCTTCCTTCTGCGGTTGGGAGGTTGTCTAAAACACGCCGTGTCTCTGAACACCCGAGACCTTAGCCGCCCCTCCTTGGTGTTTATTACTTTGTAATTTCTTTATTATTTTGTCACTGTCTGTTGAATTCTCGGCACCGTGTTTTCATAAAGCCCAAAACAGGAGGGCCGAGAGAAGGCTGCCACTGTTCCCGCCTTGGCAGCATCTAGCTGGCCTCCTAGGGGCAAGTTCGTCTTATCGTTGGGGAGTTACATAAAGGGAACTTCCAGAATGTGCCCAGGCTTTTGTTTCAGGCTGTGCTGGCCGTGAGGTTGTCATCACAGACCGCTGACTTGCTTCGGTTATTTGTAAAGAGCTGGTCTTACTTGGTCCTTACTTGGTGGCTTCTTTTTGTGGCCGTGCCTGTGGCATATGGAAGTTCCTGGGCCAGGGGTCAGATCGGAGCCATAGCTGCAACCTGGGCTGCAGCTGCGGCAACACCGGGTCCTTTAACCCCCTGCTCCGGGCCGGGGGTCTAACCCGCACCTCTGCGGCCACCAAGCCACCGTGTTTGGATCCTTAATGCACTGTCCATGGCGGGAACTCCACTGGCTCCTGTATCTTCGCTGTAAAGTGAAGCTGTTCTCGACTGGTAAAGGCTCTGTAAGTTGTCCGGAAAGGGAGGTGAGCCCGCAGTGTGGGCGTTTTGGACACACGTCTTCCTCCTTCTCTGACTGGTTGTGGCCTTAAACAGGGCCTGGGGAGGACTTCCCGTGTGGCTCAAAACAAGCAGGGCCTGGGGAGTTCCTGCTGTGGTTCAGTGGGTTAAGAACCCGATTAGTATCCATGAGGATGCTGGTTGGACCCCTGGCCCTGCTCAGTGGGTTAAGGATCCAGCATTGCCATGAGCTGTGGTGTAGGTCACAGATGTGGCTCGGATCCCGTGTTACTGTGGCTGTGGTGTAGGCCGGCGGCTGCAGCTCCCATTCCACCCCGCGCTTGGGAAACTCCACATGCCACGGGTGCGGCCCTAAAAAGACAAACAACAACAACAACAACGAAAAAAAGTAAGGGCCTGGACAGAGGTTTGTCGGAAGGTGCCTCAGGTCGCCCGCCGAGGGCTAGGCTGCCTTCTGCCCGGTCTGTCCCTCGTGCCCCTCCCTTCTGTACCCGTGGCTTCCAGCCGTGTTGCGGAGGCCGTGTTGGGGGAGAACCCCCTGGGCAGGTGGCCTCGGGTTGGGTAGGTTCCAAAAGGACGTGGGGACTGGACGTATGCTGGTGCGGCGTGCTTGTCCTCCTCCCCCTGCTCGTCGCACCCTGCTGGGGTTTTTGTTTGTTTGTTTGTTTTAGGGCTGAAGGCGTGGCATATGGAAGTTTCCAGGCTCGGGGTCAAACTGGAACTGCAGCTGCCGGCCTACACCACAGCCACAGCTTTGTGGATCTGAGCCACTTCTGTGACTTTACCCTGCAGCTTGTGGCAACGCTGGATCCTTAACCCACCGAGGGAGGCCAGGGATCGAACCTGCATCCTCATGGGTACTAGTTGGGTTCTTGACCCACTGAGCCACAGCAGGAACTCCCCCGGCTGGCTCTTTAGCTGCAGTGCTGGGCTTGTCCGGAAGGTGAGGTGTGGACCTGGGTGTCCCCCTGGCAGAGAGGCACCACATGAGGTGGCCTTCATGCTGCTCTGGCTTCCTGACCGTGACAGCTGCAGAGGCCCCTGGCCTGCCTGGTGCTGGCCGCATCGTGTGATCTGTTCCACCGTCCCAGTGTTTGAAATAAAAGTGGCTTTTACGTTGTAAATTGCAAAACTGTTTTACGTCACGTTTGAATAAGAAGCTGGAGTCCTTCAAGTAAAGGGACCCCGTCTGAACGTTTCGCATCTCTGGCCTTTTGTCCTGGGACGCTGGACGGGACACACAGGGCTGTGGCTGCGGCTGCCCCTCGGCCTCGGGTGGCGTTTGTAGAACTAGTGGTCCCGGCTCAGGCTTCTGCTAAATGCTGAGCAGCTTCCGTCCATGTTTCAGCGTGGCTGTGTGCGTGTGTGTGTGTGTGTGTGTGTGTGCGCGCGCGCGTGCGCATGCGTGTCGGGGGGACTCACCGTGTGTGTTCAGATGTCTTTTTTCCATCAACTGCCCGTGACTCTGAGGACGCAGGGTCGGGGGCGGCCGGCAGGCTGTAAGGCCAGCGCGGGGAGGCGGGACCTGGGCACGGAGCCGGGCAGCCCTGCGGGGGTTGCAGGGCTGACGCCCGTCCTCGCCCTTCCTGCCCCCAGCATACACCAGCTGAGGGAGAATGTTTTTCAAGAGCACCAGACCCTCAAGGAGAAGGAGCTTGAGACAGGCCCCAGAGCCTCGCATGGCTACGGCGGCAAGTTCGGCGTGGAGCAGGACAGGATGGACAAGGTACGGGCGTGGCCGCCGCGGGGTCGGCAGAGTCGTCATCCAGACGTTTCCTCGCGCGAAGAGCCGGGAGCCCGCTGGTCGGGACGAGCTTGGCCAGGGGCAGCCCTCGCCTGGTCGGCCTTACCTGTGAAGTACGCCCGCTTTTTAGCGGCTCCTTTAAGGTTCTGAGCTGCTGGGGAGCAGGGTGTGGAGGGGGCCCGGGGCGGGAGAGGCCAGCCTGGCCCCAGACGGAAGCCCCGAACAGCCTGGCTGCAGGAGCAGGTCCCCAGCGGGCGTGTGTGTGACGTCCCCAGCAGGTGTGCGCCAGGTCCCCAGTGGGTATGTGCGGGTGCCCGTCTGCAGCCCAAGCCACGGGCCTTGTTTCACGTCACGGGTGGGAATTCAGCCAGCAGGCCTGCTGATGTCCTTTGTCAGCATTTGGTGACCTTCAGAGAGGAGCCTGGGCCCCGCATCAAACTTCTTCCTGGCGGGCTGGGGGCAGCCAGGTCCTCGTAGGTGAGACACGTTTTAACTGATGTGGCGGCCACGGCCGGCTCGTGTGGTCTCTGCCCCCCGAGGAGGGAGTGGGTCCTCTCGGGGCTGGTTCCGCCTAGCAGAGGGGACGGCAGACCCGAGCGTGTGCATCTGGGTTGAAGCAGGGCACTGTTCCGCGGCGGCCCTACCCCAGAGCTGGTTGTCTGGGCTGGGAACCCGAGATGCTGGCCTTTATTCCGTGTGGCCACGTCTGCCGGGGTTGGGTTCCCGGCTGTAATTCCACACTCGCCCCTGTGCCGGGTGGGGCTTGGTGTCTGGGCTGGCGTGGAGCCACCGGGCCGTGGCGCAGGTGCCGCCCACACTCGGTCACCGCGGAGTGGCCGTGCGGGCCGCGATGAGGTGCGGTGTGATGAAGAGCAGGCCGCAGGTGGGCTCCTCAGTGACCTGTCAGCCCTGGGGGGTCTGGACAGCAGGCAGGGAGCTGAGCCGTCCTGCATCTGGCCAAGTCTGGTAGCTGCTAGGAGCGCACACGGGCCAGCCCGGTGTGTCTGCAGTGAAGGCATTGAGCAGGTAGAAGCCCCTCGCGCCCCAGCAGCTGTGCTCACGTGATTTCGGGGACGTGAAACCAGCGGAAACCAGTGCACATTTGGTTCTCAGCTCTGGGCTGGAAAAATGACATGTTGGGGAAAATGTTGAAAATTTCTTCAGGAAGCGCTGGGTGGGGCCCACGGGACTGCTGTCATTTTGGCTCCTCTGCCTCCGAGGGCACTGCCCGGGGCCAGCTGCGTCTCAGCCTGCAGGCCCTCCGCCCCAGCCTCTGGTCGCGCACGCCTCCCTCTGGCAGGTGGCTGCCTCTCGTGGGCTTTTCAGAGTGAAACACACTCCGAGCAGGAACACACTTTCCTGAGGGGCGTGGACGGGACGGGGAGCAGCCGTCGGGATCCCATCTGCATTGTGGTTGGAGTTTCTCACACCCCTTTCAGGTTCTGGGGGCCGTGGTCTCCAAGGCAGGCTTGCTCCTCCTGCGTTGTCCGGGACTAGCGTGTACCCTCGTGCTCCTGGCAGCGCTCTGCCAGTGCTCGCTGTCTGCTAGTAGTCCTGATGTTCGTGTAAGAGCAAGGGCAGTTTTGGGCATAAATCTATTTTGATCAAAAAGCGGGAAAAATCGCTAAGCTGTCACTCGGGATGTATTTATAGGAGAATATTATAACTTTTTTGTGATTAAGAGTCGTGCCGGGAACCCCTTTGGGCGTTGCTGCTGCTTCGATGTTGCTTTACCAGTGTTTTTGGGTGAGACCCTGGCAGCTGCAGTGGGCGGTCTCTGCCGTCGGGGATTGGCTGGCACTTAGCTCTGGGCATCGCAGCAAACCCGGGAGGGAAGTAGCCGCTCCAGACCTGCTCGTCCCCTGGACCGTGGACAGCAGGGATGGCTGGCACTGCTCTTGTGCGCCCTGACCAGGGCTGCGGGTGGACGGGCAGCGCCCCGTAGGAGGTGGCGGGAGGGGGCTCCCAGGCGGGGGCCGACCTGCTGGAGGCAGAACTATGGTTGGGACGTGCCTCCTCGCCCGGCGCTGGGTCGCGAGTCGGCGGCGCGTCATGTGTCCTGGATGTCCGCGAGGGGTTCCATGGCCACTGCCCCTTCTGCCGAGGCAGCAGGCCTGGCGCTCGGCCTCCGGGGTGAGGAGCCCGTGAGGCCGGAGCCGGGCAGGGCCGCTCGGGGCTGGGGGCGTCGGTCGGTCGGTCAGCTTTGCCGCTGCCGCGGGGCCTCAGGCAGCCGCTGCCCAGCTGTGGTGCTGAAACCCGGATGCGGCCTTAAAGCGAGTGTGAATGACTGCGCGAGTGTGCCGAGAGCTTTGTTTACAAAGTGCTCAGGTGCCGGGTGTGCCCCGGTTTGCTGACCGCGTAGCCAGCGGTGTGGAAAGCCCGGGGCTGGCTGCTGGGAGCGTGGGCGGCCTCGAGCAGAATGTCGCCAGGCTCCCTCCTCTGTGCTGACGATGCGGCGACAGGCCCTGCTCGTCCCCGCACGGGCCGGACGCTCAGTGGGCGTTGGGTCTGAGCGCGCAGCGTGACCGAAGCACACCGGTCTGTGTTGCGGCTCTTTAGCAGAGCGCGTCTGGCGCCCTCACTCCTGGGCCACGCGGTGTGAGCACAGCCCGCCGGGGCGATGGTCGTCAGCAGTCTTCCTGTGAGGGGCCCTGGAGGGGGGCGAGCTGCAGGCTGCTGGCTCCGTGGTTTCTGGATGGGGACCGGCCCCTTTGCTTCGCTCCCAGTCATGTCAGGAGCACCCACCTGGGCCGGGGTTCTTGGGTGGCTTCCGGGGAGCCCGATAGAGAGGGCAGTGAATGCTGGACCGGGGGCCAGGACTCAGCGCCCCCCGCCCCCCCGGGCTGTGACGTTGCGATGCCCTGGGCCAGCTTCCATGTTGAGTGGTTTCAGCTGGTGTCGCCCACCCTGACCGGAGGTGGGGGCTACCCCCAAGACCTTGCCTGGGGAGGGAGGGGTCCCGGGTGGTGACGCCGGCGGCCGTCTAAGTCTTGATTTCCGGGACTGTTCCAGTCGGCTGTGGGCCACGAGTACCAGTCGAAGCTCTCCAAGCACTGCTCGCAGGTCGACTCCGCCCGGGGCTTTGGAGGCAAGTTTGGGGTCCAGGTGGACCGAGTCGACCAGGTGAGTGACGCCTCGGGCAGCTGGGGTCCCTCCTTGTAGGCGGGAGCTCGCTGCCAACATCGATGGGCTGCCAGGTGTGTCCTGCGGGCCTCCTGGGCTGTCACAGAGCTGCCTCTGACTATGGACCTGCAGGGTTCGAGGGGCCCCTCCCAGATGCTCTGGGATGAATGGTCCTTAAGAGGCGAGGACAGGAAAGAGCCAGGGCTTTTTCACTGGTTGCCGTAGAGACCCCACGTTGGTATCTGCTCATCAGATGGCCCCGGACAGCCATGGGTTTGCCAGAGAATGCCAGTGGGGACCGCTCAGGACACAGACGTGGCAGAGCGCCCCCACGCCCACCCCCAGGGCCGTGCTCAGCGCCCACGTGCTGTTCTGGTGCCTTGGGCCCCAGCCCGTTCTCCCAGTCCCTGGCTCAGGGCCGTCAGCCCCTTTTTGCTGTGGCTTTGAAGTGGAGAGCCTGGACCGGGAGCTCGGCTCGGCCGTGTTAGCCCCGGGTCCACACGTGCGGTCCCCTAGGCCGTGTGCCGTGCCCGCCCTGGTGCCGGCTTGCTGCCGTTAACGTCCCTCTCCTGGAGGTCGTTTGAGGAGCCAGCTGGGCTGGGTACCCCCCGGCTTTGGGGAGTGCTTCCCGGGGCGCAGGTTCAGACCCCAGGGCTTTGGGCGTCAGTGGCCGAGGAAGTCAGTGATCAGAAAGAGCACGGTTCGGGTTGTCTGCAGTGCCCCTATGTGTTGTGGGCCAGAGGAGTGGGTTCGGAGGTGTTTGAAAGTGCATTTCCTGTTTTCTGTCCCTGCAGTCTGCTGTGGGCTTTGAGTACCAGGGGAAAACTGAGAAGCACGCCTCACAGAAAGGTACATGGGGGGTGCAGGCTGCATCCGGGAAGGCAGCCCCGCCCGGCCGCCGGCAGGAGGGCGCGGGCACTTGTGGCCTCTCCCCGGGACAGGGGCGTCTCCACGGGGGCGACATGGCTCTTTCCTCCAGGCTCTGGGTCAGCTGGGTGTCGTGTGACGGCGAGGTCGCCACGTCTGGTGCCCCCGCGCTGCAGCCACGTTGCAGCAGAAGCTCCTTCCCGCCGTCTGAGCGGCCTGTCCCGGAAAAGCTGGCTCTCTGCTTGGCAAAGCTAACTTCCCTCCAGGGGTGCAGGCCAGAGCCGCAGACCACCGCGGTCTTCAGCGTGCCGTCGGCTGGCCCCTACCGGGTCGCGCTGGCCCGGAGGGCCTTGTTTAAACCAAAGCCTGGCACTTCCTTGGAGCGCTTGAGGCCTGCTTGGCCGGCCTGTTTAGTGCTGCCTCCTGTGGGTCGTCTGATGACCCGGGGAAGCAGTTGGGCCTGTGAGCGTGCATGGCCCGGCCTGCGCAGTCCCCTGGCCTGGCCTGTTGGGTCCGGTCTTCTCTAGAAGGCGTTTTAGAGCTGCACAGCTTTCGTTACACACTGACCTTCAAAGGGACGGTTACTTTCCAAGGTGGGACTGCGGCTCGTTTCTGCCCTCTAGCAGTCAGAAGGGACCAGGCTGCAGGGCACAGATGGCGTCCAGTGTCACTCATGTGTGACAGTGGGTGGCTTGTTGTGTGTTTTAAAATGCGTGCTCTACTGTGTAAGCAGATAACTCACGGAGACCTGCTGCAGGGCACAGGGCGGCTACTCGATGTTTCGTAACGTCCTGTAACGGGAAAGAACCTGAAAAAATACACATGCATGAATCACTGTGCTGTACCCCTGCACCCAAGAGCACATTGGAAATCAACCGTACTCCAATAAAATGCAAAAGAAAAGCACTAAAATCACACATAAGCTATTTTTCCCATTGCAAGTGCTCATCTAATGGCTTAAAAATAAAAGTGCTTTAATAGTTGGAAAGAAAAGTGAAATAAAATGTGCGCTTGATCTCTTGGCAGGTTGTCACCTGAAAGCATGTCTTGCTTAGTTTCAGTTTAGATTTTTTTCCCCCACACCAAAGGCTTGTGGAAGTTCCTGGGCCAGGGGTCAAACCTGCTTGAGAGCAGCGACCCAAGCCACTGCAGTGACGAGGCTAGATGCTTAACCCACTGAGCCACAGAAGATCCTTTTTTCATTTTTTAAAATTTTATTGGGAGTTCCCGTTGTGGCTCAGTAGTAACAAGCTTAACTAGTAACCTTGAGGACATGAGTTCGATCCTTCTCCCTGCTCAAAGGGTTAGGGATCCACGGTTGCCGTGTGCCGCGATGTAGGTTGCAGACGCACTACTGCAGCTGCCGGCGGAACTGCAGCTCGGATGCAGCCCCTAGCCTGGGAACTTCCATGTGCTGTGGGTGTGGTCCTAAAACAAAAAAAAGTAAGATTTGATTGGAGTGTAGCTGATCTGCAGGTTGTGCTCTCTGCTGTACAGCAGTGACTCCGTCACAGGTACACATACGTGTGTCCATCTCAGCCGCTTTTCCCGTGTGGGCCATCACAGCAGGGCGGGTAGAGTCCCCTGTGCCGCGCAGCCGCCCGCTGCACAGTAGAGCGCACGCGCCAGCCCCAGAGCCCCTCCTCCCGTGCCTCCCCTCCCCCCAGCTTGCTTAGTTCGACCAGAGTGACACTTCCGCTGTCGGGCTCCTTAACCAACCGCCGCCCTCTCTCCTTAGATTACTCGAGCGGTTTTGGCGGCAAGTACGGTGTGCAGTCTGACCGTGTGGACAAGAGCGCAGTGGGCTTCGACTACCAGGGCAAGACGGAGAAGCACGAGTCGCAGAAAGGTGGGCCCTGCAAGCGCTCGGCACCCCAGCTCCAGCGTGGGCTGTCCCGGCCCACGGAGCTTTCTCCGTGTTGTCAGCTGGTTCCTGTTAGAGTTCCACAGTTTTCTTTCCCCTCCCTCCCTCCCTCCCTTCCTTCCTTCCTCTCCCTCCCTCCCTCCCTCCCTCTCTGTCTCCCTCTCTTTCTCTTACTGCACTTGCAGCGTGTGGAAGTTCCCGGACTAGGGACTGAACTCGGCCACTGCAGAGACGACACTGAATCCTTAGCCACTGCGCCACAGCGGGAACTCCTGTATTTACAGTTCTGATGGACGCTGCCAGCCGTCCCTAGAAGCCATCCTGACCTTCTGTGCACTGGGCTGTGTGGGTGACCATGTTTGTTCCCTGAGGCCATGCTCGCAGAGGTTGACTTAAAAGACTCAACCCCCACTGCCAAGGTCATGCTTTGTTGGTGGTTCTGTGTTGTTTGCTTTGTTTGGCCTGTACGTTTAAAATTTTTGAGAATAATTGCCAACGTATAAACCCAGGGCTCACGTATCTTTAAAACCCGTGGTTTTAAGAAACAGGAGTGGAAGGCACCACTGGAAGCACTGTGGGCTTGGCCTCTCCCCAAAGGAGCAGCCGCGGGGCCTGAGAGGCTCCGGCTGGCGGAGGCCGGCCTGCCCTGAGGCCGTGTGGCCTGCCCTGCCGCGGGCCGCGCGGGTCGCTTTAAACTCTGCCGTCTCTGTCTTTGCTTGGGAAGCACTTGTGCTCCTTGGCCCCGTGGGCCCTCCGCTAGTCAGGCCCTGCGGTTGCATCCTGTCCATTTTGGTCAGGTTTTCTCCCCGAGATGCCCTTGAGGAAGAATAACTGTGCCTCCGAAGTCGGGGGGCAGAGGCCCAAGCGCCTGGAGCAGCGCAGGCCCCGGGGTGGCCCCAGGCCTTGCCGGGAGGGGCTTGACCGGGCGCTCGGTGAGTCCGAGGCGCAGCCCTGCCTCAGTGTAAAGTAACCGCGTAGCGCGAGGCCGGCTCAGCTGTGAGAAGAGCCCATGTTTCCGGCAGGTGCTCCGTGTGGAGCCCGCGTCGTTGACGGAGCCGCCGGCACCCCTCTGCCCACTTTAGTTTGGGGTGCAGAGCGGCCTTTGAACGGCCTCTCCTGTAGCTCAGCCCGCCCTCAGCAGCTTGGTGCAAACGGCCCGTCCCCACTGTCTTGGAAGGAAGGACAGGCGCCGTATAGCAGTCGGTCTGCTTCGTTTACTTCTCTTCATGGTCCGTCACTGCACACAGATGACGCTGGGGAAAGTTTCCGCAGTTGAGATCTCAGAGTGACCCTCCAGCGTTTTTGGTTTGTTTTTGTTGTCGGCCTTCCCCGGCCGCCCCGCCGCACGCAGCGTTCCTGGGCCGGGGATCAGGTTTGAGCCGCATATGCCACCTACATCTCAGCTGCGGCAGCACCGGCTCCTTTAACGCTGGAGTTCCCGTTGTGGCTCAGCAGCTTACAAACCTGACTAGTATCCATGAGGACTTGGGTCTGATCCCTGGCCTTGCTCAGTGAGTTAAGGGTCCGGCATTGGCCGTGAGCTGTGGTGTAGACTGCAGATGCAGCTCGGATCCCATGTTGCTGCGGCTGTGGTGTAGGCCGGCAGCCGCAGCTCCGATTTGACTCCTGGCCTGGGAATTTACATATGCTGCAGGTACGGGCCCTAAAAAGGATCCTTTAACCTGTTACACGGGGCCAGGGATCAAACCTGCATCCCAGTGATGCAGAGATGCTACCAGTCCCATTGAGCCTCAGCAGGAACTATTGGTTTGTATTTTATTTTAGTGTAGTTTAGTTTAGTTTAGTTTAGTTTTTTTGCCTTCATGTAGAGCAGCACCGTGGCATATGGAGGTTCCCAGCCTAGGGGTCTAACAGGAGCTGTAGCCGCCGGCCTTCGCCACAGCCACAGCAACGCGGAATCCGAGCCGCGTCTGCAACCTTCACCACAGCTCACAGCAAGGCGGGATCCTTAACCCACTGAGCAAGGCCAGGGATCGAACCTCCAGCCTCATGGTTCTTAGTCAGATTCGTTAACCACTGAGCCACGAAGGGAACTCCATCTGGATTTGTTTTTTAAAATTGAGTGATTGCAGTTCCCATTGTGGCTTAGTGGGATAAGAACCCAACTAGTATCTGTGAGTATGCAGGTTTAATCCCTGGCCTCTCTCAGTGGGTTGAAGGATCTGGCGTTGCCCGTGAGCTGTGGTGTAGGTCACAGACGTGGCTCAGATCTGGTGTGGCGTGGCTGTGGTGTAGGCCGGCAGCTGCAGCTCCGGTTTGACTCCTAGCCTGGGAACCTCCATATGCGGCAAGTGTGACTCTAAAAAGAAAAAAAAAAATAAAATTGAGGGATAAATGCACTTTATTAAAGACCGCTGAAACCCGCAGCACGCTTGCTGATCTTGTTGCTGGTGTCTGAACAGCACTTTCCTTGTTCACAGATTACTCCAAAGGTTTTGGTGGCAAGTACGGAATTGACAAGGACAAAGTGGACAAGAGTGCCGTGGGCTTTGAGTATCAAGGCAAAACGGAGAAGCACGAGTCCCAGAAAGGTGTGTTCCGTTGTCCCTTGTTCCCCACCAGCCGCTGTTGAGGGGACAGGTGTAGGCCAGAGCCAAGTGGAAAAACTAAGCGTAACCAGCAGCACTCAGAGGAGGTGGCTCCCTTTATTAGACGTTGAACTTGAAAACAGCAGATCTGAAAACAGCTGTTAAATTAGAAACCCCGTCTTTACACTTCCTTTGACTCTGACATGGCAGCCGTGTCATATGTCTATGTTGGGACCTGGTGAGACCACGAGGCCTGTGGTTAGACTGCCTGCCCCGCGGCTGCTCGCGTGGGCTTCGGTCTGTGTTCATCCGCGAGACTGAGGTCGTGGGTGAGGTTATTTTCTGGACACGCGCGAGGGGGGCCTCCTCTGGAAAGTTCCCTGACCTTCTCCCAAAGGCCTGGGAGAGAAGGGCTGGGTTTAGCGGGCTGTGGGCCTTCGACCTCATTGAAAACACGCCTTCTCCCTGTGCTGCAGGCCCCCGTTAATGCTAGACTGGGGCCTTTTGTTGTCCCCGTAGACTACGTGAAGGGCTTCGGAGGGAAGTTTGGCGTGCAGACAGACAGACAGGACAAGTGTGCGCTGGGCTGGGATCACCAGGAGAAGCTGCAGCTGCACGAGTCCCAGAAAGGTGCGTGTGCCTGACCCCTCGTCCCCGACGTTCTGCGGGGAGCTCGCCGCCCTCCCCGTCGGAGGAGTGGCTCTGCCTCCTGCGGCTGGGGAAGAGGCCCGTCCTCGCGGGCCGCCTGGGGCGCGCTGCCCCTGCCTGCGGGCGCGCCTGCTCCCCCTGGGGACGCGTTTGACCCCTGCTCGTGCCTGGACGACTCTAACCAGACTTGTGTCTCCTCTCTTGGTTGTTTTCTCCCCTGTCGCTCGTGGACTTTCAGATTATAAGACTGGTTTCGGAGGCAGATTTGGTGTTCAGTCCGAGAGGCAGGACTCCTGTGCTGTGGGGTTTGATTACAAGGAGAAACTGGCCAAGCACGAGTCCCAGCAAGGCACAGTTGTCACCCCCACCTACCCCCACCCCACCCCCGGGGCTGCCGCTTCTAGCACAGACCTCAGGGCTCAGCCTCCGAGTCAGTGCCCTGCTGTCCCCCGCGGGCACCCCCAGCCCCGTGCTGCAGCAGCAGACACGCGCACCCTTTCTTCCCCACTCGTTTTTTCTCTCCCGTGACCCGTGGGGTTTGTGTTTGGTCGAAACAGGCGCGAGGTGACGAGTCCCCGGACCGGGGCTCTGGCCCCCGGCGGCCCGCAGTGGCGCTCGCTGTTGACCAGACTTCGCGAGCGTCGAGTAAGCCGCCTTCCTGCCTCCGAGACCAGGAGAGATGCCTCTGGTTCAGCCCCTCACTGGCCTTGGACCAGAGGCGTGGCAGGCGTGTCCATGTGGTTTCTGTGTCCCCTCTGTGGTGGTGTCTTTTGGCCTTTGTGTTGTTTTCTTGACGACGCCACCTATGTCTGACTTTTTTGCACAGAACCAAACAGTATGTACACGCAGCTGAAAATCGACGGCCGGTCTTGCGATGGACGCTGGGCGTCCAGATGGCTGGCGCGCTTGTGCCTAGAGCAGTTACCTAGCAGCTGGCCACACTCGCGCTGGGTTCTTGTCCTCATGTCACAGGGTCGAGTTTGGGCTCTTGATCCTGGTGTCCAGGGGGTGGGGGAGAGTGCCCTGGGGAGCGCCCGGCAGACCGCGTGGATGTGGCCTTGGCGCTACGCGACACTGATTCACCGCACGATGGTGTGACTGTCCCGTCAATCGCGACATGAGTATTTGGCTGGTAGAAGTTCCTGGGAATTTTTTTTTTTTTATAGCAAGGAAAAAAGGGCAAGAGAAAGTCTGCATTTGCGCCTCCCTTTAGCACTCGGAGGGGGAGGCTGGGCAGCCCGCTGCCGGGCCGAGACTGTGCTAGGAGCTGGCGCCCTGCCCGCCAGCCGCACCTGCACCCCCGCCGCACCTGCCCCCCTGCCCTCGGTGTGCATGCCACGCCCCTTTCCCGCCCCCCACTTGCTTTGCCCGCCCCCCCAGCCACACTCGCCTCGGAGGCCAAGGCCCCAGGTCCGGGGCTCTGGTTGCTGTGGCTCCGACGTGCCTCTGGCTGTTCCTGGAGCTGCTGGCCTGCTTCTGCTGGCGGCGGCCCGGCCCGAGGATGAGCGTGTGCCCTGTCCCATTTCAGATTACTCCCGAGGGTTCGGCGGCAAGTACGGGGTGCAGAGAGACCGGATGGATAAGGTGAGTGGCTCACAGCTGGGCCGGGGCTTTCCGCTGGGCGCCGGGCATGTGTTCTCAGAAGTACGAACGTCCCGGGCAGGCCTACGAGTCCCTAACACGTGGGCTGGGCCTCGACTGCTGTGAGCAGGCCCTCCCTTTGTGCTGTGAGTCCCTGTCCCGTTTTGTGGTGGGGGGTGCAGACCCGGGCCGCCGTCCTCGCCCAGGGCTGCCAGACGTGGGGCTGTTTGCCCCAGAGTGCTCAGCGGTGAGCCGGGTGGGCCTGGGTCCGCATCCGCGGCATCTGTGTGGCTGCAGGAGGTCCCAGCTGCGTCTGCCCAGAGCCAGGCATCTGGGTCCTGCTCCAGGCCCTCGTCCCTCGGTGCAGCATCCCGGTGGGCCTGTCTGCAGCCCAGCGGATGGCCTGTTTTCTAGTCCAAACTCTGGGCACATCGGGACGCCGTGTGGAGTCCACACAGGGGGCTGGGCCTGGCGTCCATCTGCCATCGGTTCAGCTGGACGAAGGTTCCCAGCTGACCACCGGGGCCTCTGTCATGGGGCCGTGAGTGGGAGCAAGTGGCAGGGCCCTGGGGGTGTCTGGAGGAAATGAGACTCTGAGCTTGGTTTTGAGGACAGGAGGGGTTTTACTGGAGAGAGGGGGCCGGGACACTGCGGGGAGGGGCACGGCGTGCAGGTGTGGGGACGGGGACCCTGCAGGCGGCAGGTGCGGGGGCAGGTTTGAGGATGGAGACCCTGCAGATGGCAGGTGTGGGGGCGGGGACCCTGCAGGCGGCAGGCTTGGCGACAGGACAGGGGTTATGGCAGATACTGGAGAGCCGAGAGGAGCCGTTGGCCCCACTGCAGGGCGCTGAGTGGCAGGTAGGGACCCGGCTGAGGGAGCCTGCAGACCCGTAGGGTGTTGTCCTTCCTCAGGTGAGTTCTGAGTGGCCCTGGAAGGGTTTGGCGGGCAAATGACACAAAGGGGACCTGTGTTGAGAAGCCGCAGGTCGCCGTTGGAGAGTAGACTGCGGGGGAGGCTGGGAGGCCGGGCCGCAGGCGGGAGGCCGTCTCAGTGCTCTGACGGGCGCGGGCCAGGGCTGGGAAGGGTTGGCAGGGTGGCAGAGGGCGGCATTGACTTCAGCGAGTGTGGATGCTGAAGCCCTTGGGTCTGGGGGTGAGGGTGGGGGGCCGTGTGCTGAGCTGGAG
>PVHT021183667.1:1475062-1540863 GCA_004024745.2 Catagonus wagneri | reverse complement strand
CATGCTTGGCCCTCCCTCAGGACCACCCCTGCCCCCCCCCCATCAAATGGGGCAGCCCAGGAAGGCTGGGAAGTCTCAGCAACGGCCAGCCACACCTTCCCTCTTGGAGTCAGGCCCCTATGCCTGAGTTTGGCTTCTCCTTGCTGTGTTGCCTTGGGCAAGACACTTGACTTCTCTGAATAAAGAGGAGGATGTTAATAACAAACACCAAGTCTACCTACAAAGTACTCAGCATAGTGCTGGGGCCTGACAGGCACTCAGGATGAGGCTCGGTCACCGGTCACCATCTTTGTCATGTCATCATCATCACCATTACAGGCTGGGAGGATCAAGTGTCACCCTGTATGGGGAGAGCCTGCAGGATGCCTCACATGTAATAAACTCCTGTGATTATTCATGTTCTTGGCTCTAAAAGTGCCTGGCACACAGCAGGCCTTCCATAAATGGCACCTTGGGTTCACGAGGAGGGGCAAAGTGGGGGCCAGGGTGTAGACGAGAGTCCTAGAACCTCATCGAGCAGGCCGGTCATTCTCGGCTCAAGAAGCCTCCCTCGCCCTGGCCACACAGAGGCCTGGACGGCCACTGGCGGTGCTCGGTGGGTGTCCCGTGGTCCCGGCCGGGTGAGCCCGGTGTGGGGGCCAGCGGCAGGGCCTGTCCCAGGCAGCGCGTGACTCCTAGGAGGGCTTAGCCACTCATTAATCACCTAAGCGGGGCTCAGCATTCTTGAAATGCCGGCTGAGGCCGGGGAGGGGCCTGGGCTGGGGGTCCCTGGGGACCCCAGGGCTCTGGTGACGGGAGTGAGGACGGCCACTCCGCCGAGCGCCCGCTGTGTGCCGGGCACCCTATACGCTTTAAATTGTCTCATCCTCTAAACAGCCCTGTAAAGTGGTGCTGTTCCACGTCCCCATTTTACGGAGGAGACTGAGGCTCAGAGAGGGTGTGTGACCTGCCTGAGGTCACACAGCAGGGAGCAGGTGAGCTGGGATTTATTCCTGGACCTGAGCTCTGTTCCCAGGGTCCGGCAGTGGAGGGGGGCATGGGGTACAGACCCCAGACTGGAGGCCCAGGGCCTGTGGGAAGGGCGCCCCATGCCTCAGTGGGGCCGGCCAGCCCAGGTCAGCAGTGTGGGTGGGGCAGTCCTCCAATATCGGGGTTGACGCATCTCCCACGTCAGCCCCCTTATCTCCCCACCTTCCAGCTCCCACTGCTAGGTGACCCTGGCAGGGGAAAGGCCACGCCTCCCCCTCTCCTCCCCTGCTGATGCCCAAGGGCACTGGGCGGCCTTTTCTGCGTCCCTCCGCTGGTGGGGCTGAGCCCAGCAGGCAGGGCCCTGGAGACAGCAGGTGGGGGGGCCGGGCGGTGCCGCCCTCAGGTCACCGTCATTCCCCATGGATTCTCCCCGGGGCTGTTCCCTCCTGGAAAACCGGGGCTCAGCACCCCAGCCTGCATTACAGGGGTGATGGGCGTCGGCAGTGAGGGTGAGCTGGGCACTCCCGGCTCCGTCCCCAGTCTCTCTCCATCTGCAGCTGGGCCGGGGGTGCAGGAGTGTCCCCCAGCCCCATGCCCCCCCCCACCCCAGGGCGTGTTCCCAGCTGCCCGCGGCCAGGCCATCGGAACTGCATCCTGAAGGACAGGGCAGAGTCAGCCAGTCTGGGTCCGAGTCGGTCAGGGTGGCGACAGATCTGCTGGGCACCCAGCTAAATAAAGCACCTCGCTTGCCCCTCACTGCACCCAGTAACCGGAGCCTGGCTCCCCCCGTTTTACAGACAGGACGAAGCTTCCTGCTTATGTCAGGAGGCTGGAAAGGGGAGTGGGGGGCAGGAGGCGGCAGGGCTGTCCAGTACGCACCCTGGGCCTCTCGCCTCCTTGGAGACCCCAGGGGGCCTTGTGGACTGGGGGGCGTCATCAGTGCGCCCTGGAGGGTGTCAGGGGGCGGATGGCGCCGGGCTCTCCCTCCACGTGGGTACACAGATGCGGAGGTGGGGAGGGCGTAGGTTTTGGAGAGCCCAGCCTCGGGGGGACGGTGGGGAGCGGTTGGGGGGGGGGCCTGGCCCAGGGGCTTCGGAGTCTGAAGAGCTGGACCGCTCCCCTGGCTCACGCGCACCCCTCCCCCGCAGGCCACGACATCAACGGCGCCCTGGAGCCCTCCAACATAGACACAAGCATCCTGGAGGAGTACATCAGCAAGGAGGACGCCTCGGACCTGTGAGTGGCCCCGCCCCCAGCCCCTCCGGGCCCCCACCCGGAGGTGGGGCCAAGCCGCTCCTCTTCCTTCCCAGCCCCCGACCCCTCCGGGGTCTCCACGTTGCCCTGCGGGGGCGCGGGGTTGGGGGGGACCGGGAGAGCCTGGGGGCGCCCCTACCCACCCCACGCAGGCAGGCAGACAGGCAGGCAGGCTCTGAGCTTCCTGCTCCCTTCTCTGCAGCTGCTTCCCTGACATTTCTGCTCCAGCCAGTGCGGCCTCTTACCCCCACGGGCAGCCAGCGATCCCCGGCTCCAGCGGGGTCCACCACCTGAGCCCCCCTGGGGGCGGACCCTCCCCCGGACGCCATGGCCCCCTCCCACCCCCGAACTACAGCGCCCCACTCAACTGCAACAACAACAACGGCATGGGTGCCGCTCCCAAGCCCTTCCTGGGGGGCTCTGGGCCCCCCATCAAGGCAGAGCCCAAGGCTCCCTATGCCCCAGGGTGAGTGAGGGCAGGGAGTGCGGGGGCGGGCAAGGTGTGGGGCCAGTGACCACTGGTCTGGGAGGTGCTGGCCAAGGCCTGGCAGCGGGGACTGGGCTGCCCGGGGGTAGGTGGTGGGGGGAGGCCAGGGCCAGGCTGAGGAAGGACGGCCAGCTTTGTGCTGAGGCAGTGGGCCGCCACGGCCGGTTCTGAGCAGGGGAGTGACGAGGGCTGATGTAAGTGCTAGAAAAATCTCCGAGAGAGCTGTGTGGAGAGTGGCCGGGAGGGGGTGAGACTGGGGGCACCACTGTTTACATTCAGGGGAACAGCCGCACACCTGCGCAGGCACCTAGGACACCCAAGCCCCTCCCCGCGCCAGGCCCGCCCACCCACGCGTGCTTTTAGCCCAGATTTCTCCAGGCCGCGGGGAGTTGGCCAACTGGCTGAGTTTGGAGACCTGAAGTTGGTGCAGGTGTCAGGACCCTACCCGAACCAGCCCCCCAGGTCCTCCCCTCCTCCCCTGGGGAGTCCACGTCCGCGCCTGACCCACGGCATCAGCCTGGTTCCAGAGCCGCCAGCGTGGCCAGACTGCAGGGCACTGGGGCACAGGCTCATGGGGAGAGGCAGGGACTCTGGCTCTGCTGGGCTCTGCAGAGGGGCTCAGAGAAAGTTCTGGGTTCCCTAGCCTGGGGCAGGGGGCAGGGACCCTGTCTCTGGATGGAAGGGTAACAGTGCTGGCTGCAGGACACGGGTCAGGCAGCCTGGCTCCATCCTTGGCTCCACTGAACCAGCCTTCTGGGTGTGAACCCACCGCCTTGGTTAGGGCCTCGGTACCCCGGGCTGTAAAGTGAGCGCAGAATTCTTCTGCCCCCAGCAGTGGTGACAATCAGGAGGGAGCACCGAGGAAGCACTGGGGGACAGCGGCTGTTCCCTGGCTTACAGGGGGAGGGCAGTGGAGGTGAGCTGGGCTGCCAGGCATGAGCCATTGCTACAGAAGTCAGCCGAGGCCCAGAGGCTGTCCCTAAGCCGCAGCCTCCAATGGGCAGGGAGGGAAGAGAACTAGCATCTAATAAGCGCCGGCTGGGTGGCCACTGCTGCACCCCATGCCTCTGTTTATTTTTTTTTTGACCACGCCCTTAACATGTGGAAGTTCCTGGCCTGGGATAAACCCGCGCCACAGCAGGGACAATGATGGGTCCTTAACCCGCTGAGCCACCAGGGAACTCCCCCATGCCTCGCTTTGTGTGAGCTCTTCCAATTGTCCCCGGTAACCCGCGGGGAGAGCAGACCCCCAAACCAGCCAGCTTGCCGGTAAAGCTCTGCCCCCCCTCAGAGCAGGATTTGGGCAAGACACCGAGGTCGCTTCCCAGAGAGATGCCCTGAGGGCCTGGCTGCTCCATGGAGGTACGCGGGACCACCCATGGCCCCCACCCCCGCCAGGCCCTGTTCTAGATGGTAAACAGGGCGCACCTCCCTCCTGCAGTGGATCCTTCGGTCTAGCTCGGGAGGGATTTACTCGTCAGTAAGTCACCAAGTGGGAGTTCCTGTTGTGGTGCAGTGGAAGCGAATCTGACTAGCATCCATGAGGTTGCGGGTTCGATCCCTGGCCTCGCTCAGTGGGTTAAGGATCTGGCGTTGCCGTGAGCTGTGGTGTAGGTCGCAGACAAGGCTTGGATCCTGTGTTGCTGTGGCTGTGATGCAGGCCGGCAGTTGCAGCTCCTGTTAGACCCCTAGCCTGGGAACCTCCATATGCTGCGGGTGTGGCCCTAAAAAGACAAAAAACAAACAAACAAACAAAAATCACCAAGTGCAGGACTCGGGAGCACTGTGGGGATGGCTGAGGAAGAACACACGCTCCTGTGGACTCGGAGCATTTGGTTACAGAGACCAAAAGAGTGTGAAAGACCTTTGCACAAGGCCGCTGTCAGGGCAGCTCAGGGACCAGGCGGGAGATGGCGGATGAGGAGCTGGAGAGGCCCCGGCCAGCCCGCCAGGCCTCTGGGGCCGTGGCAGGGCCTGAGTCCCCGTCACTTTTTCCTGCCATCCTCACATGGCCTGTGGGAGCTCGTGCGGGGGAGCTGGGGGATCCCGGAATCAGTCCAGGTCTGTGTCCATGGTGGCTCGGCCGCCTGGGGAAGCTGCCTGCGTGGGGACGGGTGTGGCCAGAGGACCAGATCCCTGCGTGGCCGCAGCCTCCCTCTCTGAGCGAACTCAGGGTTCACGCAGGACGTTTTGACCTCTCCGAGCTGAGTTTGTTCTTTTGCCCGAACCACTGATAAAACAAAACCTGCAAGGAAAAAAATAAGTCCAAGCCTGGCGAGCTGGCTCCCTGCCCAGCCACACCTGCCCGAGGCAGGACAGTTCCTCTGGCCACCCACCGCGGTCTCCCAGGCCCGGCCCCCGAGGGCCCCCTGGAGTTTCCAAGAAGCGGGGCTTCCGTGGGTGTGGGAAACGAGGAGCTGGCCTGGCCCTTTGGTCTGGGGAGAGGGTTCTTGAATCCCCTGTGCCATCATCAGGGACACTGGTGACAGCCACCCCCCCTCCCAAGTGCCCTGTAGGTCTGAGGGGATGCTGGGCAGGAGATCAAGGCCCCCAACCCGCAACTCAGCCCCAGGCCCTGCCAGGCACCCCAAGGTGGCTGCTATAGAGATATGCCCACAAGGGGGGTGGCGGTGTGAGGGGACCTCAATGGCACCAGCCTCTGGCATCTCTGGGACCCTGCCCCCCAGAGGAGCGGCCCGGCTGGAAGGCACGGGCCCAGGTGGTGCCCATGCGACCGCCCCTTCCTCTCGCTCCACAGCACCCTGCCAGACTCTCCCCCAGACTCAGGCTCCGAGGCCTACTCCCCTCAGCAGGTGAATGGTGAGTCCAGCGGGCAGCACCCTCCCCCTCTGGGGTTTGGGCAAGTGGTTGGGGCGGCCTTATCGGGAGGGAGGGAGTGAGCGAGGGAGGGGGCCAGCGGCCGCCCAGCAGGCCCAGATTATCGCTGGTCAAATACTCCCCGGCGCTAGCTATTGTTTCCCCATGGGCGGGTGGGGAGCCTGGCTCTGCCTCTGAGCAAGTGTCCCTGCTGGCGATGCCACCCGCCTGCCCGCCTGCGCCATCATGGACGCGCCCTTCGGCGGTAAGTGGGGACGGCTGGGGAAGGCTGGGTGCAGCCCGAGCACAGGCCTCGCCGCCCTGCCGGGCCCACCTCAACCCCGGGGGGTGCCCAGGGGTGTAGGCCGCCCCCCGCCGCCGTGGTGGCCAAGAGCAGAAGGCTCACGGCCCGCCAGTCTCCCCACAGCCCAGAGAGGGTCAAGAGTTCTGTTTATCTTACCAAAAACATCTCTGGAATGCCTCCTGGGGAACAAAGGGAGCTGGGGCCTCCCCCCTCGGGCTGGGGGGCTGGCCCCTGGGAGTCCGGTAGAGGGGGCTGCCGGAGGGAGGAGGGCTCCCGGCAGGGCTGCGCTGGGGGTCCTGGGACCTGCCTGTGGTCCTGAGGCTTGAGAAGAGAACCTTGGGATGTGGGATCTCTCCTGGGAAGCTGGGCTCGGCCCGGCCTGGGCGAAAGAGCTGGCTCAGGTGGGGCGAAAGGCCGCCCACCCGCTGGACAGGGCCTGGCCTCCCCGCCTGGGCCTGTTGCCACCAGCCTCTAGGCTGCCCAGCCTCGTCCCACGTGGAATCAGCGGCAGGGCAGCCCCCCCAGGCCAGGGGCTCCGAAGGGGTTGGGAATCAGGAGACCCCGCCCGGGGGAGAGCGGGTACCCCCGAGCCTGGGTGAAGTGGGTCTCTGATGTCTGCCCCCTCTCTCTCCCGCAGACCCCCATCTCCTGCGTACCATCACCCCCGAGACCCTCTGCCACGTGGGGGTGCCCTCCCGCCTGGAGCACCCGCCCCCGCCTCCAGCCCACCTACCAGGCCCCCCGCCGCCGCCGCCTCCGCCGCCGCCCCCCCCACCTCACTACCCCGTCCTGCAGCGGGATCTGTACATGAAGGCCGAGCCGCCGATGCCCCCCTACACCGCCATGGGGCAGGGGCTGGTGCCCACCGAGCTCCACCACACGCAGCAGTCCCAGATGCTGCACCAGCTGTTGCAGCAACACGGAGCCGAGTAAGGGTTGGCTGGCTTTCCCTGGGGGCGGGAAGATGGGCTGGGGGGTTGGGGGGGCGCTCAGGGCTGTAGTGGAGAGGACCAGGATGGGGTTGAACCCAGGAAGGGCAGGAGGCTCTGACCCCAGGAGGTGGGGGTCAGCATGTGTTTACGTGTGTGCCCAGCAACATAGCGGGATTTACAGCCACGGCCAAGTGCTCATAACCGCCTTATTTGATGGGTATGGCTGCCCTCATTGCCCAGATAGGTAAACTGAGGCTCTCGGTGGGCTGGGCAGGGGGGAATGCTTGCAAGGTCATGGACGGGGCAGAGCCAGGCCGTGAACCTGTAATCTTACCCAGACACCAGTGACTTCCAGCCACCATGGAGTCCTCAGATACCCGAGAAGGTTCTTGTTTTATGGCTGCACCTGCGGCATAGGGAAGTTCCCGGGTTAGGGTCGAATTGGAGCTGCAGCTGCCAGCCTACCTCACAGCCACAGCCACACTGGATCCGAGCCACGTCTGTGACCTACGCCACATCTTGTGGCAACACCGGGTCTGACACTGTGTCGGGTTCTTAACCCGCTGAGCCACAACGGGAACTCCCACAGAGCTGTCTTTTTATCTGTTTTGCACTTTGAGATTTTACGAAAGATTTCCTTCAAGGAAAGAGCAAACAGAAGGGGAAGGGGTGCTATGTAGACCTCAGATCTTCAGCTCCCTTTCCAGAAAACTCTTTTCCAGCCTTTGTGGCCCAGACCCTTGGTGGCTTGCTTCTAACCATGGAGGCTATTCTCCAAAAAACTCCCACTGTAAAGGGTGACACTAAGAATGACAGCATGGGGGAGGCACAGACTCATTCATTCCATGAACGATTCTGAGCACTCTGTGTGCCAGGCCAATTGCTGGGCATGATGGGGACACAGGCAAGTCAGGTGTGGGTCCAGCCCGCCTGGATTCCACAGACGGGGCTCGGGAGGAGGAATAGAAACAGAGAATGAGGAGTTCTCATCGTGGCTTAGTGGGTTAAGAACCCGACTAGTATCCATGAGGATGCGGGTTCGATCCCTGGCCTTACCTAGTGGGTTAAGGATCTGGTGTTGTCTCGGGCTGCAGCAGGTGCGGCTCAGATCTGGCATTGTTGTGGCTGTGGTGTAGGCCGGCAGCCGCAGCTCCAAATTGACCTCTAGCCTGGGAACTTCCATATGCCCCAGGTGTGGGCCTAACAAGGGAAAAAAAGAAAGAAAAGGAACAGAATGATAGCAAGAGTTATGGGGGAAGCACTGGAGGTGAAGCCATGGGCTTCCCTTTTTTTTTTTTTTTTTTTTTTGTCATTTTAGGGCTGCACCCACAGGCATGTGGAGGTTCCCAGGCTAGGGGTCTAATTGGAGCTGTAGCCACAGGCCTACAAGGCAGCCACAGCAACACAGGATCCGAGCCGGGTCTGCGACCTACACCACAGCTCACAGCAATGCCGGATCCTTAACCCACTGAGCGAGGCCAGGGATCGAACCCGCAACCTCATGGTTCCTAGTCTGATTCGTTAACCACTTCGCTGCGCCATGACGGGAACTCCGCCACGGGCTTCCTGAAGGACGTGTCTGCAGGGCTAGGCGTATCCTGCTGAAACAGGGTGGAGGGGGGATCTGGGGTATTGCCCAGAGGGAGCGGTCTTGGGGAGAGCCAGCCCCCCCCATGGTGCACCCCTGTGTTCCCCCAGGCTCCCCACACACCCCTCCAAGAAGAGGAAGCACTCCGAATCACCCCCCAACACCCTCAATGCCCAGATGCTGAATGGAATGATCAAACAGGAGCCAGGAACTGTGACGGCCCTGCCCCCGCACCCAGCTCGAGCCCCATCCCCACCCTGGCCTCCCCAGGGCCCACTCTCACCCGGGCCTGGCTCCTTGCCCCTCAGCATCGCCAGGGTCCAGACGCCGCCTTGGCACCCACCAGGTGCACCCTCACCAGGTACGCACCCACCAGGTGCACCCTCACCAGGTACGTGGCTGGCCCGCTCAGCCTTTCGGGTTGGGGAGTGGGGCCCATGGCCGTTCCCTCTCGCCAGGTCTCCTGCAGGACAATGATAGCCTCAGTGGCTCCTACCTGGACCCCAACTACCAGTCCATCAAGTGGCAACCACATCAGCAGAACAAGTGGGCGACGCTGTACGATGCAAACTACAAGGAGTTGTGAGTGATCTGTGCCACCCCCCAGTCCCTGCTGGTCACCCATCCGGGGAGCCCCAGCCCTGGTGTCACGATTCTGGAGCAGAGCTGGGAGCACACTGGGTACACAGACAGGCTCAGGGCAGAGTCAGGACCCACCCTCCGCGGTCCTGACTCCTGGGCCTGCCCGAGGCCACCTTAAGAAGGTGGTGCCCTCCGGGGAGGGGAGCAGTGGGCGGAGGGGTGTTTTCTGGCTCCTCCTCCCACTCCGCCTCCTCCACTCACCTCCCGCTTTCCAGGAAGGGGGCCGGAAGCTGAGCGTCAGCAAGGCCCTTCCAGCAGCCCCCTCCCGGGAGGGGAGGGGTGAGTGGAGGGGGAGAGAGGCCCAGGTCAGAGGCATTGCCAGCTCCCCCTCGGCACCCACCCGTGTGGATTCAGCTCCCTGGGTCCTGGCCAGGAGCACGCTGGGACCACTCCCCTGACTCCCACAGGCCAGAGAGGGGTGAGAGCATGGCTCACCATCAACTCGCTTTGGATACTGCCAGGCCTGGGCAGTGAGCCTGGGACGTGGGCTGTCTCACAGATGAGACCAGCCTCCTAGAGTCAGGTCTCCCAGGCTATACCGTTAGCCAGAGACCTGAAGGGCTGGGTGGCAGGGAGGGTGGGAGCGAGGAGGGTGTTGTCCCACTGATTCTGTGGCCCTAGGGTCTTTGGATGTCCGGCGCCTGGTCGGGATCCCCTTTCTTACTGCCACACTTCTGGGGCCAGCCCCGCCACCACGGGTCCCAAGGCCAGGAAGCTGGCAGCTGAGGGCCCCCACCCCCACCCCCCAGCATGGCTCAGGCACTTCCTGGGTGTTTTCTGGGATCAGGCAGATGGGTGGAGCCCAGGGAGGGAGCAGTGGTGAGCCCCCGGCCTTCCTATAGATGCCAGCCACGCCCAAGGGCCTCTCCCCACAAATTCGGGAATATTCCCCCTGCCCAGCCTCCTTCAGGCAGGCCCTGGGCGTCCGGGGGCCAGGGTGGAGGTGGGCCAGCAGTGACCCCCTTTCTTGTCGCCTGAAGGGTCCCCCAAAGGGTCCAGACTTGAAACACCTTTGTGGCAGCAGAGGGGTAAACGGGGGCCGAATCCAGCCTGCCCGGGGTGCCCCCTGCCCACCTGGGGAAGACGGAGGAGTCAGGATGAGGATGTTTGGGGGCCTTGAGCAAGCCCGTGGGCAGGGGCCGGCCAGGGCCGAGCCGGCGCCTGGTTCCACCGTTTCCATGGCAACCAGCTGTCAGGCGCAGTGAGGCTCCGCAGACGCCTCCCCTCTCACCCCATCTCCCCCAAGGGAGGGGGCTCCGGGCAGCGTTCTGGGCAGGAGCCAAGTGAGGCGAGGGGCCGTCGGGCCCCCTCCTCAGGAGTTCCGTTCCGTCTGGCGGCCTCAAGGGTCTTGTCCGGCCTCCCCATCACCAGGGCAGGGTGGTCCCAGGCACGGAGAGGGAAGACTGTTGGCCGCGGCGATGGCAGACCTGCACTCACATCCTCCTGGGGACTCAGTGTCCATTTCTGAGAAGTGGGGCAGCCCCGAGAGCGAGCGGGTTGAGGAGGGGGGCGTACCAGGCGGGAACTGCTTTGGGATGCAGGCACGCGGGAGGGCCGGGCGATGCGGGCCCGGCGTCAGGGAGGGGACCTCGGCTGAGCGCCCTCACCTGCCCCCAGGCCCATGCTCACGTACCGCGTGGATGCCGACAAGGGCTTCAACTTTTCGGTGGGCGACGACGCCTTCGTGTGTCAGAAGAAGAACCACTTCCAGGTGACGGTGTACATCGGCATGCTGGGCGAGCCCAAGTATGTCAAGACGCCTGAAGGCCTCAAGCCCCTGGACTGCTTCTACCTGAAGCTACATGGAGTGAAGGCAGGTCTGGGGGGTCGGCGAGGTGGGCGGGGCCGGGGGGGAGGGCAGGGGGAGGCCAAAGACCCCAAGGCCAGGTCAGTGTGTCCTGAGGAAACTCCTCATGGCCAAGACCAGCCCCCTCCCCCATTCCCGCCTTTTCTCCCAGGCCTGGCCCTGGACTGTCGGGCCCCTCGGCCCTCTTCTTAGTTCTGCTTCCTGTTTTCTTCTCCACCCCGGGACCCCAGAGTCTGTGCCCCCAGCCAAGACCCCCCTGCCGACCCCTCGGTCAGCCGCTGCAGCGCTGAAATGAACTCCCTGCAAACTTGCCCCCCCGGGTGCCCCGGGACTGGGGCTCCAGCGCCCTGCTTGCCCACCCCTCACCATGCACCCCGCCCTGCCGGCCCCCTGGAACTTCCCTCGACCTGGTCCCCTCCTCGCCTCCCCTGCCTCCGCCGGGACCAGGCCATCCCCGCTCCTGGTCTGAAGTTCACAGCAGCTTCCACTGGGGCTCTGAGCCTGTCTCCTCCTGAGACACGGGTGGGCCCGACAACACTCCCCAGTCTTCCAAGGCCCCCAGGACCCCATGTCCCCCACCCCAGCAAAGCCCTGACGTCTAAGCTGAGCCTGTTCGGGACCCCACCCTCAACCCAGCCCTGCCGTTGGCTGTGCCCAGTCACCACCCCTGCCTCTCCTTAGGCAGCTCCCTTTCTCTGGGAGCCCCTCCTCTCCTGGCTGACCACTCCTTGACCTTGGCCGTCCACTCCGCTGCATCCCTGGGGACACCTGCCTTGACTTGAGGCCCCTCCCCTGCAGTCCCCCAGCACCACCATGGTGGCAGTCGATGCGGAATCCATGAGCTCCCGGGGGCTTGGCCGGGTGTGGCCCCTTCAGCGTTGCGAGCAGGGCCTGGCGTTGGCATGGCTCAGCCGGGGCCCGCGGAGGCGTGGAGGGGATGGGGGTGTGGGACGGGATCTGGGGAGTCAGTGAGTCTGGGCGTGAGGGGGTGTTTGTGGAGGCCGGTTTGGGGCGTGTGCCGGAGGTGCGGTGGCGTGGGCGCGGAGCTGCGGGGTGTGCCGCCAAGGGGGAGAAGGTGTTTGCTGGCCGAGGGGAAGGCGGGGCCTCCGTTTCCAGCCAGGCGCGGGCCGAGAGGCTGAAAGAGGGCAGGGGCCGGTGCAGAGCCTGGGCCCCGAGGTGCCATGTCCTCTGTTCCTCCCTCAGCTGGAGGCACTGAACCAGTCCATCAACATCGAGCAGTCGCAGTCAGACCGAAGCAAGCGGCCCTTCAACCCTGTCACGTGAGTGTCTGACCCGTGGGGAGTGGTACCCAGGAAGGTACCCCCCCCACTCCTGGCCCCGGGACCCCGCTGCGGCCTGGCTCCCAGCGGCCCCGGTCCCTGCCCCCTGAGTACCCTGCCCCTCCCTCTGCAGGGTCAGTCTGCCCCCTGAGCAGGTCACCAAGGTGACCGTGGGGAGGCTGCACTTCAGTGAGACCACGGCCAACAACATGCGCAAGAAGGGCAAGCCCAACCCTGACCAGAGGTGAGCAGGCCGGGCCCTGGCCCCGGAGCCCCCTCCGTTTCTGAGGACGAGAGGCAGGAGGGTGACACCCCCAGGTCGGTCTGCCGGGCACCGAGTCCTGCAGACTGACCCGTTTTCCAGATGAGAGACCTGAGATTCAGAGCCTTTCAGGACTTAAGGATGGGAGAGCAGAAGCCTGGCTTCCTAGCTATGGGCTCCAAGGAGCTTCCGCCCCCTAGTGGAGACTCGTGTTCCTTCTCTCTGGACGGAGGGTTAATGCCCTTTTCCTGGGGTGCTGGGAGCCTAGGGGAGGTGACCGAGTGGGCAGTTTGGTGCACTATACACCTGACCTAGAAAGGGCAGCGGTGTGCACGTGGGACAGTGAGTGCTTCTAAGACCCCTGTGTGCCCCAGGTACTTCATGCTGGTGGTGGCCCTCCAGGCCCACGCACAGAACCAGAACTACACGCTGGCCGCCCAGATCTCGGAACGCATCATCGTGCGGGTGAGGGCCACCTCCCCCCAGGGGGCAGAGAGTCCTCCCCAGACCTGGGAGAAACAGCACCCGCGAGAAATACAGGGGTCCTCAGGAATCGGGAGCTGGTGTGCTGATCCTGCCGGGCACTTGCTGTGCGGCCTTAGGCAAGGCTCCCACCCTCTCTGGCCACAGTGTCTCCTTCACAGTGAAGTGAGGAGGTGGCCAGGACCTAGTGGTTTCCTGAGATCCCACAAGTGACTGGAAGTTGCTGCAGTGGGAGGGGTAGTTTAAGGCGGGCGTGCTGGGGTGAGGAGCTCTGGCCGGAGCGGGAGGGGCGGCTGCGGAGTTTCCACCTTAATCAGGGCACGGCAGGCTCCCCATCCCCCGGGACTGATCCAGCCCCCACTCGTGCTAGGCCTCCAATCCAGGCCAGTTTGAGAGTGACAGCGATGTGCTGTGGCAGCGGGCGCAGATGCCCGATACCGTCTTCCACCATGGCCGTGTGGGCATCAACACGGACAGGCCCGACGAGGCGCTGGTGGTGCATGGCAACGTCAAGGTCATGGGCTCGCTCATGCACCCCTCGGACCTGAGGGCCAAGGAGCACGTGCAGGAGGTGGGGCCTCAGGGGCGGGGTTGCTTGTGTGGGCGGAGCTGTGTAGGGGCGGGGCTGGCCCTGTATCTGGATCCAGACCCTGGTAGTGGGGTCTCCCCTCCACACTGCTGCCTCCGGACAGGTCCAGGAGGGGGGGGTTTCAGTTCGGCCCTGACTCCCGAGTAGGTGGACACCACCGAGCAGCTGAAGAGGATTTCGCGCATGCGGCTGGTGCACTACAGATATAAACCGGAGTTTGCCGCCACTGCCGGCATCGAGGCCATGGCGCCAGAAACGGGTAAGGACCCACCTGCGGGATCTGGGATCTGGGAACCCAGTACCTTCAGCCCTCAGTAAGCCGGCCCCGTCCCTATCCCTGTCCCCCTGAAACCCTACTGCCGGGAACCCCTTCCCCTGGCTCCTGGAACCCTGCTCCCTCCTCCCCCCAAATCCCAGCCCCGCCCCACCTCCTGCACGTGCTCCTTGGCCCTCAGGTCAAGTCTATAGATAGACTTACGCTTCAGCCCTGGTCCCTCGCACTGTGTCACTGGAAGTCTGGGAGTCGCAGCCCTGGGATCCCGGCTCCTCTGGTCCTTAGATGAATCCTGCCTTTTTTCTTCTGGATCTCTGCCCCTTCCCCCTGGATCCTTACTCCCAGGAGTGGGTTCCTCCTCCCAGCCCAGGGAACCACACACCTTGATCCCTGGAACTGCGGCCCTGTTCCTGGGAGCCCCCTGCTGTAGGCTATGCTCTGGATTACGGCGCTGGGCGCAGGGCCCCCCCACCCCCCTGCGCACTGGGTGTCATCCCTCCCCAGGTGTCATCGCCCAGGAGGTGAAGGAGATTCTGCCCGAGGCCGTGAAGGACACTGGAGACGTGGTCTTTGCCAATGGGAAAACCATAGAGAACTTCTTGGTGGTGAACAAGGTGTGTGGGGTGGGCCAGCTGGAGGGCGAGCGCCCCCTCCGTGGAGCCCTGGGGCGCCGAAGCCTCGAGGGCCGGAGCTCCCCCCCCCCCCGGCCTCACGTGCTGCTTCCAGAGCCCTCTCCGCAGAGGTGGGAGGTGGAGGTGGGAGGTGGGCACTTGGCTGTCCTGTGGCTGCATGATCAAGGGCAAGGGGAACCCCGCCGAGGGCCAGCTTCCTCCCCTGCAGAAAGAGAGTAACTATGGTTACCACTAATACGTGCTCACGTGGTTATTTCAAAGCTTAAAGGTGAGGCTGAGGTTTGTAACTTACCTGGCATGAGGCTGGGCACCAGTGAGCATGTACTATATTTTGGCCTCTGCTGAAGTCTGAGGCGCGGTGCTCATCAGAGGCGGGGCTCGTGGCGGGAGCTCTGAGGGACAGCGGGTTCTGACCACAGGTCGGGAGAGGAGTGGGGGTGGGAGCTGTTTGGAGGCAGGCACGGGGAGCCTTGGGAGCTGAGGCTGGACGGGAGGAGAGGCTGGCCTGGGGAGGGAGCCGCCAAGCCTCCCCTCCTGCTCCTCATGGGCCCGGTAGCCTGGGGCTCCCAGGGGCCAACTGTGCCCTTGACGCTGACCCATTGCCCACGCAGGAGCGCATCTTCATGGAGAACGTGGGTGCCGTGAAGGAGCTGTGCAAGCTGACGGACAACCTGGAGACGCGCATTGATGAGCTGGAGCGCTGGAGCCACAAGCTGGCCAAGCTGCGGCGCCTCGACAGCCTCAAGTCCACGGGCAGCTCGGGCGCCTTCAGGTGGGAGCTCGGGGCGGGGATGGGCAAGACCCCCTGCCCAGAGGCACCTCTGACCCTGGCCCTCTTTGCTGCAGCCACGCGGGGAGCCAGTTCAGCCGGGCAGGCAGCGTCCCCCACAAGAAAAGGCCCCCCAAGGTGGCCAGCAAGGTGAGGGGGCGCGGGGATGAGGGGCAGCGTGGACCGGGGCCTCCTCGTCCCCGTGGCTTCCCTTTGCAGCTTGCTCTCCAGGCTCACTGACCCCAAGCGCTTCCCCTCCCCTCCGTCCTGGCCCTCCGGCTCTCCCGGGCCCCAGTTTCTCCTGCCTCTCCCTCTGTGCCCCTGAGGGGATGAGCAGGCACCCCCGTACCCCGCCTCCAGCAGAGCCCACGGCGGGCAAGCCCATGGGTCCCTAAGTCTGGGCCTTTTCTGCTTCTCCCCTTACCCCTCGGTCCTCAGCCGTCGTCTGTGGTCCCGGAGCAGGCCTGCATCAGCCAGCGCTTCCTGCAGGGAACCGTCATCGCCCTGGTGGTGGTCATGGCCTTCAGGTGACTTGTGCCCGGGACGTCGGGGGCGGCTGGCTGGGGGAGTCGGGCTGCCCACGGGCCCAGGCCTGGGGGAGGAGGAACGCGTGGCCCAAGGGATGAAGTGGCTGAGGTCTCCGGGAAGGAGGGGGGCTGCCTTGGTTCTGTCACCTAGGGCCGGGGAGACCCACCCACAGAGATCACTTGGGAGCCCAGCCCCGGGGACCAAGAACCTCGGGCCCTGCCCCTGAAGAGAGGGCGCCCATGACGGTGGCTCCAGCTCTGACAGTGGCTCTTTTCTGCGGCTCCCAGCGTGGTGTCCATGTCCACACTGTACGTGCTGAGCCTGCGCGCTGAGGAGGACCTGATAGAGACCGATGGGTATGTCCCCGGAGGCCTGGCTGCCGCCCATGCCAGGCCCGGCGGGGCCTCGGCGGGCAGCCCAGGGTCAGAGCGGTCGTGGAGCCGGTCTCTGAAGGGGGTTCCGCCTCAGGCTCTCAGCCCGCCGGGAGTGGGGGGGTGGGGTGGGAAGGTCTGCCTGGGGCAGGAGCGGAGGTTGCCCAGGCCTTGCTGAAGCAGGTGCTTCTCCTGGCTCATTCAGTGGTCCTCCAGGTAGCTGGGCCCCCGCGGGGCAGGGACATCTGAGGGGCTTGGGTTAGAAAGGTGGGGGGGTGGCCGGGGGGGGCTTGGGCTCCTCTGCCCACTCTCAGGCCCGGCCTTGGGCCATCTCTGACCGTGTCTCCTCTCTCTCCTCCCCTGTGCCTGTCTCCCCCGCCCCCTTTCCTCTCTGCTGCCCCTTAGCTCTTTTGCCGTGTCCACCTCCTGTCTCCTGGCCCTGCTCCGGCCCCAGCACCCTGGGGGGAGCGAGGCCATGTGCCCATGGTACGTGTCTGGCCCGAGCCCTCTCCCTCCCACCTCTGCCTCCTTTCTGCCTTCCTTGTCCGCCTCCTCGCGTCCCTCCTGCCTCGCCGGGGCCCCCAGCCCCCTCTGAGCTCGGCCCACCCTTCCCCAGCAGGTCCAGCCAGAGCTTGGGGACCACTCAGCTCCGACAGCCCCCCGTGACCACTGGGCTGCCCGGCCCACAGCCGTCTCTGCTGCTGGGTGCGTGCCTGGGGTGGGTTTGGAGGGGTGGGTTTGGAGGGGTGGGAAGGGACGTGGTGGCTGTGTTCCGGGTGCGGGGCCCTGCTGCCCTCACTCCGGCTCACACTCTCTCTGGTTTCCTCAGTGACCACCGGCCTGCCCGGCTCGGCCGCAGCCGCAGCCCTCCGCACCTTGGACCTGTGCTCCAGCCACCCTTGTCCCGTCGTCTGCTGCTCCTCGCCCAGCCCCAGCCCTATCACCGACCCCAGTCTTGGTCCCGGCTTTAATCCCGGCCACGGTCTTAGCCCCAGCCCCAGCCCCTCCGCCAACCGCTCAGGTATGGCCGTGTTGGGGCCAGGGTTTGGGTGGAGGGGTTTTCATGAGTCCTGAGAAAGGCCCCACAGGCTCACTGGTGGGAGGGTGTGATCTCCTGGAGCCCAGAACGAGGCTCTGGAGAAAGCTTGGGGGTTTCCCTTGAGGAGACCAAGAGATTGATGGGGGTCCCCCAGAGTCTGGGGGGAGGTCTAGAGAGAGCTGGGCAGGAGGCAGCCATGCCTCTTCTCAGTCTGTGCCTGGTTCTCTCCACAGGTCCCAGTCAGATGGCCCTGCCGCCAGTCACCAACATCAGAGCCAAGTCCTGGGGCCTATCAGCCAATGGCATTGGCTACTTCAAGCATCCAAAGAGCTCGGACCCTATGGCCAGTCCCATGGTCCCCTTTCCTGGAGGCCAGGGCAAAGCGAAGAACAGCCCCAGCCTTGGTCTCCATGGCCGAGGCCGCCGAGGGGCCCCCCAGCCTGGCCTGAGCCCTGCTCAGCCCACTCAGGCCCCGGACCAGCCAGGTACCTGCCCTCCCCGCTCCCGCGCTCAGCCCAGCCCAGCAAGGCTCACTGGCCAGGGCGCACTGCAGCCCGTCGCCGGGGTACCTGGGTGCAGAGGCGTCTGTGGACAGACCTTCGCTGTCTCTAAGTCAGGCCGGAGCCTTACACAGATCCCCTCACTCAGTCCTCGCAGCCCTCCTGTGAGAAAGGGACTGTCACCATTGTTCAGATGAGGAAACGGAGACTTCCGCGAAGTGCCTCGCCCGGGGTCGTGGGCCTGTTAGCGGCAGCGCTGGGACCTGATCCCAGATCTGCCTGACTCCGGGGTCTGGCTCCTTCGAATTCACCAGGCCAGGGCAAGGAGGGTGCTGGACAGCCCCCCACCCCACCGGTTTTCTAAATCTCAAATCTTTGTTTGTTTGTTTGTTTGTCATTGTCTTTTTAGGGCTGCACCTGCAGCATATGGAGGTTCCCAGGCTAGGAGTTGAATCAGAGCTGTAGCCACTGGCCTACACCACAGCCACAGCAATGCAGGATGCGAGCCATGTCTGCAACTTACACCACAGCTCACGGCAACACTGGGTCCTTAACCCACTGAATGAGGCCAGGGATAGAACCTGCGTCCTCGTTGGATACTCGTCAGATTCGTTTCCGTTGAGCCACGATGGGAACTCCTCAAACCTTTGGTTTTAACAAAGCTAGAGAACCCTTCTTGTAGAGGTTTTCAAACTGGGCTCCTCTGAGGTGCCCCAGGGGCTGCCTTGGAGGTTGAAGGGGAGGCCAAGCACCTTGCCGGCTTCAGCCAGGCAGCTCTGCGCTAGGTATCTTGCCTCCTTATCACCTTTCATCTGGTGGGTTTTGTGGCTTAAAGAAAAAAAAAAAAGGCTTAGAAACTGTGGCTTGCTGAGATTGAAGTTCAAAGTGGTGGGGAAAACCCCATGGGGCAGGTGCTCACCAGGCAGCCGTTTCCTGGGCCCCTGCTCTATGGCTGGTTCTGTACGGGGCACCAGGTGATAGGGACAGATGTGCCTTGTCCCCAAGGGCTTGCAGACGCGAAAACAGCAGTGTCATGAGGCTCCGAGGTGACACACGGGCAGCTTGGAGCCTGGGGAGGGCACAGACTCCGGGCTGAGGCGGGGAGGGCACAGAATCCAGGCTGAGGTGGGGAGGTGAGCAGGGAAAGCATCCTCGGAGGAGGTGACATTGAAGCTGAGTCTCTGGAGGACTGTGGGGCCCTGATTTGCATGTGTGTGTGTGTGTGTGTGTGTGTGTGTGTGTGTGTGTGTGTGTGTTTGTGTGAATACTCCCACCATGGCTGATTTCAAGCTACCAACTTGATGTTATTGAACCTTGAGTTGGGAAGACGTGTGTGATCGGAAGTGGAAGCCTGGAGATGGAGCGAGCTCCTGCACCCCCCTGGCAGGGGATGAAGCGGACCCGTCCCTGCTCTTGGGGGTTCTGGTTCCGTCGAGGAGGCAGACCTCAGGCTCATGGGAACTGGGTAGTCCTGGGGCTGCTGGGGCAGATGGCAGTGTGAACCCAGGCACCGTGGGAGTCTGGCAAGACAACCTGAACTTACTCATACTAAAGTGTGAATGACTGATCCAAGTCAAGCAAGGAAAGTATTGGCTGCTTCTCACCTGTACCCTTCCTTGTCGCTCTCTTTCCTGCCCCAGCAGCTTCTCTGCTTGCAGACCCAGTGCCGTCCCTGACCTCCATCCGGGTGCTGGAGAATTCGATGCCCATCACCTCCCAGTACTGTGCTTCGGAGGATGCCTGCAGGTGGGCTTGGCTCTCCCCCTCACCCCCGGGACAGGTTCCCTCGGGGGTTGTGAGCCCAGGCAGTGCAGGTGCTCAGATCTTGCTCCCTTCAGGGAGGGACTTTCCCTACAAGGCGGGGGCAGCCCCTTGCCCTTTTCTGTGTCTAGGGCTCCGCTATAGATGGGGCCGAGGTGTTGATAGGAGTGGGCGTGGGTGGCCTTGGGTTGAGGAGCCAGCTTTGCCCTTTCAGGCCTGGAAGCTTCACCTACCACATCCCCGTCAGCAGCAGCACCCCACTGCACCTCCGCCTGACCCTGCAGATGAAGTGAGTGCCGGCGGGGGACGGAGACGGCGGCCCCGGGCCGGCTGGGGGAGGGGCCGAGGGATGCTACGTGCTTCACTGGCCGTAAGACCTGGCGGTCACTGGGCCTCAGCTCCCATCTGTGAAATGGGCTGCTGGCTCCCAGGGCCTGTGACGACCGTGTGGGACAGGAGACAGGAAAGGGTTTCTAGCCTCTACGACCTTGAGCGTCAGGCATCACTTGCGGGCCGCGAGGTTCCCGTGCCCTGTTTGTGCGGAGCAACGGAGGGGGCGGGGGGCGGGGGGAGCTCGGGACCCCCCCTGCTAACTGGGCCTTTCCCAGCTCCTCGTCCCCCGTGTCGGTGGTGCTGTGCAGCCTGATGTCCAAGGAGCAGCCGTGTGAGGAGGGGGGCTTTCCACAGAGCCTCCACGCCCGCCAGGACACCCAGGTAGGAGGCGGTTGGGAAGCTGAGGGCCGGCCAGGCCTCTCCTGGGCACAGCTGGGCCCCCAAGTGGGCGAGAAGAGGGAGCCGGAGTCAGAGCGAAGCGTCTCCCCAAGGGCCGCTTTGGGGCCTGGTCCTCTGCACGCTGGGAAGGGCGTGCGCCTGCCCTGTCCAAGGCCTGGGGAGGCAAATGGCTCCAGAGGCCCAACCTGCGATGAGCGGAGTGGGGTGGACAGGACAGCCCCGGAGCCTGTGTCTGGTCTCAGGGTCCCGACAGCCGCCCCCGAAAGTCACGTTTCATTAACATGAGACCTGAAGGACAATATGGGATCGACTGGGGAAAGGAGAGGGGAGCTGCGCGTGTGGAGACCTGGCGGCCAGGGAGAGCTGGCACCAGCGAGGGCTGTGCGCCGGGGGTGGGCCTGGGGGAAGGGGGCCCTCAGGCTCAGGCGCGGGCTGGGGCGTGGTTCCACCTGTGACTTCGGGAGGCCTCGCGGGCTGTATGGAGAGGGCTGCCTCCTGCCCTGGGAACCAAATGGCTGTGACCCTGTCGTCCAGCTCCTTACTGGCCATGTGACCCAAGTGGTGACGCCCAGGGCAAGTTAAGGGAATTTCTTCTCACCCACTCATGTGTTTCTTTAGCAAATATTTATTGGGCCTCTTCTGTCCCAGGCCCTGTGCTGAGCCCAGCCGAGGGGAGACAGAGGGAGAAAAGATGTGTAGAAAGTAGCTTGAGTAGGAGTTCCTGTTATGACTCAGTGGAAACAAATCTGACTGGCATCCATGAGGAGGCGGGTTCGATCCCTGGCCTCACTCAGTGGGTTAAGGATCCTGTGTTGCCGTGAGCTGTGGTGTAGGTCGCAGACATGGCTTAGATCCCGTGTTGCTGTGGCTGTGGTGTAGGCCAGCAGCTACAGCTCTGATTTGACCCCTAGCCTGGGAACCTCCATATGCCATAAGTGCGGCCTTAAAAAGACCAAAAAAAAAAAAAAAAAGTGGCTTGAGTAGAGGATGGAGTGGATGAGAGCCCTCAAGATGCCCAGGGCCTGGGGCCCCTGCAGAGATGGGAGGGCCCCCCCCCCCAAAATGGAGGGAGAGCCCGGTCAGATGCTCGTTGGATGTGGAGCTCGGGCCTCAGCCCACAAAGAGTGAAGCCAAAGCCAGAGTCAAAGTGGGAGATGACTAGGGGCTTGCAGCGAGCCTCATGCCGCCCTGCGAGGGAGAGGGCAGGGCAGGTCTGGGCTCGAATCCCAGCTCTGCCACAGGTCGCCGGGTGAGTTTTGGCGGAGAACTCGGTAGTGTCCTCACCTGTAAGCAGCACCACGTCCCTGAGTCGTAGCGAGGGGTGAGTGAGTCACTGCAACGTGGTGGAGCACAGCGGTGAGGGGTGCTGGCTGGGGTGGGGCTGGGGGCTGTCCTGACCCTCCTCCGCTCTCTCCCCAGGGCACCTCCCACCAGTGGCCAGTGACCATCCTGTCCTTCCGCACGTTCACCTACCACTTCCGGGTGGCCCTGCTGGTGAGCACGGCGCCCCGTCCGCCCCGAGGTTCCTGTGGGACTTGCGGGAGAAGGGGGGGGCGCGGGGAGCACACGGGGGCTGAGGGGACTTGGGGCAGCAGCAGGCTGGGTCAGCAGGGGGAGCGCTCCTGCCCTGCGCCCCCAGAGCCACCTCACCGGTTTCCACCGCCCTTCCGCGTAGGGTCAGGCCGACTGTGGCGCGGATGCCCCGGCCCAGCCGGCCACGGACTACTACTTCCACTTCTACCGCCTGTGTGACTGAGCTGCCCTCCGCCGGGCAGCGCCACAGCAGGGTCTGGGGGTCCCCGGGCGCCCCTTCCACACTGGATGCAATGGTGTTACACTGGAGCCCGCCGCCCGCTCGCTCTGGCTGCTCACCGGCACGCCCTTGGAGACCGAGCTGGCGTGGCCCGCCCCGCACCTGTGAAACTGGAAGTCCTCACACTGGAGCTGCTGTCCCTTCTGGTGGCCCCCCTACCGCCACGAAGGGGGCTGGAGAGACCTGCCGGGCCGGCCCCATCCCCACCTGTCCAGATCTCACTGATGGAGGGCTGGCTGCAGGTGCCCCGGACGCAGGGCGAGCTTGTGACTCTGTTCAAAGCCCACCCTCCTCGCCTCCCCTTTTGTGACTGGGAGTCACCCCTTTGGAGAGAGGACCTGGCTCGAGCCCTCAGACTTGGCTGGACCCTGAGTCGGTGGAGGGCAGACGACCCTCACCCTCGAAGCTGCTCCCTGGGGCAGGCTAGCGCGTGGACTTTTTAGGTTTGTCTGTTACTGGACTTGGACTTCTAAGCTTTAAGCGTGGCCCAGGTTTCTTCTCCCTGGGAGGGCTTATCTCCAAGAGCTCCCGGGGCAGCTAAGCCAGCCCTGCGACCCACCACAGGCCTTGTGCACACTTAGTGCCTGGCTGAACCGGGATGGGGGGGCCAGTGGGCCAGCTAAGCCTTGGACCCTTGAACCTGGAGTACCCAGAAGGGAGCCCCCAGATGGTGTTGTGGCCCCACGGCCTGGGCTCCTGGGAACTTCTTGAGCTCACAGTGGTCTCTGAGCAGCGGAGCAGGAATCCCTGCAAGGCGGCAGGCCAGTCTTGGCTGGCGGGTGGACGCAAACAGCTTTTGCTGGTATTAACGAAGTAATTGCTAAAATGCACTTAAACTGGGGCAGGAGTGGAGGGATGGAGACAAAGACGAGAGCGGGCTGGAGCCCTGGCGCGGGAATACTTGCAAAGGCAGGGTCCTGGCTCTGATCCGTCCCTGGGAGCCCGAGACACCCGCCCCACTGCTGACCACTGAGGCCGGCCTCGCCCCCCAGACCGAGGGCTCCCGTGCTGGGCTCAGACAGCCAGGCAGTGCGCCCTAGTCCTGCCCACCTCTCCCGGGAGCAGAGTGGTGGCCGGGGGTTAACGAAGTTTCAAGTGCCAACATTAGCCTTTCTTAGTGGAGATCTGGAGCCTTCTGAGGCCACATCCAGACTCATGGAAGGAGAGTGGAAATCATTTCGCCAGGTCAGCCACGGGCCCGGAAATTGCCGTCCTTGCCCCACGGTGTTCTGCGGTGTCTGTGGGAACCAGGCCTCGTGCCTCCTGCCTCTACTCCTCAGCTCTGGGTGGGAGGCCTTTCTGTGGGAGAGCCCGGTCCTGACGAAGCCTGGGGACTGCAGGCCCCCTTCTGCCGTGGATGTCAAAGCACCGGTCCTCAGGAGAGGGAAACCCTGGGGGAGGTGGGGGTGGCGAGGATGCCCGGCCCCCTCCCCAGTGCAGCTGCGCACCCTCCTCCCGCCATAGGAATGACACGGCTCCCGACACCAGGCCAGGCCGGGGGCCGGGCCTAGCTTAGGACTTAGTGTTCTCCTTCCTCCCCCAGGGAGTCCTCCCTAAATGCCTTAAAACTCCGGGCTTTGCCCCCTCTAATAGGATTCTGGGGCTTCTTCAGTGGGGGCCCAAGTTCTTGGACTGTAGCCCCTCTATGCTTAACTGGAAAGTGACCCTCCACTGCGACCTGGAGCCGTCTGGACACAGCATTGCCCCAATCTGGTTAGCAGCTGGCTGTTTCCATGCCTGGGGAGGTGGTCCTCAGTGCAGAGGCTGGGGCCAAGCTGGGGTTCCAAGCTGCTCAAGGAGGGGGGCGGGGTCAACCTTGGACCAAAGTTGCCTTGAGCCCAGTAAGGTAAAAAGCGCTTCAGGGAAGGCCAGCAGGCCACCTGCAAGAGGCTGACGGTGCCTGGCGGGCGCTGGTGGGTGGGTGTCTTGGCTCCATCCCCTGCCTGGGGTCCAGACGCCTACCCCTCCCTCCCTCTCTCCCCTCTGACCTAGACTCCTGTAGCCACTGGGCTAATCTCCCCCAAGCTTCAAGCTGTACATAGGGCCTCTCAATGCACAAGTGCCCCGCCCACGTTACATACCCGCCCCAGGCCCCGCGTGTGCATACAGCACCCCCTTCCACTCCTTAACTCCCTGTTCCTGCCCCTGAGCTTTGACTTGTATTTATCTTGTACCAGTTCTGACTCTGGACTGGGCAGAAGGAAGCAGCCCCAGGCCTGCTTGCTTCCTGTCCCCTGAACTGTTCTTTTCTGAAGTAAATATACGTATATAAATAAATGTATAAATACTGCTTTGTATCTGAGCTTGCCTCCCTGTCTTTTCTAGAGATTGTTCTAGCAGGAGATGGGGTTGCCCGTGGTGGGGCTGGGACCAGCTGGGGCCCCTGTGTCTGATGGATGCTTTGTAGCCCATTATCCTTCGGAGCTTCGTGCCCGGCTTGGGAACAGAAGGCAGCAGCCCTTTCCCTGGGGCTGCAGCCACGGACCTGCTGCCGCCCTGCCTGGCTTAAAGAGAGCCACCTGATGGGAGTTCTCTTGTCCACAGTGGGTTAAGGATTCAGTATTGGCACTGCAGTGGTTTGGGTTCGATCCCTGGCCCGGGAACTTCCTCGTGCTATGGGCGTGGCCAAAAAAAAAAAAAAGGTAGCCACCTTAGGGAAAAGCTGAGCCTTTCAAAGGTCCCTGACTACATTTAGAGGAGGGGACTGGCCCAGGGCAGACCTGACTGGTATGGGTTCCTACAGAATTTGGCGCTCGAAGTGACAGAAGACGGTAGACCCAGCCCCTTCCAGGCAGAGAGCAGGGCTTCCCAGCGCAGGAACCACCGTGAAGGGCAGAAGAGAAATGGGAAGGCGCGGGGCTGGGTAAGTCGTGGGTCCGTCACCAGCTCCACTCCCACCCTGCACGACAGGCACCGGGCAGGGCTGTCACACATCTGCCTTTATTGTGAGCAGCAGGTGGGACACTTCCAGCAACAGTAAAAAAAAAAAAAAAGTAATTTACAAAAGCAGGGATTCAGTGAAGCCACCTGGTTGGAACCTGAAAGAGAGGGTACCGCCGTGAGACCACATCCTTCTTTCCATCACCTTTTCTCCCTGAGCCCCTGTTTGATTCTCAGTGACTTGCTTGGTGGATTATCTGCAGCAAGGTTTTATTTATTTATTTTTTCTCTTTTTTGGTCCCTTAGTCAAGATTTATTTCAGTGACTGAAAATGTTGAAATTAGCTAAGATGGGAACCCTGGCAGCAGGGCCTGGCCCCTGGCCCCTGCTGGGCCCCTCCCCAGGGGCTCCCCAGTCACCGTGCCTGACTGCTGAGAACGCTGATGTGGAACCACGTGAAGCCTGCGCCCACAGCCCCGCACAGGACACCCCAGAGCTAGAGCAAGGCCTTGGACGGTGTGGAGAATGCCGAACCGACCAAGGTGGTCCCACTTGGCTCAAATCCCCATCAGGGACAGGATCCCACCCTGCCAGTGCTCTTACCCTCAGGAGCTCATACATAGATGCCGACCCACAGCAGCAGGAAGAGGACTCCGAAGCCCATGAAGAGTGAGGCCACCAAAGAGATGAGAAGCTCTTTGTAGATGTCCCGAGTGTACTTGGTGGAGGTGACTTCGTAACTGGCAAGGCGATTAAGGAAGAGCAAAGGGATGGGCTGTGTAGGGCAGGGAGCTGGGCCAGCGCATCTCCAGGAGAAAGGTACGGGCTAAAGGTTTTCTGGGAGGCTGATCTGGCTCCATGAAGCCGGGCAGAGGGGCCCAAGAGATGATCTAGACTCTGGTGTTTCTACCGCCCCTCCACACCCATGAAGAAAATGAAGCTCAGACAGGTTAGGTCACTTTTCTCAGGTCACATAGCTAATGAGCAGCAAAGCCGGGACCAGCCCTCGGATCTCCTAACGCCTGAGCACACCACTCTTTATACCACTTTTTCAGCTTCATGTCCCCCACCCTCAGCCTCCCGTCCAGCCATGCCCTCTGCTTTACTATCCCAGAAATCTGAAGAGCAAGTTGAGATCACCCGGAAATGGAAAATAAGGTCACAATCTGACTTTGGACATCAAACAGCCTTCCCTCAACCCCCCCCCCCCCCCCCCCCCCCCCCCCCCCGTCCCCACGCCAGCACAGAACTGGCAGGGTGCTTGTACCCAGCATAGTTTCTCCCAGTTTCCCACCACACTACTTCTGGCCACTGGCTACTCAGTGAAAGGATACACGAAGAACCAGGCGGTGAAGAACATGCCAATGGCCAACAGCACCACCGTCAGGTGGGGGAAGACGGCCGGGTTCACCGGGCTGGTGTATCTGCTCATGGCCTCAAGCTCCTAGGGGAGGGCATGAGATCAGAGCCATGGAAGAATCCCATGACTCCAACCTGAGGGGACTACAGGGTTGTCAGGGAGCCTCGTGCCGCTGTGACTGCAAGAAGCTTATTTCAGCATGGGACAGATGGAAATCCTTCAGAACCACCATCAAAGGATAATGACTGGGAATGATAACAATTACAATGGTATCTTAAACTAAGGTGGCATTTTATCTTTTCAATATGAGACAAGAAGGACAGCTGAGTCAGCGGCTGAGACACACAAAGTGCCTGATCAGCTACACAGGTCAATGGTCCTTGACATTTTCTGAGGCCACTGACCACTGTGAAAAAAATGTGATGAAAGGTATGGACCCTGCCTGGAAAAACCACACACAAGAAAAAGCTCTTTTTTTTTTTTTTTAAGTCGCACCAGCAGCATGTGGAAGTTTCCTGGGCCAGGGACTGAACCCTCTCTGCAGTCATAGCAACGCCAGCTCCTTAGCCCGCTCCACCACAGGGAAACTTATAATTTTGCTTACGATTTGAGAAGTTTTATGGACCCATATCTGTAGGTATCAAGCTAAGAATCCTTGCTGGAAGACAGGATCTGGACCGGTACCCCGATCTCAACTCCTGCACTATTAAGGAAGCTCGAGATCTACAGGCAAAAGACCTAAGTTATAATTCTGGCTCTACTGAGGAAACATGAGTCTCGGTAAAGTGATTATAATAATCTCTCTCTCACAAGGCTGATGTACGACTTAAGGAAGATGACAAACGTCATAGCATCTAACACGCTGCTTGGCATGGAGTAGTTAGTTGCTTAATGGCTGTTTGTTTCCTTCCCAAGGTTAGAGGGAAGATTATGAGATAATGCCTGTGAAAGAGAGCTGTAAACGTCAAGTTCTGCACAAATGTTAACTTCCATTGTCACCCACAAGCCAGGGCTTCTAAAACCCAGAACATAACAACTCTAGAGAAGAAAATTGACACCATTGTTCTAAGAGACACTGGAATTCAATTCAGTAAACATGTATCCCTCCCTCCCCCCACCAAATGATAAAGACAATCGCTGCCATTGACTGAGCTTCCAATTGCAGGCCCCGTGTTTGGCACTGGGAATACAAAGATGAATAGACATCATCCCAGGGCGGGAGGCACGTCAGATGGTGGTCACTAGGAGGCGTGGCAGATAACAAAGAGGTCCATGACACGTGGCAAGAGGCTGGTACATAGATTGTGGGAGCTCCCAGGAGAGAGGGGGACAAGTGCCCGAGACAGCTGTAAGTGCTTCATCAAGAAGGTGACATTTGCCCAGGGCCGTGTAGGATTAGCACGAGTTCCACAGGGGGTAAAAAATTCCAAATACAGCTCACAGAAATAAAAGTTCCAAGGTATTAACAATGCACCCCAAGCTCCTCATCCTTATAAATCGTGAGATCTGAAACCCAGTGAGATCAAAACCACAGCCTACGGAGTCTATGGCAGGGGGGCTTCCCTTCCCCGGCCCTCAGCACGAGCCGAAGGATCCAGGAACCTCCCGCCTTCTGGACCTCGGGCGCCTGAGGCCTCTGCTAGAGAAACCAGGTGTGGGACGGGCCCCGCGGGGTCCCCAGAGCCCTGTCGGAAACACCCCTCAACCCTCTCACCATCTTGCCAGGCACAGGGTAAACCGCCGCTCCGCCACCGGAAGAACACGTCGGCAGGAGCAGGCGCGCAGTTCAGGCGGAAAAGGAAGCGAGGCTGAGCGAGTGGCATTGTGGGACTTGTAGTCCTGTGATTGTTTGGGGGCCTGCGGGGAGACGGGAGCTGGGTCGGTGGGGTCCCAGGGTGGAGTGGAGGCAAGGGGTGGAGAAGGGCAGAGTCGGGTCGCTGAACAAATCTGTTCACCCTGGCTGGGGTGTCTGTTGTGAGAGAAGCAGGGCGAGGGCCCCTGGGCCTGTACTACACTTCCCAGGAGGCTGTGCGCCGCGGCGGGTCATGTGACGGGAGCGCGGGCTTTGGAAGGCGGCGGATCGAGTTGGGCTGAGGTCTCTCCTGGGCCACACAGGAGTAAGCGCCAGCTGCCGAGACTTAGCGCCCCAGAGGCCAGGTAAGACCCGCGGGAAGCGTCTTGGGAGCGGTGGGCCCGCTTTGGGCCTGGTGCTGGGGAAGGCCGACGGCTGCCGCGCGCCGGACAGAGGGAGCGCGGGATTCGCCGTCAGGAGGGCTCGCCACTTTCCGTTGTGAGCCTGGGGCCTGTCGCTTAACCCCCGAGCCTCTTTTTTCATTTGTAGAAAGAAGATAATAACTCCCACCTTATGGAGTCGTTTTGTATGGTGACTTGGGTCCTGGAGGAGAGAAATTTTTTGAGCTGCGCTTGTCCAGCTCCCTTTCCTGCCTGCCTTTGTCGACCGCAGTGGGGGGATACCCGGCTAACGAGGCACCGGCTCCTCGGTACACATTCTAGCAAAGCAGACAGGTTGGGACCTGAACCGAAGGATCGAGTGGGTTCTGGAGGGAGAATGTTTATAGAGCACCTAGCGCTTGTAGGAGGGGTGTTTGTCTGGTATCTCTGTTAACCCGGGCAGTGATTCTGCCAGGGAGGCATGGTTACCATACTTGATAGATGAGGAAACCAAACCTAAATGGCTTAATAACGTCACCCCCTATGTGACCTAATGATATTACCGAGGTGGTGAATGCTGGTGCCTAGGTTCAAGGCCAGTGCCATTCACAGATGAAAGCTAGGTGAGATGGACCTTGAAGAAAAGGGCTTCAGGATGGTGGGAGGAAGGCACAGCCGAGCAAAAGTGAGACAGGGCCGTCTTTAGACCAGCCTTTCTCTTGGATTCCAAGACTGTAAAAGTAAGTTGGGAATCAGTATGAAAGATCTTGATGCCAAAAGTCCCTTATATTTTAGAAGGAACCCTGTAAACGAGAGTGGGAACCATAAGAAGGCCTAGTCTGATCTTTCTTTGAGGGTTGGACACACCACCAATGTTGCCTTCAAAATCCTTTTTAATAGTATTAAGCTATAATGGATGTAACATAGGTTTTATTGCTTAAAATGAGTTATTTTTGTGGATTAGCTTTTAGAAGATGGTATCCATATAAAAAAATATTAAGTGAATGAAATACAGGTTTTAGTGGGAAGTGGCAAAAAATTGTGAGTGTGGTTTAGGCCCGACTGAAGTTTAGAAAAGGCTCCGCTAGGAAATCTTTTGTTAAGGGGTCTGAACCACAGAAATTCAGTCCTGGACTGAGTGACTCTGGCATGCCAGGCCCCTGGACTGGGATCTGGGGTGGAGTAGGAGCTGTGTAGCTCACAATTCAGACTTAGCAGTGGAGAGAAAATACAGAGGGACAGACTTAAAACAGCATCACGTTAGAGGTAGAAGTGCTGAATGGTTACTGAAGGGAGATTCAAGTGGAGAAGCAGAAGCCACAGTACTCCCATTCAGATGCCATTTTTGCCAGCTGCTCTGTCCTCCAGAGAAACAGAATAAATAGGAAATAAAATGTGGATATATGTAAAGAGACTCATTTTAAGGAACTGGAGTGGAAAGCTGAAAATCATAGGGCAGGTAGGAGTTGAAGCTGCAGTCTTTTCTGGGGAGGCTGCACCCTTGACCTGCAGACGTTCCCGGGCCAGGGATTGAACTTGCACCACAGCAGTGACAACGTCGAGTCCTTAACCACCAGACCACCAGGGAACTCCGATGCTGCAGGCTTGAGGCAGGATTTCTTCATGAAACCTGTTTTTGCTCTTAAGACTTTTCAGCAGATTTGATGAGGCCTACCCATGTTATGGAGGGTAGGCTCCTTAAAGTCAGCCAACAAAGATGTTAACCACACCCACAAAATACCTTCTCAGCAAGACCTGCATTAGTGTTTAGTTAAGTAACTGGATACTGTGGCCTTGACAAGTTGACACGTAAAACTAACAGTCAGAACTGTGAAGAGGAGTTCTCGTTGTGGCGCAGTGGTTAATGAATCCGACTAGGCACCGTGAGGTTGTGGGTTTGATCCCCTGGCCTTGCTCAGTGGGTTAACGATCCGGCGTTGCCGTGAGCTGTGGTGTAGGTTGCAGACGCGGCTCGGATCTGGCGTTGCTGTGGCTGTGGCGTAGGTCAGCGGCTGTAGCTCTGATTCGACCCCTAGCCTGGGAACCTCCATATGCTGCGGGTGCCGCCCTAAAAAAAAAAAAAGAACTGTGAAGAGGAGGTGGGCTGGAGAAGTGAGTGGGAGGTGTTTGGTCACTGGTGTAAAGGAGGAACGGATGTGTTGTCAACTAATAGGCAAGAAGACAGATACTCCTGAGTTTATATTTAACACTCTTTACATTCAGCTGTGTATTTTGGTTGCTTTTTTATCTGTCTCATATCACTTCTGTGTGATGGGGCTTTGCTTGTCCTTCAAGGCTCAGTTCCGCCATTGTGATCCCCAGATTCCTTGGGCCAGGCCGGGCCCTCTTCGCTGGCCTTGCCGTAGCCCTTCCTGCACGCTCGCCCTGCTGCTGCCCTTGAAGTCCCGCAGGCACATCACCAGCGTTTTACTCCTCTCAGCATCCGGTTCAGTGCCTGATACTCAGGAAGCCTTAGTGTTAATTGAGTGGATTTCCTGAGAAGCTTCTTGATGATGGGAGCCCTGTCTTGGTCTTTTCCAGTGCCGACTTGGGGTCCTTTTGTTGGGCTAAATTCGTTGAGGCGAGGGCATGCAGTTGATGAGACAGCACCCCTGGTGGTAACCCCTCCTCCTCTTCCCTCCTTCAAAAAGTTCCTCCTTGTCTTACATGCCTTTCCTTTTTAGCCGTCCCTCCTCTGTATTGCTATGGGGATTCAAGGTCTGGCCAAACTGATCGCTGACGTGGCCCCCGGGGCCATCCGGGAGAATGACATCAAGAGCTACTTTGGCCGCAAGGTGGCCATCGATGCCTCCATGAGCATTTATCAGTTCCTGATCGCTGTCCGCCAGGGTGGGGACGTGCTGCAGAACGAGGAGGGCGAGACCACCAGCCACCTGATGGGTATGTTCTACCGCACCATCCGCATGATGGAGAACGGCATCAAGCCCGTGTACGTCTTTGACGGCAAGCCACCGCAGCTCAAGTCGGGGGAGCTGGCCAAACGCAGCGAGCGCCGGGCTGAGGCGGAGAAGCAGCTGCAGCAGGCCCAGGCGGCTGGCGCCGGCGAGGAGGTGGAGAAGTTCACCAAGCGGCTGGTCAAGGTCACCAAGCAGCACAACGATGAGTGCAAGCACCTCCTGAGCCTCATGGGCATCCCGTACCTCGACGCGCCCAGCGAGGCGGAGGCCAGCTGCGCCGCCCTGGTGAAGGCTGGCAAAGTCTACGCCGCGGCCACGGAGGACATGGACTGCCTGACCTTCGGCAGCCCGGTGCTCATGCGGCACCTGACTGCCAGCGAGGCCAAGAAGCTGCCCATCCAGGAGTTCCACCTGAGCCGGATTCTGCAGGAGCTGGGCCTGAACCAGGAGCAGTTCGTGGATCTCTGCATCCTGCTGGGCAGCGACTACTGTGAGAGCATTCGGGGCATCGGGCCCAAGCGGGCCGTGGACCTCATCCAGAAGCACAAGAGCATCGAGGAGATCGTGCGTCGGCTCGACCCCAGCAAGTACCCTGTGCCGGAAAACTGGCTCCACAAGGAGGCCCAGCAGCTCTTCCTAGAGCCCGAGGTGCTGGACCCGGAGTCTGTGGAGCTCAAGTGGAGCGAGCCAGACGAAGAAGAGCTCGTCAAATTCATGTGTGGGGAGAAGCAGTTCTCCGAGGAGCGGATCCGCAGCGGGGTCAGGCGGCTGAGCAAGAGCCGCCTGGGCAGCACCCAGGGCCGCCTGGATGATTTCTTCAAGGTGACCGGCTCCCTGTCGTCAGCTAAGCGCAAGGAGCCGGAGCCCAAGGGAGCCGCGAAGAAGAAGGCAAAGACTGGGGCAGCAGGGAAGTTCAGAAGGGCAAAGTAGGCAGGTTTCCCCTTCATTGTACCTCCTTGAGCCCAAGACACCTGCCGTGTTGTACCCGCAAGAGCTAGAGAATCCTCCGTGGGGGTGGGGGGGGGCCTGCGGCGCTTCCCCAGCCCCACCCTTCCCAGTAGTGCTTTTCCCTTCGTTACTTGATCTCATGGCAGGAAGGCCACAGAGGTGCGTTTTCTTTTTTTAGCTCAGGAAAGTATGTCAGGCTCAAACCACCTCCCAGGCAATTTAATGGACACTGAATCCATTGTTACCTGAAAGTGAGAGCAGCCAGTTTTGAAGGAGGGAGAGGGGGATAAATGATGAGGACAAAAAACGAAATGATTTCCTCCCTGGCCAGCTGGTGGCAGCTGGGAGGTGACCATCGACCCAGACCAAGCTCACCTTGACCCACCCTGAAGGATAGGAAGACCCAGCCTTAAACAGATGGGAAGACCTACCGAAAATAAGATAGGCAGAGAGCTGGAGCCCTGCAATTGGCAACAAGGGTTTGATTTCCAGCTGTGTGGCCTGGGGTGGGCAGAACCTTGAACTTGCTACGTAACTCCAGTCTTTACCATTGTTTTTCAGAGGTATAAGGTGGTAGAATGCTTCGCAGGGCCTCACTGAGGCAGGTAATTGAGTTGAAACTTTTGGATAAGATGCTGTTTTCATGTGCTGTTTGTTGTTTTAAAGATAGGAGGAGAGAAGAGTCAATAAAATTATAAAAGGAACCAGGATGTCATGCTCTTTGAGAACGTTTGAATACCTTTTAAGCGCCCTAGGCTTCAGGCAATAGAAAATTGTTTTCCTTTTCACGGGGTATGTATGACATGCCGGGGTTGTGCCTTATTAGCAGCTGGTTTGATAGTGGCCACAAGATGGCGCCATGCTTCATAGAATGACTAGAGCAGCTTGGGTGGTACATTAACTATTCGGAGAATGTTGCCTAGTTTGTCTTGCTGGGAAAGGAGTTTTAATAAATTGTATGGACTTTGAGTTTCCCACATCCTGTGTGAGATAAAGGCGCTCCTAGAAACCCTCATAATTTAGATCAACTACTTCATAGCATCCACACTTTTACCAGTTTATAAATTGTGAAAGCTGCCAATCAACAGTCACTTTTTTGCCCCTTTTGTGACATAAACTTCAGATTGCTATTTCTCATAGAAATGGAATGTGGGGTTTTTTTTGTTTGTTTTGCTTTTTGTCTTTTTGCCTTTTTTCTAGGGCTGCACTCACAGCATATGGAGGTTCCCAGGCTAGGGGTCTAACAGGAGCTGTAGCTGCCGGCCTTCGCCACAGCCACAGCAACGCAGGATCCGAGCTGCATCTGCAACCTATACCACAGCTCACGGCAACGCCGGATCCTTAACCCACTGAGCAAGGCCAGGGATCGAACCCACAACCTAATGGTTCCTAGTCGGATTCGTTAACCACTGAGCCACGACGGGAACTCCTGAGTTTCTAATTTTTTTAGCATTGCTATCCCTTACTGCCATTTAAAGCTATCCAGGACACTTAAGTGATCTGAAATTTAAGTTGACGTTGTTTTGACAGGTTAAGCAGGTAGAAGACTAAAGCCTGGTAGTTTTCAAGTTTTTTGATGGAGCTACCTTTCAAGTGAAGTCTTGAAAAGATGTTGAATCTCAGAGTGTAAGAGCTCCTCTGGTTGAAGCAGAAATGGGCTATGGTCTCCCCAGCAACACCTCATAACTAGGGGCCTCTGAAAATCACTGATGTAGACAGAGTTCTATCCTGAAGGCAAGGATCTTAGCGTCTGTTCACTGTTCTGTACAACAGTTGACACATGTAACCAGTTTTCCCAGAATGAAGCAAGCCACACAACTTATTTGAAGTCCATTTTTTGGAGTTCCCGTTGTGCTCAGCAGAAATGCATCCAATTAGGAACCATGAGGTTGCAGGTTCGATCCCTGGCCTCACTCAGTGGGTTAAGGATCCGGCATTGCCGTGAGCTGTGGTGTAGGTCGCAGACGCAGCTCGGATCCTGCTTTGCTGTGGTTGTGGCGTCGGCTGGCAGCTACAGCTCTGATTAGACCCCTAACCTGGGAACCTCCACATGCCGCGGGTGTGGCCTTAAAACAACAAAAGACAGACAGACAGACACACAAACACACACACACGTCCATTTTCTGATTCAAGTAATTTTTTTTTTGTCTTTTTGCCTTATCTAGGGCCGCACCTGCAGCATATGGAGGGTCCCAGGCTAGGGGTCTAACAGGAGCTGTAGCTGCTGGCCTTCACCACAGCCACAGCAATGCGGGATCCGAGCTGTGTCTGCAACCTACACCACAGCTCACGGCAAGGCCAGGGATCGAACCCACGACCTCATGGTTCCTAGTCGGATTCGTTAACTACTGAGCCACAACGGGAACTCCTGATTCAAGTAATTTGATTCTAAGTTTGCAGTAATGGTGATGGGGCCCAGAGGAAGAAAGACGGGGTTATCATTCCCAATGCAATAGCTCTAGTTAAGGTCCTGTTCCCTGTGGTAGCAGGTGGAGTGGTTTGTTTTCCTCTTGTTTTTTTTAAGTTGAATTGCCTGGCCTTTTCCAGAAACTTAGGAACTACCGCAGGGAAAATCAACTCTGCAAACTTTATTTAGCACATTCTAATATTCTTGCTTGGAGAGGAACGCTGTTCTGATGGGTGGTGGTTAAAAGGATATTGCTTTGCAGTCCAGCTCCAAGGTATTGTGCTTCCAAAGGAAGATTTGGCAGTGTGTTAAACATGGCTGGTGTGTGTGGGCAGCTTCGCATTTAACACATGGTGTCCCGGGAAGGGGTTGACCTGTCTTCTTTCCTCAGTCCACCAAGAGGGGGCCTGATGATCCTCCCTCTGCCCAAGGGGTTTGGGCAGAGGGGAGTCTGTCTGGGAGCTCACAGAAGTTAGAGCCACAGAGGTAGAGAATAACTTGTTGCAGAGGTACAGGGAGGCCTGTCAACAGGTAAAGAGCATCATGGACTCTTAAGTGAATAGCATTCATTTGGTCAAAATTAACTTTATTTTTGCTTTTTAGGGCCATACTCGAGGCACATGGAAGTTCCCAGGCTAGTGGTGGAGTCGGAACTACAGCTGCTGGCCTCTGCTGTGGGATCCGAGTCGCATGTGTGACCTACACCACAGCTCACAGCAACACTGGATCCCCAACCCACCGAGTGAGGCCAGGGATCAAACCCGCAACCTTATGGATACTAGTTGGATTCGTTTCCACTGCACCACAACGCGAACTTCCTGGTCAAAATTAAACTTTATTCCTCAGTTTAATTCATTGGGACGTGATAACAGAACTGGCACACACACAAAGGGTACTGATGTTGGGTCTAGTTACAATGCCTCTGGCAAAGTGGTAAGAAGACAAAAGTAACAAAAATAAGCATAGGTGTTGGAGATTTTTAAAAGGAGTTCAAGTGTTCTGCCACAATCTATAATCAGAGGCATATTCTCCTCTCTAGTCGTTTTCTTAGGCCTTTGGATTCAAGATCACTCGTGTTACCTTGTAACAGTTATGAGCTTTTTGTCACTGGTCTGTCCCCTGTGGCCACATGGTACTGTACTGGTCAAGGCTAAGGAGAGAAGGCCACAGTGGTCGGGGCGCTTTGAGGACTGGGACCTGGCTCAGTAAGCCACTAGGTTTGCCCAGACTGGGCAGCTTGGGCCCAAAGCCAGATGGCTTGTTAGGCTGCGTTCGGCACCTGTTCTGGAGTGAAGAAGCCAGTGAAAGTAGAACTCTTCAATTCTGCTTTGAGTTGTTCTCCCCAGACTGTTTTAAACTGGCTTTCCCCCCAAATGGAAAACATCTAAAATCTTCTGCAGTGTGTGTCTTTGTTTTAACAGACCCCTGAGTAATCTGGACAGCCTTTCCACGGGTGCTGCCTCTAGCCCCACCAGCGCGCTTTGGGACCTTCAGCTCCCTCATCACCCTTTTCATCTCCTTGTCATTGTCTTCCTAAAGGAAATGTGAATTCTCCGGGGACTCTGCTTTTTCCTTCCAGCTTGAGGTTTTTCTCCTTCCAGTGTCCGAAATGCTCCGTATGCTTAGAGTAGATGCTGTTGAACAGGCGAAGGGCTGTGGTCGTGGGGTGGAGGGTAGTGAATGTTGATAAACCCTGGGAGCTAAGGCCAGATGCCCAGGGTGCAGTCCTGTGTTCTCTCTCTAGAGATGGGTTAGACTGTTTCTATCTTTAAAAAAAACCAGGAAATTAAAAAACTTTCAGCATTAGACTGATACCCTTCTTGAGGTTCTCCTAAATTATCCTACCTGGTCTTTGACAGAGAAAGATGTTAGGACAGACGTGCCAAAGTATGATGAAGGACGGCAAGGATGATCACAAACTGCTGGTGGGTTTCTTTTCATCCTTTTAGCAATGCTATAACGTAATTTGGGTTATAGAAAATCCCTCAGAGCCCTGATGTTCTTTAATGACTGAACCCTGTGACTGGCAGTTCAGTCTCCCAGCTTGGGTGCTTGGGCTTACTGGCTGCTATTTTAGGGAAGTTGGAATTAGAGGTAGGGGAGCAAAGGGGAACCACCGGGAGCCCCCATTTGTTTGTATGGAGAAGATGAAGTGCCCCATTTGCCCACCTGCTCATGGAGCAAGAAGTACACTTCCCAGCCTAGGAGTATTCTGTTCCTTCAGTGGTGGTTACAAGAGGTGAAGCAAAAGCAGAAAGGATTTTTAATGGACAGGACTCACTCTGCTGGCTGTTTTGGCGAGACCTGGGACCTCCCGCTCTCACGGTACACGGGGTAGAGCCTGAGACCAGATCCAGTGGCACCAGGATCCTTCAGGGCCAGATGCCGCCATTACCACAGTCCTGGCCTTTGCCCTTCTGGCTTCTAAAAGTGGAAAAGTTGCTTCTCTAGGAACCTGAGGCAGGCCTTGGAATTCTAAGCCCTAACGCCTCCTTTCTAAATCTTGCTCAGAAGGTTCAGCTGCTCTGTCTTTGTCCAACATGCAAACCTCTGAGGTGTGTAACTGAGGGTGGAGAAGGCACTGAGAAGAGGACAAGAGGGATGAGCGCCCCCTTGCCTGGGTGGGGTTTTAGTGCTAAATCACTCCCTGGGAGTTTCTGCTACGGCACAGTGGATCGGGGAGTTGGCACTGCCACAGCTGTGGCTCAGATTCGATCCCTGGCCCAGGACCTTCCATATCATACGCCGGGAATGCGGCCAAAAGAAAAATGTCATTTTGCTGATTTCTGGGCTCAGTAGACCCTCCCTGTTCTGACACCCTCCTGACTCCCTCTTCGCTCCCTCTTTCCTGTCTGCCCAGCAGGAAAGCAGACAACTCTCATCTCTGACCCAGCAGCTCCATCCCTCCTTCCAGGGGGCGCTTGCCTGCTTTCCCCACCCCTGTCTGGGCCTTAGATCTGTGCCTGGAAGATAAGGGGAGGGGTTTGAGTCAGAGCCTTAACCTCCTCAAACCCACCCCCTCCGAATATTAGGATTGTAGTGGTATTGTCCCCAAGCCCCCCTCTGTGCTGGCTCCAAGGCTCTTCCAGTAGGGAGGCTGCTGTTACTGGTGAAGATAGGCATCCAGCCAGAGCTGCCCGGACTCCTTCAGTGAGCTGTGGGGGCAGGATGGGAGCAGGCGGTGAGGGAGGCATGGTGGAGCGGAGCCCCAAAGCCAAGCCAGCCCCTGGACGCGTAGCACCGAGGCTCTTCCAGGGCGTAGAGGCCGTTCTCCATGATGTAAGGACGCCTCCGCGAGAGCGCTTGCCTCCCTTCACTTCTGAGAAAGAGCCTGGGCCGTGGCACCGAGAGCAAAGGCCTGAACTGGCCAAAGACCAGCAGAGCGCCCTGCCTCCGCCTGGGTGACCTCTGTCCCAGACGACCCAGGGGAAACCTTCCTGTCACTCCCACCCCACCTCCCTGTCCCCTCTTGGGCTCAGATACTCACCGGACAATGTCGGCGAAGGCTGAGAGCAGGGGCTTGGACTGGTATTCTATGCCATGCTTGGCACACAGGGACTGCACCAGGGGAGCCACTTTGTGGTAATTGTGTCGAGGCATCGTGGGGAAAAGACTGCAGGGGGAACGGGGGCAGTCAGTGGCTCTGGCTTCTCTGCCCCCCCCACCCCGAGGTCCCTGCCTCCGGGGTGTCCCTACTCACTGGTGCTCAATCTGGAAGTTGAGGTGGCCGCTGAACCAGTCATTGAAGGCCGACTTGTGGACATTGCATGTTGCCTGGAGCTGGAGGAAAAGGTCAGGGGGAACAAGACAGAAGGGCCAGGCCAGCCCTAACCAGGCAAAGCTGCCCTGGCCCTGGTCCTTCCCTCTCCACATGGTGCCAGGGGAGAAGCTTCAAGCGAACGAGGCAAGGTTTAGGAACTTCTGTTGTTACTGCTGCCCACCCTTTTATTAGTTGTGTTATGCCCAGGCCTTCCAAGTGGCCGGCCCTCACCTGCATGGAGAACCAGTCCATGTTCCGGTCGTGATCGATGTGCATGGGGATGTGGTTCATCTGGGTCACCCACACGAACCAGTTGCTTTCTAGGAACCTGGTGGATATGGCACCCGGACAGAATGAGTACAAGCAGAGCCAAGTTCTTACTCTCCTCTGCTCAGCCAACTGCTCCAGCCTGGCCACCTTTCCAAGCCAATGCCAGGAGCGCCTCCCGCTTGCCGCAGCCCAGCCCCAGCCCCAGCAGAGACCGCTCACTCCCCAGCCTCTGCTGCTCTGTGCCAGTCCCTCCTCCCCCACCGAATCCTACCTGACCAGGAAGAAGAGGCCCAGCGAGGCTTTCAGTCCCAGCAGTGGTGTATAAGTCAGGAAGATGCGCACGTAGAACGTCGTCATCCAGGCCAAGTCCTGCGGCAACAGGCAGAGCACTGTGACGGCACAGAGCGCCTCTCCTCTCACGGCACCTGTTTCTTCGCGTGGAGCAGCCGTGCTCCCCACCCCTCCTGCACTGCACACCCCCCCACCCCCAGCCCGCCTTGCCTGTTTCCTTCGCAGGCCAGACGTCCTTGCCTCCAGTTCCTCCCAGCCCACCTCCATCCTGCATCCTGTCCCCATGCTGCTGAATGACTCAGTCCCTGCCGGTGCCCTGATCAAACTGCGTCAGTTTTCTGCATCACACCCAACGACACCCGAGTCCACCGCACGTCCGGCGGCCAGATTCACCTCTGAATCCCCCACTTCTCAGAGTTCATCCCCACTCCCCCACCTCTGCCTGTCTTCCAAGGCCAGCTAGAAAGGTGACTTCACAGTCTTTTCTGATGCCTCGCACCCAGCCAAATGCAGTCAGGCCCCTTCGGAATCCCTTTGTCTGCACCCGTTCTCTAGTGGGAACCACAGCCTGTCTCGTCAGAAGCTCCCTGCAAGTAGGGGCCGTCCCGTTCACCTTCTCCCTGCCTGGCGCCTGGCTTTGTCCCTAGCACAGTGACCCCAGGAGATACTCGCTGAATGAATCAGGGTGCCAGGAGTCAGGGTGCCCGCTGAGCCCCAATCATCCCACCTAAAGGACGTGGGGTCTGGGCGCCATGGATACTTACCACCCATTTCTTCCTCTTGATAACAAAATAGAAAATATACCACTGGAAGTAGATAGGCACCAAGGCTGGGGGCCCAACTGGGGAGGAAATGGAGACAAGGGAGACGGCGTGAGCAGCGTGAGGGTCACCGAAGGGCCGGCCGGTGCTGGACAGAGGGCCTCCAGCACGAGGCTGCCCCTTGGCCACCTCCTCTTGCCCTTCCGGCTGCCTCGGCACACCTCGGACCACCGGGACCGAGGCACTGGAGGCGGGCCTGAATCCAGGCCTGAAGAAAGCACAGTCTCCTGAGGGGGTCAAGGAGGAACGTGGCATCCTTCTCCCGTGAGAGGGGACAGCAGGGGAAACAAGCCCCACGCGCGGAACCTGCTCTGCTCCCGGGGCCGCCCTGTCTGCAGCCCCGCCCCACCAGGGGCCTCCCTCCCAGCTCTCTGCCCGTCCGTGAGGTTCTCTGCCCTGCGTTCCAGCTGCTCCACCCGCGGGTGAAGGGACAGGGACAGGACAGGGTGTATGTGCTGAGCAGGGGAACCCTGCTGGTCCTTCACAGGCTGAGAGCTCACTTCCCTTGGCTAGAGGTGGAGCTTATGCCGCCTGACCTGAGGCTGCCCAGAGGTTGGCGGTCGCTGCGGCAAGGGGAGGACGCGCTTCTCTTAGAACTGGGAGTTGGAGTGGCTCCCGCCTGTATGCCGCCCGCTTTCTTTCTGTAGCCCTTCTCTGCAGGGCTGTTACCTTTAAGGCCCTGCACTACAGCGCCCACCCACGCCACTTTTATCTTGTGTGCCAGGAGTTCTAACCCCCCTTCTTCCCGTCACTTCTGTTCCACGCTTCTGTCCCCTCCCCGTTTCTCCAGTAGGGATGGTTGGTAGTAGGCAGTTAAGATACATTCCTTTGAGCTATGAGATCAATGGTATCATTCCTTCCTTTCCTTTAAAAATTTGAATTTAAATAAAATTTTCCATTGTGGCTTAGCAGGTTACGAACCCAACTAGTATGCATAAGGACGAGGGTTTGATCCTTGGCCTCGCTCAGTGGATTGAGGATCCAGCGTTGCCACAAGCTGCAGTGTAGGTTGCAGACGTGGCTCAGATCCCGCACTGCTATGGCTGTGGTGTAGGCCGGCAGCTGCAGCTCCCATTTGACCCCTAGCCTAGGAACTTCCATATGCTGCAGGTACGGCCCTAAAAAGCAAAAAAATAAAAATAATTGAACTTTCAAAGGAGTTTTAAAGAGTTTAGGCATCATGGAGACTTTTTTTTTTTTGGTCTTTTTAGGGCCACACCTGCGGCATATGGAAGTTCCCAGGCTAGGGGTCAAATTGGAGCTGCAGCTGTCAGCCTACGCCACAGCAACGCCAGATCCGAGCCACGTCTGTGACCTACACCACAGCTCACAGCAATGCTGAATCCTTAACCCACTGAGCGAAGCCAGGGATCGAACCTGCATCCTCATGGATCCTAGTTGGGTTCATTAACCACTGAGCCACAATGGGAACTCCTGTGGAGACCTTTAAAGCAGGGCATATACAGCGGTCTTCAGAAGGAGCTGAGGACAACCACAGAACTGTTTTCTTCGCTCCAGTTCCCTTTCCGGGGCCAGTCCTCCCACAACTAGCCTACCTTTGTCCCCCTGGGGACTGGACCGTGTCCCACTGGGTCACCTTGGCCCTGGTCTCTGACAGGCTTGAAGTGAGATTTCAGGATCAATCGGGACGCCCCCCCCCCGCAACTTGGCTCCCTCGAGGAAGCCAGGGTGGGGCTAGAGGACCTAGTTTGCCCCCAGCTCCAGTGACCTTTGACCCAGCATTAGCCTAACTCTTGCCTTTGCCCCTCGGGAAGGCTGACTGCACCCTGGTTCCAGGTGGAGGACTTCTTCCAGCCTTTGCTTTGAACCCCAGAACCCCTCACATCCCTTAGGCAGCCCCCGGCGTGGGAGGAGGACACTCACTCAAGAAGAAGTATTTGTGCTGGTGGTTGTATGGCATGTACTTTTTCTTCTGTTTCCCAAGCTGTGAAGAAAAGCAAGTTCACATCAGCACTCACAGGCCAGGCACCCCCTCCCCTCCCCCAGAACCTTGGCTTTTCCCCGCCAGGAGCGGAGGCCTGCTGCAGGGGCTGGCAGCTTGTTGGCACTATCAGCGGGCCCAGCCCGACCTCCAGAACCTGGGACGTGAAGCTGGGGCTGCGATTTGCCAAGTGCGGCGCCACACCGTGGATGCGGCTCGGTGGCCCACACCCACATGGAGCGAGCGCACCGGAGCCTGCAGGGACTCCCGTATCCATCCAGAGACACCCCTGCCAGCCTCCCGCGCCCCTCCACCTCCCCTCCTTTTTCTCTATCTGCTGCTTTTTTGACATCAGGACAAGCACTTTTACCCCTGTACAGGCCAGCATCCTCTCTACATCTGCTGCTTTTTTGACATCAGGACAAGCACTTTTACCCCTGTACAGGCCAGCATCCTCTCTACATCCAGCCCTGATTCTTCTCGGAAACCTTTTGGTCTCTTCAGACTTCCACGTGAGCTTTATAAAGTCCCTTGAAAGCTAATAAAGTTTGGCAAATATTTGTGGAAAGAACACCAAGAACCACTTGGCAATCTGAAGGTTCTGGCAAGGTTTTCCCCCCATGGGTGGTGGTGATTTTGCAAGCCTCTCTGCTGTAAAGACAGGCTGGGGCTGCGAGGCCACCCAGTCAGCCTGGGTCCACTGGCATGTGCGCACGGAAACGTGACAGCAGGAGTTCCCATCGTGGCGCAGCGGAAACGAATCCAACTAGGAACCATGAGGTTGCAGGTTCAATCCCTGGCCTCGCTCAGTGGGTTAAGGATCTGGCGTTGCCATGAGCTGTGGTGTAGGTCGCAGACATGGCGCATTTCTGATGTGGCTGTGGCTGTGGCATAGGCTGGCAGCTGTAGCTCCAATGCAACCCCTGGCCTGGGAACCTCCATATGCCGCCGGTGCAGCCCTAAAACAACAACAAAAAAGGGCAATGTGACCGCAAAGCTCTGTGCCCTGTTTGATGGCTCTTGCTGCCACCCACGCCCCCGTCAGTTCTGGTGACCAGGTGACCTCGGCACACGAGGAGCTCTGCCCTGGGGTGGAGTGCCGGCTCATCCCTCCTTCATGATTCTGCCCACTGTTTTGACAGGTCATTTACTGAGACCTTATCCTGGGGAAGGCACTTCTGCTACAGGAAGCAGTCTTTCTACGTTAACTGATTCATTCAAGTATTTACTGAGCATCTGCCATGTGCCGGGCATCACGTACATGGGCGTGAGAATGCAAAGGAGAATAACCCCAAATTCCTACCCCTGCGGAGTTTATAATCTGAGGAGAGGAAGCTGGTGATAAATGTGTAGAGCTCAAGGTAATCGCAGATTACAAGCAGGAAAATATGACAAAGTGAAGGAGGCTGTGTTTTGGCTGGTGAGTCACGTATGGCCGCCCTGGGCCCTGACATGGACACTGAGACCTGAATGATGAGAAGGAGCCAGCAATGACCCTTAAAGCAGAGGGAACACAGGTCTGGGATGTTCAAGGGACTGGAAGCAGGCCAGTGCGGCTGGGAATATAAGCACGGGGAGAATGGTTGATAAGGCCAGAAAGCTAGGGGGCAGCAGAATCAGGCAGGGCCTTAGAAAGCCCTCGGAAGGCTCAGTAAGGGGCGCCTGGATTTTATTTCAATGGCGATGGGAAGCCCTGAACACCTTCCACTGGTGTGGGCTTATCTGCTGGATGCTTTAAAGACTCACTCTGGGAATTCCTCTCATGGCTCAGTGGTAACAAACTTGACTAGGATTCATGAGGATGCGGGTTCGATCCCTGGCCCTGATCAGTGGTTAAGGATTCGTTGTTGCCATGAGCTGTGGTGTAGGTCACAGACGCGGCTCAGATCCTGCGTTGCTATGGCTGTGCTGTAGACCAGCAGCTATAGCTCCCATTTGACCCCTAGTCTGGGAACTTCTATATGCGGCAGGTGTGGCCCAAAAAGACAAAAAAAAAAAGAAAGGCTCTCTCTGACTGGGGGTGAGGAGCATGAACAGTAGGGGACAGGTAGAGTTGAAGGGTGGACCACAGTGGATGGAGGCTGGACCAATCACCCAGACGCAGGGATGGGCAGAAGGCACGGGCAATGAAGCTGACGAACGGGATGGGTTTTGGAGGCTTGTGATGAACCAGAGGTAAAGGTGAATTTGCCGTGGCCCCAGCAGCATTACCTGAGAGGAGGAAGCTGGAGGGCAGCACCTGTCTTGTCTGGTGGGGTGGGTGGGCAGGACTCTGGCCTCCTTATTTGGGGACTGGTAGGGAAGGGAGCCCTTCTGCTGGCTGCCTCCTTGAATGGCAGTCAAATGCCATTTACGGTCCTAATAGCTGCCCCACTATGTTTCAACTCAGAGGCCAGAAAAGTTGTACTGAGGGTCAGGCGTCCCCTGCACTTCCTTGTTCTCCTGCAGAGTGGGAGGCACTGAGGTGGGTGCTACTGGATCAGCCCAGAGACCGATGTTCCATCAAACTGGACCCAGCGAGACTGAACTGAAACCAAAGCGCCAAGCAGCCTCTAGCCCACACATTTACTAACAGCCTATCCTTAGCCTCATAACTAGCCCTCCCCCCAAAGAAGTTATTTTGGTCCCAGATCATTCTCTATTTTTAGTGTCCGCAGCTAGGAGTTTCCTGAAAACTAGTACCAAGAAGCAACAGAGGCTCCTTAGAGAAGGTTCTCTTCCACCTAATATGGGTTCTCTTCCATGTCCATCTTTTTTTTTTAATCCTCCATTTACTGATAACAGAAGTGCTACCAAGTGCTACCAAGAACCTCATGCTCTGCTCAATAAATAACCCACACTGCCCTCTAAGGAGCCACCTGAGCCAGGGGAGGCCAGGGCTGGCTCACCATTTGCAGTGTTGGGCATGTAGCAAAAACCACAAAAATCCCTTTTAAGGAAGTGGGAAAATGAGGACCTTAAGACCAGATGAGAGAGACACAGGCCTCTGACTAGGGACTCCGGGTGCAAGGGCAGCCAGCGCCACCAGAGCCTCTCCATAGCGTCCTTCCTCGGGTCAAAGAAGATGAGAGCCAGGTTCTCTTGAACGCATGTCTGGAACTGAAGTATATTTCATGACGGTTCAATTCCTGGCATGCTGAAATGTTATAACATGTCAAAGTGGGGGAGGGGACCTGGCAGAACTCTGACTATAGCCCACAGCCTTGGGATAAGGGCTTTTAAAAGAACTTTTCAGACTTCCACTGCCACTCACACCCTTCTGTTGCCTTATGCTCACTAAAGACTCCCAGATCTCCATCCACCTCCAGCCATTCACTTTCAGCAGTTGCATTATATATGATAGGGCCACACCTGCGGCATTTGCTTTTTAGGGCCACACCTGCGGCATCTGGAAGTTCTTGGACTAGGGGTCGAGTTGGAGATACAGCTGCCAGGCTACGCCACAACCACAGCAACACTGGATCCGAGCTGCTGAGCAAGGCCAGGGATTGAACCAGCATCCTCATGGATACCAGTCAGGTTCATAACCCGCTGAGCCACAATTGCTCACAACCTCAGATAACAAGCCCAATGCGGACCACCCTGGATCAGGGGGGTGGGAAGAATTACTCAGGGAATCTTCTAGGCAATGGGCAGCAGAGGAGAGTAAGCCAGTTTAGGTGTCGTGAGGAAGACTGTGACACAGTCGGATGTCAGTGTAAGAGGGAGGTGTACCAAGTGCAGGGGGCTGACTAAAAAGCACCTGCAAGGAGGGCTATCCCTCACGTTCAAGGCTGAGGAGGGTCAGCACAGCAATCTGGTCATCCTTTGGCTCCTTAGCAGCATGTGGTACTTTTCTGCCGTAGCTACTTGCTGACCTGAACTCACTAGGAAGGACAGCTGACTGTCCTGGGCGGCCTGATCACTGCCTGTAGCCTCCCGGGACTTCCATATGGCCGGCCAGCCCGCCCCCTCTAGACTTGTGCAGGGCTCACACCCAAGGCCATCCTCCCGATCCAGCAGGGAGGCTGCGTCCAGACTGACACTACCACCCGCCAGGCAGCTGCCCTTTGACGGTGCTCAGACCTGCCCCTGGTGTCCACAGCTCAGGGTCACCGGGCCTCTGTGTTCCAGTAAGAAGGGGACCACACCAAGGAATAGGAAGCATGGCTAGGGGGACCACACAAAGACCTGCCTGATACCTTCGCTGATCCCTCTGCTCACCTCCACAGAGAGGATCTTCCCCAAGGCAAAGAAGAAGGGGTGCATGTTGATGTCCGGGTCTTTGTGGAAGCAGTTGGGCTTGGCATGGTGCTGGAAGTGCAGGTGGTTCCACCAACTGGCAGGGGCCCCCTACAGAAAAGTGGGGTGTGAGTGTGAAAGCCTTTTGACCCCTTCCCCCAGGCAGCCCGTCATCAACTGGGGTTTCAGAGAGCCCCTCCCTGTCCCACTGACCTTCAGGTGGCCAATCACAAAATGATGTACCAGGTGGTTCCACGTAGAGGTGCCGAAGACGGACAGGTGTCCAAAGTCATGCTGGAGCCAGCCAGCCTGGGCCTGGGCAACAAAGGTTAGCACTGGGAGAGGCCCAGCAACCCAGCATCCCTCTCGCTGACCTCAGGCCCTCAGCCCCTCCCTCTTCCTCCATCCACCGAGGCCCGTGCACATCAGGACATGAGTCAGGAAGCCAGGGTCCTGGCTGGCTCTGCCACCAACTCCTGTGAGAGCTGGGGTGAATCGCTGTCCTTTCCCTGTTCTTCGGTGTCCCCAGCTCTGGAGTTCTGTGACTTTCACTGGACTGAACCTCCAGACTACAGAACGGGACAGCAAGTGACAAACTCAGGACAGAAGGCTTAGCAAACGAGTTCTGGCGGCGCTCCATTGCTGCGCTGGGGAGGAAGCTCTGCTGTGCTGAGAAGCCAGGATCTGGGTTCTCGGCACACCTGCACTGTGGCAGAATCTGAACATGAAGTTTCAGAGAAGAAATTCCACAGGAAGAAGGGGACCCTGGGAGGAGGGGCTGGAAGGGCAGTGAGAGAAATGAAGGTACACATGTGCTGATGAGCAGATAAAAACCACAGGCAGGGAGTTCCCTGGTGGCTCAGTGGGTTAGGGATCCGGTGCCACTGCTGTGGCTTGGGCTACTGCTGTGGCGAAGGTTGGATCCCTGGCCCTGGAACCTCTGTATGCTGCAGGTGCAGCCAAAAAAATTAAAAAGCCACAGACATACGTTCTCTGTCTGCACCAAAGCTCAGCTCTGTCCTGCTCAGCAGGCTCCGTGGCCTCCTGAGGGATACAAAGAACTGTCTTCCATGGATGCTGAGCACAGTGGTGCTCTCGACAAGTTCAGGGCCCTCACCTCACCTGAACTGTGCTGAGCAGCACCGCACAGAGAAGGAAGGGCACGAAGGACGTCCCAAAGAGCCAAAGAATGAGCCAGGCGGAGAGGTCCAGCAGCAGGATGTGCAGCAGGTGCAGGAAGAAGAAGACACGGTTGGGCTTCATGAGCCCCATCCGCTCCACTGTGGCCCGAAGCTCCCGGAACTCATCAGTTAGCTCTTTCTGTAGAAGAGTGGAGAGGGAGAGGGTGTTATCTGCCCCAGATGCGACGCAACACTGCTGGAAACAAGGACCCTCTTAAGCTCAAGGACCTCCCGCTGAGAAGCTGAGGGAAGCCCAGAGTCCTAGGTAAAGATACCACAAGGCTGAGGAAGGACGATAGGAGGGGATGCTAGGGATCAAGTCTAAAAGCATGCGGTCTTTGGAGTTATGCAGAATTCATTCCTTCCAGACCCTACTCTGCTGCTTACTAAAGGGGGATTCCTTGGCCGTGTTGCTTAATCTCTGAGCCTGTCTTCTTGTCTGTGAATGTGTAAGGACTGTATTATGCTTGGCATAGAGTGAGTGCTCGCTCCATAGATGGGTTTCTTGCTGAGTATAGTGATGACAGTGGTGGGGGCCTTGTGAGAACCACAGGTTCTAAGACTACTGATTATCATGTCTAGGCCTTCCTTATGCCCTCTGCCCCTCAGCAACCACAGGGTCTCCAAACAGCAAAACAGGGTCTCACGTTCTTGGTAGGTTCAAAGTTGGGTTGCTCCGGAGACAGTTCTCCAATCAGGAGAGAGTTCATATACTTCCGCACAAGGCCCTTGTTGATGTGGAACGCCACAAAGGGATCCTGCAAGGATGGGGGGAAGGCAGAACAGTGAGGAAGTCCCCCCACCAAACTTATGGAGGGCTCACACCCAAGGCCATCATCCTGCTCCAGCAGGGAGGCTGTACCCAAGTTCAGAAAGACACCCCCTCCCTCCCGGCAGCTGCCCTTTGAGCATGTTCAGACCTGCCCCTGGTGTCCACAGCTCAGGATCACCCAGCATCTGTGTTCTAGTAAGAAGGGGACCACACAAAGACCTGCCTGAGCAGGTCTTTCCTCCGGATGTCTCATAAAGTGTTGATGACGGAGACTCCCTGTGTCAAACTGCGCTGCTCCCCCTTCCTTCGGCTACTTCCGGTGGGGCTCCATTTCCCCCCTCCCACTCTGAACACCCACTGCCCCAGGGTGCTAATTTTGGTTATGCAAGAAGGGGTCCTCAAGGACTAGATTAAAGAAATTAACATACTGAAAGTCTGACAGCCTCAGGCCCTAAAGGGGAAGCCAGCCGGGAGCTGGGGCGGAGCCGGCGGCCAGTGGCACCACACATCCGGACCAATCGCGGTCCCGCTGTGGCCGCCCCGGCCCCAAATCACACTGCGGGAAGCCCCGGCGTTGGCTCTATCTGCGCATGCGCTAGTCCACACCTTCGCCACTGCCTGAATTCCCCAGTGGTCACTAGGGAGACAAGCGCAAGCTCTGACCCGCTGCGTAGGACGGAGGGGCGGGTCCTCACCCCGTTAGGTTCCACCACTACCTAACACGGGCCTTAGTGGCCCGAGGCGCGCTCCAGGATGGCAGGGCGAAAGCTGGGGACAATGTAAGGGGTCATGCAGCTAGGCAAAGGATGGGAAGAAGGATATAGGGAGAGGAGTCTTGATGAAGCGAACGCTCCAACCTTTGGGTCTCAAAGGAGCGGCTCTCCAACCCATGAGGGAGACGCTAGGTGCTTTAGTTCTGAGAACAGGCTCTCTAGAGAAGGAAGCAGAACCCGGTCTGGGGTGTGCGCTGGCCCACACTGAGGCAGGATGCGGACCCCGCACCGAGCCTACTGCCACGAATTCTGGAGACCCTGGTGGCCTGAAGCTGAGTGACCTCCCCACAGGATTCCAGGACCGCTCCGGGGTTCCTCGCTTAAAAGTGTACAGCCCGCTGCTTCCATTCCTTCCTGTGCACGAGCAGGCACTGGCCACCTCTGGCCAGTGGCCCCTTCCCCACCCTTTCGTCTTCACCCGGTGCAGGGGTTCCCAAAGCAGTGGGTACCAGGTGGCTTCCCGTCTCAGCTGTATCTCTGAGAGCGGTTCCCTCCTTCTCGGTCCTGCTCGCTCGTGTAGTGGGGCACACTCCGTCCAGAAGCGGCTGCGCCCTCCTCCCAGCCACCAAGCCAGGTCAGGAATCCCTGTCTTTGGACTTCCCATTGTGGCTCGGCGGAAACGAATCTGACTGGCATCCATGAGGCCGCAGGTTCGATCCCTGGCCTTGCTCAGTGGGTTAAGGATCCGGTTTGCCCTGAGGTGTGGTGTAGGTCGCAGACGCGGCTCAGATCGCGTGTTGCTATAGCCAGCGGCTACAGCTCCAATTGGACACCTAGCCTGGGAACCTCCATATGCTGCCGGTGCAGCCCTAAAAAGACCAAAAAGAAAAAAAAGGGAATCCCTCTCTTTGCCATTTACCCCTCCTCCCCGGGGTCCCGCCTCCCCACCCCTCCCCAGCCCCGCTCCGGGGCCTGCCCACGCCTCGAAACCGCAGACTCCGGAGCCACATACTGAGCGCACCGACCAGTGGCTCAGCCCTTTGTTTGGTATGCACGTTGCCGGCCTCCATTCCCACTCCCTAGACTCCAGGCTCCACTTTCCGCAGCCTCACTCCTGCCCTTGCATCTCATATTCACAGCACACCCCATCAATGAGCAACAGGTACGCTCCCGCGCCTCCCGGCTTTTCCCGGAATTAGTGAGTGTTCGGCCTCGAGTGCCAAACTTCTTGTCTCGCGCACCGAGTGTCCCGCCCCTCCCATACCCAGGTCTGGCAGTGCTCACCGTAGCATCCTGCCCCGCGTAGTGGCTGATGACCCGGGAGCCCCCGGGGTGCCGGCGAGTGAACTCGCTGATGTTGTACACCTTCCGGTCAATCACGAGCCACCGTTCTTTGCCGCGTCCCGAGCGCTGAGCCACCTCTTCCCAGGTGAAGTAGCGCGGGGTCGGCTCCTGGATCGGGTTCTCAGGGGCCATTGGGGCCAGGGGATGGAGCGCGCACGGGACACGCGGGGCAGCGCGCGCCGGCCTCGCGTGCTAGGGCAGCTGGTCCGGCTGCGCGCACCCTGAGCCCGCCGTCCGCGCGCCGGCTTTTCAGCAACCTAGGCGGTCGGAGCTGAGCCCCGCTACGCGCGCTCCTATTGGTCCAGCCGCGTGGCGCGGGGATCGAGTCCCCGCCTCCCCGCCGGCCCCGCGGGGGCGGCCGCTGCAGGAGGGTCGGGTTAGGCTGGCGCTGGGCTGGGATGCGCGCCGCCTCGCGGGCTCCCAGTCGGAGGCGCAAAGGGATCCTGTATTTCCCGACCTGGCGGATTTCGCTCCCAGGGGGCGTCGCGGGCGGAGTAACGGTTCCTGTGGAGGCTCCTGGGAGTTATCCAGGCTCGGGGGATTCCGGGGAGGGGGGGGGCGAGGCGGCACCCAGTGCAGGGGCGCCTTGGGCTTCCAGGGTAGGCGTGAGCTCGCCCCGGGGCGAGGGGCAGAGGCCGAGCCGAGTGGGTGGACGCAGCCCTCGCGGCCGGGAAAGCCTGCGGGGCTCGCGGGGTTCGAGGATGGAGGCTTTAGCGAGGAGGGTGTGGACAGGCGGCTGCTGGGCTTCGTCTTTGGGCTGGGGGCGCCCTCGCCAAGTCTGCGGACGCCGACCCGCCCGAGATCCACGTAATGAACTCCCGCCTCCTTGCCATGCCTGTCTACCAAATTGTGCGGCTGGAAATAACAGTATGAGAACCCTCGGCAGTTATCTTGTAAAGCGTAATTATGGTTTATTGAGGGTGGAGTGGGGTGAGGGTGGAGTGGGGTGGGGGTGGTTAATGCTTTACTTTGCTCAGTGTAACTTTTAAAATGCCCCGCAATTTTCATAACTGTTTGCCTTTTATTGCTTGTTGGTGTTTACTTCTGTTCTTTTTTCAGTTAACTGAGATCTTTAAATAAAAGAAAGTGACCCAGCATCTCCGGGCCTCTGGGAAGCCCTGTGTGAAGAGCCCAGGTCTTCCAGCTGAGGCATCGCTACTCCATCCTGGAGGTACCTGCGAACCGTAGGAGATCTTGAAGTAGAAAGATCAGGCTCAGAGCTCTAAGTTTTAGGAAGGGATGAGGAAGCACGCAGAGGCTGGGGGCCAGTCAAGAAACCGTTGCCAGTTCCAAAGAGACTGCGTACTAAATTTTATTTATTCAACAAACCCTTTACAAAGCACTTACTATGTGCCAGGCATTGTTTTTAGTGTTTTGCAAACATTCATGTAATTTCCATAACAACCCTATGAGGTAAGGACCTCGCTTACAGATTGAGAAATGGAGCCACTGAGAGGTTATTTTGTCCCACAGCCAGTAATGGCGGGACTGAGAACTGATCTGCCCTCTGGACCCCTCACTCTGCTGGCTGTCCTCTGATTATACTGGTGGGATTGTGCAGCTAAGGGAAAGGCGGCCAGTCTTTATCCCCTGCACTGAGCTAGTCTTTGCCCCTAGGAGACAGAAAACTGGAAGAAATGTGGCTGGATATCTGGTAGACAAGGACCTTCATCCATTCAACCCAAATCCCTCGCTTTTTGAATTAAGAAAATTGAGGTTCAGAATGGGAAAGGGACTATCCGGGTTCCCATGGGGAAAGCCAGGTGTCCAGGCTTCCAGTTAAATGCTGAGCCACTGCACCTTGCTCAGAAATGATGATCCATGCAGCTGCTCCTGTGCAAGCCAAATTTCCATTTCCAAAAAGACTTTGGGAGTTCCCTTGTGGTGCACCTGGTTAAGGACCTGGCACTGTCACTGCAGCAGCTCGGCTGACTGCTGTGGTGCAGGTTCAGTCCCTGGCCCCAGAACTTCAATACGCCCTGGTTGCAGCCAAAATTTTTTTAAAAAGAAAAGACTTTTCCCAACAATTTAGCAGTGTATAACCCAGGAGGTGGGGGGCAAGGGGCTCATGGAAGATGGAATTTTGGGATTTCCTTAATGCAGCTGTCTTCTTACTGGTGTATGGACTCCTTATAGACCAGTATATTAAACCGGCTATTTTGCAGGTTGGGTGACTGAGCTCCAAAGAGGGAGAGCCGTACATCTAAAAATAGGACATCTGGGGCTGGAATTTACCCTTGGACTCAAAAGGAGTCTTTGTACATATAAGTAAAATTTTATATGTTTTAAGAGTCTCATGCTCTACTGACTGTGCTAGCCGGGCCACCTCTAAAAACTTTATTTATTTATTTAGTCTTTTAGGGCCGCACCCACGGCATATGGTAGTTCCCAGGCAAGGGGTCAAATTGGAGCTGTAGCTGCCACAGCCACAGCAAACTGGAGTCCAAGCCTCGTCTGCAACCTACACCGCAGCTTATGGCAACACTGGATGCTTTAACCCAATGAACAGGGCCAGGAGTCAAACCCACATCCTCAAGGATACTGGTCGGGTTTGTTATTGCTCAGCCGCAATGGGAACTCCTAAAACTTTATACATTTTAGTTCCTTTTCTGCAGGGGTTCCTAAACAGTGGGTTCAATAAATGGGTTTGAGAGAAGGCCTCCCTGGTTCCAAAAAGAGGTGACAGGGTCAGCCTTGCTGTGTGTGCTTCTCTGGGTACCATCTTCCTCCCAGGCCCTTAGACCTGCCTCTCTAAATGGGAGAAGCTGAGTCCCAGACCCGCAGTTTCCCCAGGAAATTGGTCTGCAGTACCCCAGACGTTGATATCGGCTTTTTGTTGGCCTTTTAATGCAACTCACAGTACAGAGAATCTCTATTTAAAATAAAGCAAAAAAAAGGAGTTCCCGTCGTGACTCAACGAACCCGACCAGCATCCATGAGGACGTGGGCTTGATCCCTGGCCTCACTCAGTGGGTTTAGGATCCAGCGTTGCCGCGAGTTGCGGTGTAATTTACAGACGTGGCTTGGGTCCAGTGCTGCTGTGGCTCTGACATGGGCCGGCGGCTACAGCTCTGATCGGATCCCAAGCCTAGAAACATCCATATGCCGCGGGTGCAGCCGTAAAATGACAAAAAGACCAAAAATAAAATTAAATTAAAAAAAAAAAGTTGGAGTTAGCATTGTGGCTCAATGATAGTGAACCTGGCTAGTATCCATGAAGATGAGGGTTCAATCCCTGACCTCCCTCAGTAGGTTAAGGATCCAGTGTTGCCCTGAGCTGTGGTGTAGATCGCAGATGTGGCTCAGATCTGGCGTGGCTGTGGCTGTGGTGTAGGCCGGCAGCTGCAGCTCTGATTCAACCCCTAGCCTGGAGAACTTCCATATGCCTTGGGTGCAGCCCTAAAAATAAGTAAATAAATAAATAAATAAAGCAAAAAGGCTAAGCTTAGACTACTTCTAATGAGAGAAGATCGTGTACTTTACTATACAAGTCATATGTATAGGCTAATATATTTAATCTTTTCCCTGTTACTGGACACTTATTTAGAAGCTTTTGCTCGTGTAAATATTGCAGTGATTAAAAGTGTTTAACCATAGATATTAGTTCTACATGTATAATTAGTACATTGAGTAATAGCATTTTTTAGACTCCTGTAATGTGTTGACACAATGCTTCTCAGCAAGGTTTTATTTATTGAGCGCTTGCTATGGGTTGATTAGTTTCACTGAGGCTGCTGTCATCAGAACAAAAAAGGAATGCTGATCGGTTGCTCCTTGGCCAGCCTCCTCCACACCAATCCCCGTGAGCTCTAAACATCCAGGAATGAAATGTGGCCTCCCAAGCCCCCTCCCACATTCTATCCAAATAATTCTAATACCAACCTAAAGGCAAATTGTGCTCTAAATGCGTTTCAGAGCTAGAGAAGGCTCGGTTACGTTCCAACAAGATGTAGTAAGGAAGAGAGGCGGTGTGGTAGAGCAGAAAGAGTAAGGGCTGGTATTTGAGAGACCTGGGACCTAGTCCTGCTACCCCGCCTGCTCCTGTGTGATGTAGGGTGTCATGCCAGCCTCTCTGGTCTCAGATTTCACATCTAAAGTAAGGACTTCCAGCAGCATAGGCTAGCAGTCTATGCCAAGTGTAGTTGATTTACAACATTGTGCCAATTTCTGCTATACAGCCTATCACTCAGTTACACATATGTGTGTGTGTGTGTGTGTGTGTGTATTCTTTTTCTCATATTATCTTCCAACATGTTCTATCACAAGTGATTGGATAGAGTTCCCTGTGCTTTACAGCAGGACCTCATTGCTTATCCACTCTAAATGTAAGAGTTTGCATTTGCTAACCCCAAACTCGCAGCCCATCCCTCTCCCTCAACTCTCCCCCCCAAGTCGATGCCTTTTTGATGAAAGTTTTATTCAAGATACTGTGATTCTGGTGGATGTTCACGCAGAGATAATACTTTTGATAACAACTCCATTTCTTAGATTACCCAACCTGTCATTTAAGGCAACTAATTTTTTTTTTTCTTTTTATGGCCACAACTGCAGCATACGGAAGTTCCAGGCTAGAGGTCCCATTGGAGCTTCAGCTGCCAGTCATTGCCACAACCACAGCAATGCGGGATCCGAGCCACCTCTGTGACCTACATCAAAGCTTGTGGCAATGCCGGATCCTTAACCCACTGAGTGAGGCCAGGGATCGAACCTGCATCCTCATGGATACTAACTAGTTGGGTTCTTAACCTGCTGAGCCACAACAGAAACTCCAAGGCAAACTAAATTTGACACTTTTATTAAATTGATGCCATTTTTATTGTTGAAAACTATTCAGTTTTTTAAATAGTTATGTTAGCGAATTATTGACTAAAACTGCCCACCTTGGCCAGGCATGATAGTAGCCGCTTGCATGAGTGGTCTCACAGCGGGGGGAGCCTGATAAGGAACACGGGGCTGCTCTGAAGACTAACCAGGAGGATTTGGGACAGGCTGAAAAGAAGGAGGAGGCGACCAACCTCCTGGTATCCTTGATGCTGGATTGCCTCTCAGCTGAGAGGTGTGTGCCACCAAGAAGATCCTGAGTCAGACCAAATATGGGCCAAGCAAGACGCTTGGCCAGAGACAACCTGGAAACTAACCCCCTTCCTACAGCAGTTATCACTTTCACCACAAATTAATAATTGATCTAGTGTGCTTGGTTAAAGTCGCTTGGCCTGACCAATATCGTTAAGTAAGGTACTATGCGTATGGCATTTTCATGCAGCTTGTATCTTTGGATCCTCACTATTAAAAAAAAAATAGGAGTGCTCTTTGTGGCTCAGCAGGTTACAAACCCAACTAGTATCCATAAGGATGAGGGTTCGATCCCTGGCCTTGCTCAGTGGGTTAAGGATCCGGCAGAGCCGTGAGCTGTGGTGTAGGTCGCAGATGTGGCTCGAATCTGGAGTTGCTGTGGCTGTGGCTGTGGCTGGCAGCTGCAGTTACAGTTCCCCTAACCTGGGAACTTCCTTATGACCTAGGCCTAGCCGAGCGGAGCGTCTCCTTCCTCTGACAACAGTAATTGGCCCAAGGGTCAGACCTGTGACCTCCAGCCCTTTAGAGCCATTCAGGGGATTAGTACAGGAAGCAGGGGCTGGGGATGAATTCTTTCCTTGGGGGTTGCTGAGTAGGTGCAGCCTTTTTTTCTGTCACATGGAGATGACCTTTCTGCAGTAAGAGACAATCAGGCCAACAGGGAAAGAAAAGCAGAGACAGATATCAAGGGTTGAATTGTTGCTTCTGGAGGCACTGGTTTCTTAAGCTGTTTAGTTCTGTGACCTGTGTGGCTGGTCCTCCAGGGTAGGTGAGCCAATAAATTTCTTTCTTTTTTTTTCCTTAGAGTAATTAGATTTTCTTCTTCTTCCTTCCTCCCTCCCTCCCTTCCTCCCTCCCTCCCTCCCTCCCTTCCTTCCTTCCTTCCTTCCTGCCTGCCTTCCTTCCTTCCTTCCTTCTTTTTCTTGTCTTTTTAGGGCTGTACCCATGGCATATGGAGGTTCCCAGGCTAGGGGGTGAATCAGAGCTACAGCTGCCGGCCTACACCACAGCCACAGCAACACCAGATCCAAGTCACATCTGTGACCTACACCACAGCTCATGGCCACGCCGGATCTTTAACCCCCTGAACAGAGACAGAAATTGAACCTGCATCCTCATGGATACTAGTTGGATCTGTTACCACTGAACCACAAAGGGAATTCCTAGAATTTCTTTTTGTTATTTGTAGTCAGGAAATGAACCCAGAACCTCTGGCTCTCAGGCCCCAGGACCTTTTTTTCCTAACATTAATTATAGTTGTGAGTCAGTGAGCAAGTCCATTGTGCCAGACAGCTTACTAAATGCGTCACTTACTTTTTTTATTTTTTTTTTATTTTTTCTTCTTTTTTAAATTTTTTTCTTTTTAGGGCCACACCTGTGGCGTATGGAGGTTCCCGGGCTAGGGGTCGAATCGAAGCTACAGCCGCTGGCCTATGCCACAGCCACAGCAACGCCAGATCTGAGCCACGTCTTCGACCTACACCACAGCTCACGGCAAGGCAGGATCCTTAACCCACTGAGTGAGGCCAGGGATTGAACCCACATCCTCATGGATACTAGTCGGGTTCTTAACCGGCTGAGCCACAGTGGGAACTCCTAAATGTGTCATTTATTTACTGGAGCAAAACTAAGGCCCTAAAGGCTAAATGTGGGACTTTGGGAAAGAGAACTGCCTTCGCCAGGTACTGTGGCACCTGAACTATCTTTTTTAAGGACTGATGAGATTAGAGTTCTTATAAAACTGTGGCCAAGTGCTTCTGAAACTGAATCCCCCCTAAAACTGAGTTCCCTCACTGAGTTTATGATTAATCTCTATATCTAAAACTCTCTATCCCTTTCTTGTCCCCTCTGACCTCGATCTTATGCTAACTGAACACTTACCCACCACAGTCAGATGACTAAAATTGCTGTGGTCGATAACATCATTACTGGTGTAAAATTCCTGTTGTAGATATCATCATTAAACATACAGACTCGGGTTGTTTCTCCAGGGCAGGACGAACAAACAGATCCCTGAGCCGTGGACCACCTGGCTAGAGACATCCTGACTCCTGAAACCATCCTGACTCCTTCACAGTGTTTAGGAAATGTCAGGGGTTCGTGATTAAGCCCAGCATCTCTGTTCTCCCCCTTAAAAAAAGAGCCTAACTCAAAACCCAAGCTGGAGTGGGACTGGGGCTTCTCTCCCACTCCCTTGCTTGGTGCCCTGAAATAAATCCTTACTTGGCTGCTAACTCCTGTTGTCAGAGTTGGGCTTTCTGTGCCCTGGACACCTGAGTCCTTGCTTGGTTTCAATTCTGCCCTGGTTGAGAAGGATGCTTCGCCATGAGGAGATGACTCCAGACTGTAACACCCTCTCCTATAGTGAAAAACTGCTCCTTCCCCTGCCTCCTTCCTTCCTGCCTAATGCTTCCTCATCTTTTTTTTTTTTTTTTTTTTTTTTGTTTGCCACATCATGGCATGTAGAAATTCTTGGGCTAGAGATCAAACCCCTTCTGTAGCAGTGACACAAGCCGCTACATAAAGCGACACCAGATCCTTAACCCTCTGCACCGCAAGGAAACTCCAATGCTTCTTCATTGTATCAGCCATTTTTTTTCTTTCTTTCCTTCTTTTTTTTTTTTTTTTTGCTTTTTGGGACCACATTGGCGTATGAAGGTTCCCAGGCTAGGGGTCGAATCGGAGCTGTAGCTGCTGGCCACAGCCACAGCCACAGCAACACAGGAGCCAAGCCACATCTGCAACCTACACCACAGCTCACGGCAATGCCAAATTCTTAAACCACTGAGCAAGGCCAGGGATTGAACCTCATGGATGCTAGTCAGATTCAGTGATTGCTGAGCCATGATAGGAACTCCATTTTTTTTCATTTTTTATTTTTTATTATTTTTAAAATTAGAGTTGATTTATAGTGTTCTATCAATTTCTGCTGTACAGCAAAGTGACACAGTCATATATATATATATACATTCTTTTTCTCACATTCCATCATGTTCCATCACAGGAGTCTAGATACACAGCAAGATCTCATTGCTTAGCCACTCCAACCCCAAACTCCCAGTCCCTCCCACTGCCTCCCTCCACCCCTTGGGGGTAGAACCACAAGTCTGTTCTCCATGTCCATGACTTTGTTTCTTTGCTGTAGATAGGTTCATTGGTGCCATATATTAGATTCCAAATATAAGTAATATCACATTGTATTTGTCGTTCTTTTTCTGACTTCATTTACTCTAAGAGTCTCTAGTTCCATGCATATTGCTTCTAATGGCATTATTTTGTTCTTTGTTATGGCTGAGTAGTGTTCCATTGTGTATGTATACCACATCTTAATCCATTCACCTGCCATTGGACATTTAGTTTGTTTCCATATCTTGGATAATGTAAATAGTGTGGCAGGGAACATAGGGGTACATGTATCTTTTTGAATGGAAGTTTTGTCCAGATATATGCCCAGGAGTGGGATTGCTGGATTATATGGTAGTTCTGTATTTAGTTTTCTGAGGTGCCTCCATACTGTTTTCCATAGTGGTTGTACCAATTTACATACCCACTAACAGTAAAGGAGGGTACCCTTTTCTCCACACCCTCTCCAGCATTTGTTACTTGTTGATTTGTTAATGACAGCCATTCTGACTGGTGTGAGGTGGTACCTCATTGTAGTTTTGATGTGCACTTCTCTAATAATTGGTGATGCCGAGCATTTTTTTTCAGGTGCCTGTTGGCCATCTGCATATCTTCTTTGGAGAAATGCCTTTTCAAGTCTTCTGCCCATTTTTCAATTGGGTTTTTGTTTTTGTCTTTTTAGGGCCGCACCCGCAGCATATGGAGGGTCCCAGGCTAGGAGTCTAATCAGAGCTGTAGCTGCTGGCCTCCACTGCAGCCACAGCAACTCAGGATCTGAGCCGAGTCTGTGACCTACACCACAGCTCAGGGCAATGCCAGATCCTTAACCCACTGAACAAGAAGCCAGGGATCAAACCCTCATCCTCATGGTTACTAGTCAGGGTTGTTAACTGCTGAGCCACAACAGGAACTCCGGTTTTTGTTTTTTTGCTGTCGCGTTGTTATCAGCCATTCTGACCTGTTAATATGCATTGCGTTTTTGAGAGAGAGGCCCTAGGTAAGTGCAAGGTACTTTCATTGCTGTCTTTTTTTTTAACTAATTGAAGTATAATTGACATAATTTTTATTTATTTCAGACGTACAACATAATGATTTGAAATTTGTGCCTCTTGCGAAATGATCACTCAAGAATGTAGTTCAACAGCTAAATCATTTTAGATTGCAAAACTCCAAATGTTCACATCATTAAATTTAATTACCCTCAGGCTTCACAGTGAAAACACTAAGAGCCTCTCCCACTAACTGTATATGTTTAGTCCAGATCACTCTTTTGAGCTTCCAACTCACAAGCCAGTGCCTTGTTGCCACTTCCACTGGGATGTCTTACCATCACTTCCCAATTAGCATGTCCAAGCCTGAACCTTCCATCTCCCACTTCACCTCCCAGATCTCCCCTTCTGAGGTCTCCCCATCATTATAAATGCGCTGTTCCCTCAGCGGAACAAGCTAAAGACCTGGGAGTCATTTTTGAGACTTCACTCTCTACGAGCCACTGTGGTTGATTCATTACCAAGTCCTGCCAGTCCTAGCTCCAGAAACATCATAAATATCCTCCCTGTCCTCAGTGTCCAGTGTCCCCACTCTATCCAACCTATTGTCCCTTGCTTAGATTTCTGCATTTGTCTCCTCAACAGCCTTCCTGCCTTTATCCACATTTGACTCCCTCCTACCTATTCGCGGAACAGCTAGAGTGGTCTTTGAGAATTTATTTTTTATTCACATTTTTTTAAATTAATGAATTGTATTACATTTGTAGGTGTACAAAAGTCATCACAATTGAGAACTTAAATTGTGTCAGTTTCGGAGTTCCCTTCGTGGCTCAGTGGTTAATGAATCTGACTAAGAACCGTGAGGTTGCGGGTTCGATCCCTGGCCTTGCTCAGTGGGTTAAAGATCCGGCGTTGCCGTGAACTGTGGTGTAGGCTGTAGACGAGGCTTGGATCCCTTGTTGCTGTGGCTGTGGCGAAGGCCGGCGGCTACAGCTCCTGTTAGACCCCTAGCCTGGGAACCTCCATATGCTGTGGGTGCGGCTCTACATAAAAAAAAAGGCTAAAAAACAAAAAAAAAAAAAAAAATTGTGTCAGTTTCCTGGTTTCCCATAGCACTGGAAATAAAATTCATACTCCTGGGGCATCTGCCTTCCTCTCCAATCTCATCTGGTGGCTGCCCCCCCAAAAGGACATGACAGCCACAGTGGCCTTCCTGTTGCTAAAATGTGCTAAGCTCGTTCCTGAATTAGAGCTTTTGCACATGGCTGTTCCTTCTGCTCCTCCCCTGGTTCTCTCTTTCTCAACCATCTGTTCTCAACTTAAGTTTCCTTTCTTCAAATGCTCTTTCCATGACTGTCCCTCTTTCTAAGGAAGACTCTCCCTACTGCTGCTTACTTGGTGCTTTAACATATTACTCTGTGTTTCACATCTGTTTCTTCTTCCCACAGGAATTGTAATTACTTTTTTCTTTGCTAATTTTGTTTCCTAACAGGATCATAAGCTTCATGAGGGAGAGGCTTTGTCTTGTTCACTGCTGTATCCCTAATATGTTCTCAATGCAACTGGTTGGATGAATGAATAAAATCGATACAAAAAAAATAAACCCAAAGGAGTGACACCAACAGGAAGTCATAGGAGAAAGTATATAGAAAGCCGACAAACACAAGAGGATGCGCAGACTCTACCCCACAATTTCAAAGGAGAGAGATCGCACTTTTCATATATCAGATTGCCAGAATTTAGAGGTTTGGCCATATCACTTAGACTTGGGAACAGTTTGGAAAGACACGTTGTGGATTAGTAAATTAATGTACCTAAAAAGGCAAAAAAGAGAGAGAGAGAGAGAGAGCATTTGGCAGTATCTATCAAGTTATAAAAGCATTTATTATTTTTATTATTATAATTATTATTTTGCTTTTCAGGGCCTCACCTATGGCATGTGGAAGTTCCGAGGTTAGGGGTCAAATTGGAGCTGCAGCTGCCGGCCTACATCACAGACACAGCAACGCTGGATACTTAACCCACTGAGCAAGGCCAGGAATGGAACCTTAGTGTCGTCATGGATACTAGTTGGTTTCGTAACCTGCTGAGCACAAGGGAAACTCCAAAAAGCATATATTCCTTGACCCCAGAATTCCAGAGATAGACTTGCACAAGAATGCAAATAAATATGTTCCAGACTGTTCACTGTAGCATTTTTTTTTTTTTTTGTAACAGTAAGAATATGGAATAATGACACCTAAGGCTTTTGAATACTCGTTATATTCCAGGACAGTATCTCATATACTTCACAGAGTAATTCTATAAGGTGGTTGTTATTATATTTCACTTTTTCACTTTAGAAGTGGATAATCAGCTGTTAACTTCCCCAAGGACCTACAGCCAGTGACAGAGCTGGGGATTTAACTCAGAGCTACGCACTTAATGGTTATGCTATACTATCATTTTTCTTCTCTTCTATTTTTCTTTTCTTCTTCTTCTTATTCCTTTTTTTTTTGGCTGCACTTGCAGCATGTGGAAGTTCCTGGGCCAGGGATCAAACCCGTGTCACAGTAGCGACCTGAGGAGCCACTTCAGTGACAATGCCAGATCCTTAACCCACTGCGCCACAGAGAACTCCCTATACCACCCATTTAGATCCACCCAAATGTCTACTATCCCAGTAGGGAAAAAAGTACATAAATATAGTATTTGAAAATTTCATGCTATATGTCCCTTCCGCCATAAACAATTATAAAACTGAACCAAATACACGAGGCAACTGTTTTTGGACATTGTACGTTTAGCAGTGTGATCCCCAAATGAAGGGAAGAGTACAGCGTGAACCCCACTGTCGCCCTGGCTTTCTGCCCGAAGGCACTTTCTGATGCGTAATGAGGTGAAATTGAAGCAGGACATAGCAGGAATTTAACATTTGAAGCTGTCAGGGAACCTGGGAATTGTGGGTCAGGGTGTGAGGAGGGAAAAGGAATTCTAGAAATTTACATGTGGATTTTCTTAAATCTTTAGCCCAATATTCAAGACTTAAGTGTGTGTAGGGTGAGACCTCACAGGCCTGCAGGGAACAGCCACAGGGTCCCACAGCACCGGGAGACATAAGGAGTTCCTATTAACCAGAATCAAAGACCTCATTAAATACTCTGAGCAGCCAACTGAGGCCCCATAAAGGCCATGCATCAGCAGCAGGGCTACTCTAACCCTCTCTATGTGTCACTCTAGACCTTTCCAATCAAGGTTACAAATAAGCCTCAGAAAGATCAACATATCTACCAATAAATTAACTTTTGGCCAGAACAAGAGACAAGAGCCTTTGAAGGAAGGCAGCAAAATCCTGACAGTCAAAAAAGATGTTAATAATGTCCTGCAGAAAATGTAGAATTGCCAGACATGAGAAAAGGTGGGGGGCAGGAAAATGTGACCCATTTTTTTAAAGAGACAATAGAAATTGACACGTAGATGACACACATTGAAAGAGCAGAGCTTATTTAATTAATTAATTAATTAATTAATTTTCACTTTTTTTTTTAGGGCTGCACCTGAGGCATATAGAAGTTCCCAGACTAGGGGTCGAATCGGAGCTACAGCTGCTGGTCTACGCCACAGCAACACAAGATCTGAGCCTGAGACCTGCACCACAGCTCATGGCAACACCAGGTCCCCAACGCACTGAACAAAGCCAGGGATCAAAGCCACATCCTCATGGACACTTAGTTGGTTTCGTTTCCACTGTGCCACAAGGGGAAATCCTATTTTACACAGCCATTATAAATGTACTTAAGGATTAAAAGGATGAGTTCCCTTGTGGTTCAGCAGGTTAAGGATCCAGTATTGTGGCTCTGGTTATAGCTGTGGTGCAGGTGCAATACCTGGCCCAGGAACTTCCCTATGCCTAAAGTATGGCCAAAAAAAAAAAAAAAAAAAAGGGGGGGGGGAATTAAAAGGAAAAGATTAACATATAGGGTAGACAGATGGAAAAGCTCACTAATGAAATGGAAACAGTAAAAAAAAAAGGGGGGGAGAATTCTAGAAATGAAAAGTATAGGCTCTGAAATATAAATTCACTGGGTGGAATTAATAGCACACTGGAAACCACAGAAGGAAATACTAGTGAAGTTGAAGACAGGAACATAGGAATTATACAGAGTTGCTCACAGAGGGGGAAAAAAAGCCTGGAATTAGAAAAAAAGAAGTATGACTACTGGGAACTATCAAATTATCTAACGTGTATAACTGTAGTCCTAAAATAAGAGGAAAGAAAGATTGGGATAGGAAAAAAACATTTAAAGAGATAGCAGCCCTGACACAACATTGTAAATCAACTATATTTGAATTAAAAAAAATTTTTTTTAGGCGTTCCCGTGGTGGCTCAGCAGAAACAAATCCGGCTAGGAACCATGAGGTTTCAGGTTCGATCCCTGGCCTCGCTCAGTGGGTTAAGGATCCGGCGTTGCCGTGAGCTGTGGTGTAGGTCGCAGACGCGGCTCGGATCCCACGTGGCTGTGGCTGTGGCGGAGGCCAGCAGCTGTAGCTCCGATTAGACCCCTAGCCTGGGAACCTCCATATGCCGCGAGTGCGGCCCTGGAAAAGGCAAAAAGACAAAAAAAAAAAAGGACAAAAAAAATCAGTAAATACGTAGAATATTTGAACTATGCCATCAAACGACTTGAACCATTGGTAGACGTGGAACACTACATCCAACTACTGAATGCATCTTTTTTTATTTTTTGGCTGCACCCATGGCATATGGACATGCTCAGGCCAGGGACTGAACCTGCCTGAGCTGCTGCAGTGACAACACTTGGTCCTCAGCCTGCTGCAGCACAAGGAAACTCCGCACATCACTGCTTTTTAAATTCAGGCTTAAGTCACCAAGCGGGAAGACCACAGCAACAACCATCCTGCTTCCATTAGGGACAACGTTGTTTTTTCTTTTTAAGGCCGAACCTGAAGCACAGGGAAGTTCCCAGGCTAGGGGTCGAATTGCAGCTGCAGCTGCCAGGCTACACCACAGCCACAGCGACGCCAGCCACATCTTCAACCTATGCTGCAGCTTGTGACAGCACCAGATCCTTAACCTACTGAGCAGGGCCAGGGATCAAACCTGCATTCTCATGGATACTGGTCAGACCCTTAGCCTGCTGAGCCACAATGGGATCTCCTGTTTAGGGGCAGCTTTATACACACTGGGCTCTGCTGGTTCTTAACCGACTCGGCACCAGCAAGGCTGCATCCTCACCTTGGAGAGAGGAACCACGTCTTGGCTCCCAGCTCTCTAATCTTCCATGTAATCTGGGCACCCTATCTCGTCCTGCCCGTTGTCTGATAGACTCTATTACCCTGATTTGTTTCTTCATAGCACTTGCTCTCTGAATTTGTATTTGTTTGTTATTTGCATCCCCACTAAAATATAAAGATTATGAGAGCATGACCTTTGTTTTCTTTTTTCTCCCTCCTTCCTTCCTCCTTCCCTCCCTTTCTCTCTTTCTCTTTCCCTCTTTCTTTCTCCCTTCCTTTCTTTCTTTTTTCTTTCTTCTTTCTCTTCCTCCCTCCCTTCCTTCCTTTTCTTTCTTTCTCTCTCTCCCTCCCTCCCTTTCTTTTTCTTTCTCTCTTTGTTTTTTTCCCTCTCTCTCTCTTTTTGACTGCAGTTCCTTGGTCAGGGATTGAACTTGAGCCACAGCAGCGGCCTAAACCACTGCACCGACAACTCCAGATCCTTAACCTGTTTTGTCAAAGAGAACTCCTTACATTTATGTAAGTGTGGATCCAGTTCACCTCCCAGGATTGGGGCGAGAAGCTGGTGAGGAGATGTGCCAGAACTCAGGGACCTGGCAATCACCCCACTGAAATATGAAGTCAGCCTGTTTTGTTTTTTTTATTTTTTTTATTTTTTTGGCCGCCCCTCAGCAGATGGAGATCCCTGGCCAGGGATCAGGTCCAAGCCGCAGTTGCGACCTAAGCCACAGTTGTTGCAATGTGGGATCCTTAACCCAGGGTGCCAGGCCAGGGATTGAACCCGCAACCCAGAACTCCCAAGACACTGCCAATCCTGCTGTGCCACATCGGGAACTCCAGCCCACTGGAATATTATTCACTCAGTCCCCAGGCCTTCTCTCCCTCATCTCCCTTTCTTTCTTTCTTTTCCTTTTTTTCCTGTCTTTTGTCATTTTTAGGGCCGCACCTGTGGCATGTGGAGGTTCCCAGGATAGGGGTCTAATCAGACTGTGGCTGCCGGCCTACACCACGGCCACAGCAATGTGGGATCTGAGCTGCATCGGCAACCTACACCACAGCTCATGGCAACGCCGGATCCTTACCACACTGAGAGAGGCTAAGGATCAAATCTGCAACCTCATGAGTCCTAGTCGGATTTGTTTCCGCTGAGCCACTACAGGAACTCCCCACTTCCCTTTCTTCGTCCTTACTACCCTAGGGGAGCAGAACTTGCCACCCCAAAATATGTCTCTTTGGCATAAGGATTATTTTAGACTGATCATTCTTAAGAAATTTCAGGAGGGGTTCCCACTCTGGTGAAACGGGATCAGCAGCTTCTCTGTAGCACCAGGACACAAGTTCAACTCCCGGCCGGGTTCAGTGGGTAAAGGATCCGGTGCTGCCGCAGCTGTGGGGTAAATTACAACACTGGCTTGGATCTGATTCCTAGCCTGGGAACTCCATAGGCCTCAGAAGGCAAAGACAGAAAGACAGAAATGTAGAAAGGGAGGGAGGGAGGGCCTTCTTTTGCTCTGTGGTCCCTGCCCTGAGAGCTGGCCTTTATGACCAGGA
>PVHT021183667.1:1438590-1466007 GCA_004024745.2 Catagonus wagneri | reverse complement strand
GTAAAAACAGGCACCTCCTTTCTGAGAGACATGGGCAGGGTTTGGGGCGGTCAGGTCCTCAGGGAACCCCCTTCGGGGAGCTCCTCAAGGCTCCTGCTACTTTGGGAGTGTGGGAAGTTGTCCTGGGGAAGCAAAGCTCACCTGCAGCGCTTGCTAAGCGGGGGCAGCTGCAAGGCACAGTCTTTCAGGAAGCAAATGTGGGCAGGCTGGGGAGACACACAAGATGCTGTTTGCAGCCCCAGCATAAGTGGGGAGACTTTGATCTACAGCTGTGTTCTCAGCACGGCAGGATCATCCCCGGGGACAAAAACTGCTTCTCAGGGGGCAAAAAAAAATCTTGCTCTCTCTACATGTAAACACAGATATGTAGGAGTTTCCCAGTGGCTCAGCTGGTTAAGGACCTGGCATTATCACTGCTGTCGCTTGGGTTCGATCCCTAGCCCAGGAACTTCTGCTTGCCGTGGATGTGGCCAAAGCAACAAAAAAAATTTTTTTAAACCCATAACAATGCACATATACATATGGTAAGTAAACAGTCGTCTGTGGGATTCAACTGAAAAAAAAAAAAAAGGCTCCGTAGGGGCATGAGAATGAAAAATGTGTTTATACACACTGACCTAGAAGCCCCAAGTCCTACCATTATGTAGACACAATAAACCAGTGGAAGCCACTTACACCCACTTAAATGCAGGTTACATTGTTAGCGGCAACAAACCGCAAACTCCCCAGCACCTGGCAAACAGCCGCTTTCAGTTCCCGCCCCATCACTCTTCAGCCCCAGGCTCGTCTCTTGGGAAGCCCTGATTGAAGCACTTGTCACTCCTTGGCTCACTGTGACCTCAGAGCTGGCAAGAGAAGCTGCCAGCTCACCTCAGGCACTGCACAAGAGGATCTGGGAGCTCAGGTGTAGACTGGGTGGCGTTAAGGAGACAGGTCACGGCTCTTAGATCCACTTCCAGACGAGAGTGTCTTCTCTCTCCCCAGCAGAGCCCCTGGTGCCTCCCAGCTCCTACACTGGCCCTGCTCCACTCAGCGTGCGCATCTGCAAAAATATACCTGTCACTCCCGCTGCTTGAAACCTTTGCCATTGCACTTAGCATAGTCGAACTCCTGGATCTAAGCCTGCTTTCTGAGTCTGAAAGGTCAAGTTCTTTACTCATTCACGGCCTTTGCCCAAACTGCTGTCTTTGCCCCCAGATACTCCTCCTCTCCCCCTGCCCCTGTCTCTTTCCAAAGTCACACCTCAGAGGAGTTCTCTCAACACCGTCGCCCACCGCCACCCCGGGTCACATCTTCACCTCTTCCCACATTTTTCCTTCACAGCAGCTGTCACTCTTTGTTTCCCGGCTAATTGCCTTTCTTTCCAATAGACTGGAAAATTCCTGAGGGCAGGGACCAGGTCCTTTTGCCCTCAACTGTGTACTCTACTCCCAGCAGAATGCCGGGCGTGCAACAGGCTTCAGCGGTTATTTGCCAGGTGAGGGATTGCACATAGAGTCGAACATCTCGCTGTAAGAAGGAGCAGGTTAGCGCGCATACACACGTAAATGATCCCAAACTGAAAGACTGCCTCCCTACGCACACTCAAACCCAGCACTGCTATTAAGGACCGGAGGGGGCAGGTGACAAGAGGGGGCTGAAGCCAGAGAGGATGCTGCCCCAGGTTCTCCAGGGGACAGGACCCAAGAGACCCTGGGGAACGTCACCTTATTGATCAGCCGCAAAGCCTATTGATAATTAACCCAGGAGATAAATGTCAAACACTTACCTCTTCCCCGGAGACCTGGTTAATGAGCTGGTAGGAAGGGCGATTCCCCTTCTGCCTCTTTCAGTGAAAATATCCCCAAGGCTGGAGAAGGAGGAAGAGGCTGGGCCTCCACGCCTCCGCACGGGGTTGACCGATGCACTGCCAAGTCCTCTTTGCTCTGTTGCGACTTCCTCCCAGCCTGACTCAACCGTGCTTACTCCTTGCATGCTTGGTACGTCGGTGGCCTTCTCTTTTCAAAGAATTTTCTCCTTTGTTCTCCGTGATTCAGCCAACGTCACGCTCTGATGAGCCAGTGTGGTCAGCCACCCTGTGCTCTGGGGAAGAAACCAGGAAGAACAAGCCAGTAGCTAGAATCTCCGCTGGGTGCCTTCCATGTGTTTCTTCAAGGACAAGTCACTACCCGTGAGCGAGATTTTGCAGAAGAGGAAATACAGATTCAGAGGCAATAAAGAATGAACTCCAAACCACAAGGGCGCCAACTGAAAACCAGGGCAGAGGTCTTCATTTGAACAGGTTGTGTTGTTAAATCCTAAGAATACGTGGTAAAAGGATCATAAAATTTAAGATCTCTTTTCAGACGAAATTTAGACATCCTCTGTGTAATCCACGATCTGTGAGATCTCACCAGGGAGGGTTCAGAGTTAGTAAAGTTAAATAGGAGCTTTTTACCAGCCAGCAAATGAAACGTTGGCTGGTGGGGAATGAGATTAGAGGAATTTCAGAGGCACAGAAGGAAACTCAGGTGGCCTGAGTTCAGGTCTAGTCTTGTTTTGTTTTGTTTTGTTTGGCCCCGCGCATAGCATGCAAAATTTCCCAGGCCAGTGATCAAACCTAGACCACAGGAGAATCCGATCCACAGCAGTGACAATGCCGGATCCTTAACCCACTGAACCACCAGGGAACTCCAGGTCCAGCCTAGCTGTTCACACATGGTGTGACTTTAATCCAGCTCCTCACCACTCTGGGCTTCAGTTTCCCCAGTAATAAAACAAAGAGGTAAAAGAATATTCCACTTCTATGGGATGGTCTGGGAGTCTGGGGTTAACGGTTATAGACTATTGCCTTTGGGATGGAAAAGCAAGGAGATCCTGCTGTACAGCACTGGGAACTATGTCTAATCACTTGTGACGAATCGATATATGTATGTGTAACCGGGTCACCACGGTGTGCAGTTGGAAAATTGATAGAAGTCGGTAAACCAGCTATAATGAAAAAATAAAAATTTTTTTTTTTAAAAAAAAGAATATTCCACTTATAAAGTCCCTTCTAGCTCTCAGTGTTCCTTGAGTGAATTATTCATCACGTTTAAGACTCAGTTGAAGCTTCCTGGACATAACAGCTTCTTTCCTAAATTATTTTCTTTCTTTCCTTCCTTTCCTTTCCCTTTCTTCCTTCTGTGACCTACACCACAGCTCACAGCAATGCCAGATTCCTTTTTTTAAAAAATCTTTTGTCATTCTAGGGCCGTACCCGCGGCATGTGAAAGTTCCCAGGCTAGGGGTCCACTCGGAGCTACAGCCGCCAGCCTACGCCACAGCCACGGCCACAGCAACGTGGGATCCGAACCGCACCCGCAACCCACACCATAGCTCACAGCAACACTGGATCCTCAACCCACCAAGCGAGGCCAGGGATCAAACCCGCAACCTCATGGTTCCTAGTCGGATTTGTGCCTGCTGTGCCACGACAGGAAGTCCAGCAATGCCAGATTCTTGACCCACTGATCGAGGCCAGGGATTGAACCCACACCCTCATGGATGCTAGTCACAGTTCATTTCCACTGTGCCACAGCGGGAACTCCCCGAATTCTTTTCTGATTGGTGTTATCGTACTTCCTGGCTCCAAGTCACGAAAACACGAGATCCCTGAAGTCCTCCCAGCCCCATCTCCGCCCCACCCAGTAGTCTTCCTTTTGTGTTCTTCAGATCGCACAGACGCCCATACATCCCTGCCCGCCCCCCCGCCCCGTTTGTCTGGTCCAGCCTGCGGATACCATGAGACAGATCTTAGGAGGCCATGAAATGGGTCTCTCTCTGCTGTGAACGCTTCAGTGACTCCCCGAAGGCCACAGCCCGCCAAGCGCCAAGGGCTGGTCCCAATTCGGCATCTTAGCCTCTTAACTAATAACCTCTTGGGGCCTCTCCCCTCTTCTATAAAATACAGAGCGGAGAAGGTCCTGCTCAAAGTCCTCTGCAGATCAAACCCTAACCTCGAGTTCCCTGGTGGTGCTGACATTGCCGTGGCCTGGGTTCCATCCCTGGTCCTGGAACTTCTGTGTGCTTCATGTGTGGTGAAAGAAATAACATGAAATAATTGCCAGCAACTTTTTTTAACGGCTGCACCTGCAGCATATGGAAGTTCATGGGCTAGAGGTCAGATCAGAGCTGTAGTAACCAGCCTACTCCACGGCCACAGCCACACCGGATCCCAGTCGCATCTATGACCTACGCTGCAGCTTGTGGCAACGTCAGATCTTTATCACACTGAGCAAGGCCAGGGATAAAACCCTCATCCTCATGGACACTGTCAGGTTCTTAACCAGCTAAAGCACAATGGGAACTCCACAACAAAATTTTTAATTAAATGAATGAATGAATGGATTATATTTTTATGGCTGCACCTGTGGCATATGGAAGTTCCCAGGCTAGAGGCTGATTCAAAGCTGAAACTGCTGGAGTGCGCCACAGCCACAGCAACACGGGATCTGAGCTGAGTCTGTGACCTACACCACAGCTCACGACAATGCTGGATCCTTAACTCACTGTGCAAGGTCAGGGATCGAACCCACATCCTCATGGATACTGTTGGGTTCTTAATAAGCTAAGCCACAATGGGAACTGCACAACAAACTTTTTTTTTTCATTTTAGGGCTGCACCCATAGCATATGAAGTTTCCCAGGCTAGGGGTCTAATTGAAGCTGTAGCTGCCTGCCTACGCCACAGCCATAGCAATGCCAGATCTGAGCTGCCTCTGCGACCTACACTACAGCTCATGGCAAAGCCAGATCCTTAACCCACTGAGCGAGGTCAGGGATCGAACCCATACCCTCATGGATCCTAGTCAGGTTCATTGACTGCTGAGCCATGAAGGAAATTCCCACAACAACTTTTTTTTTTTAACGACCTGACTCTGGAGCTCCCACTGTGGCTTAGCACGTTAAGAACATAATATGATGTCCCTGAGGGTGCAAGTTCAATCCCTGTCCTCTCTCAGGGGGTTAAGGATCTGGTGTTGCTGCAACTGCAGCTCTGATTTGACCCCTGGCCCGGGAACTTCCATATGCCACAGGTGTGGCACTAAAAAAGAAAAAAAAAAGAGCAGTTTCTGGGCTGATGGAAATACAGGAGCCTCTCATCACATGCGGCTACTAAGCACTTGAAATGTAGCTAATGTGACTGAAGAGCTGCATCTTTAATTTTATTTAATTTTAACTAATTTAAATTGAAAAGACTACATGGGGTTGGTGGCTACCGTATTGGGCAGTGTAGGTCTAGACATCTAGGAGTAAGGAAGACTCCAAAAATAAATGAACAATTCTTTCAAAAGTTAAATACGGAGTTCCTGCTGTGATGCAGTAGGTTAATGATCCGGCTTGTCTCTGTGGAGGCCCTGGTTTGATCCCCAGCCTGGTGCGGTGGGTTAAGGATCCGGCGTTCCTGCAACCGTGCAGTTGTCACAGCTCTGGCTCAGTTTTGATTCCTGGTCTGGGAACTTCCGTATGACTTGGGGGTGGCCAAAAAAAAAAAAAAAAGGCCTTGACTCTACTAGAACCAGAATGATTTTTCTGCTGCCTCTGCCTCTGGTATTTTCCAGCCTCCAGGCTGCCTATGTACTATCCTGTCCAGGTGTCTCAGGATTCACACTGGGTGAGGATGGGAGAGTGGGAGAGGCCGGGCCAGGCTCTGTACCGGCTCTTTTTTGTTTTTGTTTTGTCTTTTTGCCTTACCTAGGGCCGCGCACCCGTGGCATATGGAGGTTCCCAGGCTAGGGGTCTAACAGGAGCTGTAGCCGCTGGCCTTCACCACAGCCACAGCAACGCGGGATCCGAGCCGCGTCTGCAGCCTACACCACAGCTCACGGCAACGCCGGATCCTTAACCCCCTGAGCAAGGCCAGGGATCGAACCCACAACCTCATGGTTCCTAGTTGGATTCGTTAACCACTGAGCCACGACGAGAACTCCTGTACCTGCTCTTTGGCACTGGGTGTGGTATTTCACTCCCAGAACCTGTTCCTATCTCCAGAAAACAAAAAAACAAAAAGGTAAACATAAGAAATAACCAACAAGGACCCACTGCATAGCACAGGGAACTATACTCAATACCTTCTAATAACCCATAATGGAAAAGAATCTGAAAAAGAATATACACACGTGCACGCGCACAATTAAACTGGAGTTTCTGCTGTGGCTCAGTGATAATGAACCAGACAAGTATCCATAAGAATTCGGGTTCCATCCCTGGCCTCGCTCAGTGAGTTAAAGATCCTGCACTGCCGTGAGCTGCAGGGTAGGTCACAAATTCGGCTTGGATCCCGTGTTACTGTAGCTGTGGTATAAGCTGGCAGCTGCAGCTCCAATTCGACCCCTAGCCTGGGAACTTGGCGTATGCTGCAGGTGCGGCCCTAAAAAGGGGGGAGGGGGCAATTAATTAATTAAATGACTTTGCTGTACACTTGAAACTAACACAACACTGTAAAAAACTATACTTCCATTAAAAAATTTTTTTAAGTTAAATGTAGAATTCTCATATGGTCCAGCAATTCACTCTAGGTATATGCCCCAAGTAGTTGAAAGTAGGTATTCAGGAGTTCCCGTCGTAGCTCAGTGGTTAATGAATCCGACTAAGAACCGTGAGGTTGCGGGTTCGATCCCTGGCCTTGCTCAGTAGGTTAAGGATCCGGCGTTGCCGTGAGCTGTGGTGTAGGTTACAGACGCGGCTCGGATCCCGCGTTGCTGTGGCTGTGGTGTAGGCCGGCAGCTACAGCTCCTGTTAGACCCCCAGCCTGGGAACCTCCATATGCCGTGGGTGCGACTCTAGATAAAGGCAAAAAGACTAAAAAAAAAAGAAAGTAGGTATTCAAACAAACACTGGTACATGATTGCTCAGAGCACTGGTGCTATTGGGCGGGGGTGGACAATGGGCAGAAAGAAAGACCCTCTTCGATTCTGGAGGTTTCCTAGATAAACAAGACTGTTTTTGGCCTTGGAAAGACAAGATGTCAAAGTCCTCTGGACACAGAAGCTTCCTGGTTTACTCTTTCGGAGCCAACAACCAGGCCTTGGTCGGGCTGTCTCTTGTCTCCAAGGCACCCGCCAGTGTCCTTGACCTGGCCAGCGGTGGCTGATTCTGCCGAGAGGCCCCGGTCTGCTGTCAGATCTGGACTGTTTCCTGTGGCTCGAAATGCAAAGCTGCAGACAGAGCAAGCGAATTGGCTCTCCCAAGGTCGCCGACGTCCAGGAGGGCAGCACAGAGGGCAGCCAAATGATGCCAGGGAAATAGACACATTCTTTGACCTGATAATGCCCCTGCTTAGCCTGGATCCCTGGGAAGGAACCCAGCAGCTGGGCCTTTGTCCCTGCCCTCACCTGGCACAGAAAGCGCCAACCTGGAAAGAGCACCGCCCATCCCCACTCTTGGCTTGTCTGAATGTTCCCTAAATTTACCTTGTGGTACTAAAGGGACGGAGGGTTCTTGAGGTAAGGGGCGACAGATTTCCCCACCTTGGGGACGTCTCACATCTGCTTTGGGACACAGAGCCTCCAAGGAGGAAAATTCCCTCTCTCCCCAACACTGACTTGTGCAGACCCTCAGCCAGACCTGGGTTCAGCGAAGGGGTTTCTGGCAACCACAATCAGACACGCACCTGCCGTGTGCCCTTGAGCGAGCCCTGCCCTCTGTGAACCGCTGGGTCCTTATCTGAGCAATGAGGTCCCTAAGATCCTCTTTGCTTCTGCAAATCTTCAGCTTCAGGCTTCTGGGCAGCCGGCGTGGGGTCGTCCTCCAGGCTTGGAGCCCTGAAAACCGTCAGTGCCTCATATCCTGCAGGAAGGTTGCGCCCTGGGCATTCATACTCTGCTTCTGTCTACAGGACCCCCGTGGGAGGGCAGCAGACATGCAACTGATGGCCCAGAGGATCCACACCAGGTGGACTTGGCCAGTGTCACTTGGGCATCCAGCCTCAGGACCTGGGCCACCACCTCACACCCTACGAATCACAAATACACGCATCTCATCCTGCTATCTAATGATTCTCACAGCATCCACATGTCAAGGGCAGCGCACCCACAAACACCTTCACTGCATTATCTCCTTTAATCTCCCCATCAAAACACTATAGGAGGAGTTCCCGTCGGGGCTCAGCAGTCACGAACCCACTAGTATCCATGAGGACACATATTCTATCCCTGGCCTCGCTCAGTGAGTTAAGGATCCGGCATTGCTGTGAGCTAGGGTGTAGTTGCAGATGTGGCTCGGATCCTGTGTTGCCGTGGCTGAGGTACAGGCCGATTGGACCCCTCCCCTGGGAACTTCCATATGCCATGAGTGGGGCCCTAAAGAAAAGAAAGACAAAACAAAAAAAAAAACAAAAAAAAGCCTCTATAGGAGGTGTCATTGACTCCATTTTGATCACATGCAGAAACAGCTAGTGTTCTGCAGCCCCACAGCTTAGCTCTTAATTGCCTATCGGCACTCCGGGGGTGACCCTGTGTCTGATGACACCTGTGCTTGCACCCGTGCCAGGTCGGCTGGGCAGGAATCGGGGTTATGCTTCCAGAGATGCTGATTCAAGAGCATAGGGGTCTGTGGTTGAAACACACAAAAGGTTTCTCCCTCCTACGCTTCCCACACGATGCGGCAGAACTCTGCTCCTGATACTGAGCACCCTCCTTAGGGCCACGATCAGTGGGGACTACCCGCTGGATTCTGTCCCACGTGGGCTGCACACGCCGGGGTCTCCCGAGACGCCAGAGGCGGGGTTCTCCCCAAACACACTTCCGATCCCTGCTCCCCGTCTTGCCAGGCCTGCCGGCACCCATCACACTCTGAGCTCATGGGGATTAATAAACTGTTCGGGTTTATTATTTCAGGTCGGGTTCTTATTTAGGCCACGGAGTGCGGTGGTTTGATGTGGAGCTCCGTCCCCAGGCCCCCGCCCCAGCTCCTCCTTCCCGTGGCCTCCCTGTGTCTCTCTGCCCCACACTTTCCACTTCCCCCCTTCTTGCTGGAGCCTGGGACCCTTCTGTGGCGGGCTGCATGGTTTTGCCTGTTCCCAGATGTCTGGCTGCACAGCCGGGTCATCCAGCCTGAGGTCCCGGCTCCCTCTGCCCCCCGAGGAGGCGGGGCGGTGGGGGAGGAAGCTCGGCGGGTCACGCAGGCCCTCGAATGCAGGAATCAGTCCACGGGCAGCTCCGCTCAGCTCCACCTGCCCGGGCCTTCCCCGCTCTGATTCGCTGCCTCTTCCAAGGGCCAGGCTCAGGGGAGGCAGCTACCACACTCGCTGGGAGCCCCCAGGGGTCCTCGAGGGCCGAAGCCTCGTCCAGGAGAACAAGGAGAGCGGACATGGACGGTACCGGGCCTGGGCTCTGCCAGGCTCCATCCTGAGACCCTGCGAAGCCAGAATGGAAGCGGGACGTCCCAAAGGTCCCAACACGATGCTTCGCTTATGCTCCGTCCCACCGATCCCACTTCCTGTCTGCAAAGAGCTGGCGAGGGCACTGGAGTGTCAGTGACAATGACAAGGAAGGGATGCACGTGATCCTCAGGAGTCCGCATGGTCCAGTGAAGAAGCGAAAATGCTCTCGACTGCGGCATAAAGTCACAGCACCACGGAGCTGGAGGAGCTCAGGGGAGGCAGGAGGCTTCCGAGGAGACTGACAGCCTCGCTGACCCTTTGCGGACGAGTTTGTCAGCCAAAAAGTGAGCGGAAGGACACCATTCCGGGCAGCGGGCACGTCGTGCGCAAGGCACAGGAAGACTTCATGACGCCCATGGACACAGGCTGGAGGGAGGCAAACATCCCTTAGAAAATTGTTTCACTAGTGTGGTTCCTGTCATGGCTCGGTAGGCTCAGAATGCCACTGGTATCCATGAGGCTTCGGGTTTGATCCCTGGCCTTGCTCCGTGGGTTAAAGATCTGGCATTGCCACAAGCTGTAGGTCGTAGACGTGGCTCAGATCTGGCATTGCTGTGTCTGCGGTGTCGGCCGGCAGCTGCAGCTCCCATTGGACCCCTCGCCTGGGAACCTCCATATGCCTCAGGTGTGGCTCTAAAATTTAAAGAAAGAAAGAAAAAAGCAGTTATTTCACTGGCCAGCTCCCGAGTACCCACTACATGGAACGTTCTATGGTGGACGCAGTGGGGTGGTGATCAGAGAACAAGTTAGTCTCCGCAGTCCAGCGGGGAAATAAAGGGAAACACAAGTAATTGAGGATTATAGAGTTTTATCTATAGATGGAACATTCCAGATGACCTGGCCTGATTTCCTCATTCTAAACATGGAGAAATAAGATGTGGGGGACGCCCACACCCGCACTCGTGTTTACTTCTTCGCTTCTGACTTAAACTACTTCTCTGTGTGTCATCCAACATACTGTACTGTGATTCTAACAATAAACTTTATTCATGTTTTCAAAAAAAAAGAAAAAAAACCAAGAGGTGAAGTGACTCACCCAGCTAGTGGGAGAGCCTGGAGCAGACTCAGATCTCCAGATTTCCATTTCCTGCTCTTTCCCCCTGCACCACCTATGACACACAAACACCCAGCACAAGCATTGGCCAGGATGTGGGAAAACTGAAATCCTTGCTGGGGATATAAAAGGGTGCCATTGCTGTGGAAAATAACATTGCAGTTCCCCCCTAAAAAATGAAAACAGAATCACTACCTGACCCAGAAATTCCACTTCCGGGTTTATAGCCCAAAGAACTGAAAGCAGGATCTTGAAGATATACTTTACACCCAGGTTCAGAGATGCATTGTTCACAGTAGCTAACACGTGTCAGCAACCCAAGTGTCCAGGGACAGATGAGCAGATAAGCAAAAAGCAGTTCACAACATACAAGGGAATATTACACGGCCCTGAAAAGGAGGAAATCTTGGAGGCAGCAGCATTTGAGAAGGGGTTGAATGTTGAGAAGACTGGCTGGCACAGAGCATGGATGCAGGTCAGGGGAAGGCTTAGACTGGAACAGGCCGCTAGTAGGCCAAGCTGAGACTCTCTCCTCCAGCTAACAACAGCTCAGGGATCTCTGATCCCATTCCCAAGGCCTCAAGTGATCTCCTGCACCAGTCAGCTTCCATCAGGGCTCAGAAGTCATGGGAGAGCGGCAGTGTCCTGGCTCCAGCACTGAATGATCCTGAGTATATTTCTTTTTATTTTTCAAAAAGTTTTAAAATTTTTAGCTGTGACTGCAGCACATGGCCGGGTATTGGACCTGAACCACGGTAGTGACAATGCCAGATCCTTAACTTGCTGAGCCACCAGAGAACTCCCTGAGTACATTTCTTAACCCCTGAACATCTGTGTTTTCATCTACAAATAAAGATGATAAAAACAGTTGTGGAACTGGTGACCCACTGACTCAATGGTCCCCAGAGGAACATGCCTTCCTGTTCTGATTCACCACAACTCTGATCCCACTTGTGCTCAGGGTCAAGACATCTGCTCTCTGCCTGGAAGGGGGGTGACAATGAGGTCTGAGGGAGGGACTGGTCCTAGCTGCGCAATACTTTTTTTTGTCTTTTTTTTTTTTTGGTGCACCCTCCGCATGTGGAAGTTTCCAGGCTAGGGGTCGAATCAGATCTGCAGCCGCCAGCCTACGCCACAGCCACAGCAACACCAGATCCGAGCCTTGTCTGTGACCTATACCGCAGCTCATGGCAATGCTGGATCCTTAATCCACTGAGCAAGGCCAGGGATGGAACCCACATCCTCATGGATGCTAGTCAGATTCATTACTGCAGTAACACCTTGGGAACTCCCCTAATACAGTATTTTATATTTACAGAGCTGTGTTTCCTCTTTCTGGTGAGCAGTGATGAGGCAATTCTCTAAGTCACTCTGGGTGGTACCCACAGGAGCGGTTCTGTTAGCCTGCTATACTCAGGAGCAAACTGTGGTTCCAAGGGAAAGTGTCACCGAGAAGCCACCGGTAGGGCTGGGGCTTAGGTAGCGTGGCTGATTGTGCTTGTTTTCCACCTGCTCCTGCTGCTTTTGTTTGCGCAGCAGGGCTGCTCGGCCTGGGTGCCAGCAGACCCATGATGGCAAGTAAAACGGTCTCTGAGCCATTTCAGTCCAATTCCAGTGATGCTGTGGCATGTCTGTGATATAAAGTGCTCCCTGGCTTCAGGTGCAGCGGAAATTGAGCTGCATCCCAGGGCCACGGGTTGCCCAGTGGGCGAGGCTGTCCTCACCGGACTCCATAGGTGTCACCGCACCCTACACCTCCAGGCTCTGATTTGCTGGCCCTGGTGCCACCACAAGCTGGGTGGGTGCCTGTGGAGCTCTGGTCCTGCTGCAACTGCGGCTGCCGATGTGTTCCTTGGCTTCCCGCTCTTTGGGGCTGATTCCCAAAATCTCAAAGTCCTCAGGGTGGGGTACTTTGCCTGAGATGACACCAGGGCTGGTCTTGTTCTTTGGAACTTGCTTTGGATAAGACCTGGCCGAGAGTTCCCTTGTGGTACCGCAGGTTAAGGATCTGGCATTGTCACAGCAGCGGGTCTCTGCTATGGTGTGGCTTTGCTCCCTGGCCTGGGAACTTTCTCATGCCACAGGCATGGCCAAAAAGAAAGAGAAAAAGAAAAGAACGCCCTTGGTTGCTGAGAATTTTATTTGTGTTTCTTACTGAGATTTTCTCGGGGAAGTCTTGGACATCTTTCAGAACACATAATCAGCTTAGACTGCCATAATGAAATGCCGTAGACAGAGTGGCCTAAACAGTAGAAATGCCTTTTCTCAGACACTGGAAGTCTGAGATCAGTGGGCTGTATGGTGGGCTTCTGGTGAGAATGTCCTTCCTGCCTCGCAAACGGCTGCCTTCCCGCGCTGTGCTTACGTGCTAGGCATTTCCTGGTTGCTGCCTGTACACAGAGAGAAGACTAAGCTCTCTAGTGTCTCTTCTCTCTTCTTCTTCTTTTTTTGGCTCCTCCTCAGCATATAGAGCTCCCGAACCGGGGATCAGATCCGAGCTGTAGTTGCAGCCTATGCTGCGGCTGTGGCAATGCCAGATCCTTAACCCGCTGTACCTGGCTGGGGATAGAACCTGCGTCCCAGCGCTCCAGAGATACCGCCAGCCAATCCCATTGCGCCACAGCAGGAACTCCTCTAGTGTCTCTTCTTTTGCTTTTTTTTTTTTTTTAGGGCTCACCCGTGGCACATGGAAGTTCCCAGGCTAGGGATCGAATCGGAACTACAGCTGCCAGCTTATGCCACAGCTCACGGCAATGCCAGATCCTTAATCCACTGAGCGAGGCCAGGGATTGAACCCACAACCTCATGGTTCCTAGTTGGATTCGTTTCTGCTGTGCCACGATGGGAATTCCAGTGTCCCTTCTTAAAAGGGCACTATTCTCAGAGTTCCCGTCGTGGTGCAACGGGGTGGGTGCCTCTGGAGCTCTGGGACACAAGTTCAATCCCTGGCCCGGCACAGTGGGTTGGGGATCCGGTGGTGCCACTGCTGTGGCATAGGTTTCAACTGTGGCTTGCATCTGATCCCTGGTCTGGGCTCTCCATATGCCTCAGGGCGGCCAAAAAAAAAAGGTAAGAAAAGGGCGCTATTCTCATTGACCAGGACCCCACTCTCTTGACCTAGTTACCTCCCCAAAGTCCCAGCTCCAAAGATCCTAACAAAGGGTGTTAGGGCTTCAACAGGTGAGTTTTCGAGGAGGCTCACTCATTCAGTCTAGACCATAATTATTCTTCCTCGATGCATGATAGGATTTTTGAATCCCTTTCCATCTTGGACTTTGCCTCCCCCGCTTTATTTAATTGAATCGATGACTATATATGAAGCACCCGTTGTGTTCTAAGATGTATCAGGAAACAAAACCTGCAAACATCCCAGCCATCGTGCATTCTTTTGCAACGTCGGAGGGCCCCAGGGCTAGGTCTTGTGTTCTCTTTCTCCCACTTGAATCCACCTTCTCTCTCTCTGTGACCTCATTCAGTCCCATGACTTTAGATAACATCAGATAACACCCTTAAGACAAAGACTCTGGCTTTTCAGTTTCCAGCCCCAGGTTTCTTTCCCAACCCCAGACTCACCGAGTCACCTGTCCACCCAGCATCACTGGCTTGTCTAATCTACAGTGGATGCTGTGCAATGCGGCCTAGGCTTTTCCCCTTCACGTTCCAGGCGGTCATTGTCCCAGCTGAGTCCTTCCTCAGGAACTGCCCTCAGCTGGAGGGAGCTGCCTCACCGCAGGGTAGGCCCCATCCCTTGGGCAGTCTCGGTCCAGGGCCCGGTTGAGGCATTGGGACAGAGGCCCAGCCCTCTGGCTTCTATTTAATTCAACTCTGAGGGTCATTCCTGTTCAGGTATGTGGTACGCAGCCACTGATATGCTGAATGAGCTCCTTCCTGTCCTTGTCTAGAACGGGAGCCAGGAGGGTTCACATGCCCAAGGGCACACAAGATGCTCTTGCCCCTGGACTAAGCTAACTCTTCTTCTTCCCTTTTTTTTTTTTTTTTGTCTTTTTGCCTTTCCTAGGGCCGCACCTGCGGCATATGGAGGTTCCCAGGCTAGGGGTCTAGCAGGAGCTGTAGCTGCCGGCCTTCACCACAGCCACAGCAACGCGGGATCCGAGCCACATCTGCAAACTACACCACAGCTCATGGCAACGCCGGATGCTTAACCCACTGAGCAAGGCCAGGGATCGAACCTGCAACCTCACGGTTCCTAGTAGGCTTTGTTAACCACTGAGCCACGACGGGAACTCCCTCCTCTTCTTCTTCTTTTTTTTTTTCCTTTTTAGGTCCGCACCACATGGAGTTTCCCAGGCTAGAGGTCGAATTGGAGCTGCAACTGCCAGCCTCACCACAGCCACAGCAACACAGGGTCCAAGCCACATCTGTGACTTATGCCGAAATTTGCAGCAAAGCTGGATCCTTCACCCAATGATCGAGGCCAGGGATTGAACCCGCATCCCCACGGACACTACATAGGGTTCTTAACCCACTGAGCCGTAATGGGAGCTCCATAGGGTAACTCTCTTTCCTCTGTCCTGTGATAGACGGAAAGGGTTGGGACCAGCTCGACATTACGTAGAACATCTCATGAATCCACTACGTCAATGAGAAAATGTGGGAAGTACATGGGAAACCTTGACTAGATGTATTTATCTCAAAGGATAGGAGATAAATCGTACGTTGAGTCAAAGCCAGCTGAAAACATATGTCCACCTAAAACTTTTCACACAGGGAGTTCCTGTTGTGGCTCAGCAGTTAATGAACCCGACTAGTATCCATGAGGATGTGGGTCGGATCTCCGGCCTCACTCAGTGGATTAAGCATCCTACGTTGCCGTGAGCTGTGGTGTAGGTCGCAGACACAGTGTGGATCCTGAGTTACTGTGGCTGTGGTGTAGGCTGGCAGCTACAGCAACGATTAGACCCCTAGCCTGGGAACTTCCATATGCCGTGGGTGCGGCCCTAAAAAGCAAAAAAAAAAAAAAAAAAAAAAAGCCCTGCACACAGAAGTTATAGCAGGAGTTCCTCTCATGGCTCAGTGCTTAATACATCCGACTAGGAACCATGAGGTTGCGGGTTCGATCCCTGGCCTCGCTCAGTGGATTAAGGATCCCGCGTTGCTGTGGCTGTGGTGTAGACCAGAGGCTACAGCTCCGATTGGACCCCTAGCCTGGGAACCTTCATATGCCATGGGTGCGGCCCTAGAAAAGGCAAAAAGACAAAAAAAAAAAAAAGCTCATAGCAGCCTTACTCATAATCGCCCAAACTTGGAAGCATCTGGCATGGCCTCCGTGGGTAAATGGATAAATAAACATCCAGACAATGGACAATTATTCAGCGATAAGAAGAAATGAGATACTGTGAAAAGACATGGAGGAAGGGTCAGTGCATATTATTAAGTGAAAGTCACGCAGCTGAAAGCCGACACGCTGTATGGGCCTAACTGTATGATGTTCTAGAAAAGGTGAGAGATGGTACAAAGGTCAGGGCCGGGGCGAGGGGGAGATAAGCAAGTAGAGCAGAGAGGATTTGAACAGCAGCGAAACTACTCTGTCCAAAACTGCAATGGTGGACACCTGTCATTTACACATTTGTCCAAACCAACAGGATGTACAACACCAAGAAGGGACGCTCATATAAACTCTGGACTTTGGGTGACAATGACATGTCGATACAGGTTCATCAGTTGTACCAAATGTATGCTCTGGTGGCGGAGGCTGATGATGCAGGAGGCCGTATGTGTGTGGCAGTTGGATGGATGTGGGAATTTCTGTGACTTTTGCTTAACTTTTCTGTGAACATAAACTGCTCTTAAAAAGTCTATTTTTTTTTTTTTTTGGTCTTTTTAGGGCTGCACCCATGGCATATGGAAGGCTAGGGGTCTAATCGGAGCTGCAGCCGCCGGCCGACACCACAGCCATGGCAACGCCAGAACTGAGCTGCGTCTGTGACCTACAGCACAGCTCACGGTGACGCCAGATCCTGAACCCACTGAGTGAGGCCAAGGATCGAACTTGCTAGTCAGATTCATTTCTGCTGAGCCACAACAGTAACGCCAGGATAAGCAGTTTTTTTTAAAAAAATGTCTGACAGCACTTACTTGTATTTCCTGATTTTCAAAATGAGCATCTCTTGTTTTCCTAATAAAAAGTAATAACACAAGTTCAAGACTTATTATAAAGCTACAAGAAATCATAAGAGTGTGGTTGTGGCGAAAGAACAAACAGGTCAGTGGAACAGAGTGGAGTCTAGAGACACAGTCAACTGAAATTTGACAACTGAAATTTGACAGAGGAGCAGAGGCAGTGCAATGGAGAAAAGAGAATGTTTTTGACACATGGTGTAAAACCAGACATCCATGTGCAAGAAAATGATCTAGACACAGACTTTAGACCCCTCACAAATATTAACTCAAAATGAATTATAGAATTAAATGTAAAACACAAAAGAATAAAACTCCTAGAATATAACATGGAAGAAAATCTAGATGATCTTGAATTTGGTAATGGCTTTTCTCCCTCTCTCTCTCTTTTGGCTTGCTCAAGGTCTATGGAGTTCCCAGTGCCAGGGATCAGATCTGAGAAGCAGCTGCAACCTAAGCTGCAGCTATAGTGACACTGGATCCTTAATCCATTGTGCCAGGCTGGGGATTGAACCTGTGTCCCAGCGCTCCCAAGATGCTTCCAATCCCATTTCGCCATAGCGTGAATTCTGCAATACCTTTTTTTCCCCTTTTTCAGAGCTGCAGCTGCTGCCCTATGCCACAGATACGGCAACACCATGTCTGAGCCACATCTGCAACCTACACCACAGCTCAGAGCTTGTGGCAGTGCTAGATCCTAACCTCCAAGCGAGGTCAGGGATCAAACCCACAATCTTATGGATACTAGCCAGGTTCTTAACCCGCTGAGCCACAACAGGAACTCCTCAGAAATGGCTTTTTTTTTTTTTTTTTGTCTTTTTAGGGCTACGGAGGTTCCCAGGCTAGGGGTTGAATACGAGCTGTAGCCGCTGGCCTACGCCACAGTCACAGAAACACCAGATCGGAACCGCATCTGCAACCTACACCATAGCTCATGGCAACACCAGATCCTTAACCTACTGAGCAAGGTCAGGGATCGAACCTGCATCCTCATAGATAATAGTCAGAGTAACTTCCACTGAGCCACAATGGGAACTCCATCAATGGCTTTTTATATACCATACTAAAGGCATGACCCATGATAGAGATCACAGATAAGCTGGACTTCATTAAAATTAAAAAGTTAGGCTCTGTGAAAGACCTTGTCAAGAGAGTGAGAAAACCAGGCACAGACTGAAAGAAAATATTTGCAAAAGGCATATCTGACGCAGGACAGTTATCTAAAGTACACAGAAAACACTTAAAACTCAAAAATAAGAGAAAAAAATGGAAGAAAACATTTGCAAGCCATATATCTGATAAGGAACGCATATAACTCAATAGCAAAAAAAAAAAAAAAATGCCCACAAATAATCCAATTTGAAAATAGACAAAGTATATTGTGAGATTACAGAAAAATATATCTTGGTCTCTTTCCCCAGTTTCTGAAACCCTCGCCATTTCCTGGGTGATAGGAGTGTCTTTTGTTCTAATGAGGTGACTGGGTGGGCTCCTGGACAGGGGCCAATGGCCAAAAACATCAAGCCATAATCAGAGGCTTGGAGGTTTCAGCCCCACTCCCCCAGCCTCCAGAGAGGAGAGAGGAGCTAGAAGTGGAGTTAATGATCGATCTTGCCTGCTTGAGGAAGCTTCCATGAATATCCTACAACTTGGGGGCGTGGAAAGCTTCTGGGTTGGTGAGCACATGAGATGGGGTCTGTGGGGCGCGAGGCCAGGACACAGATGCTCTGCCCTGTACATCTCTTCCATCCGGGCGTTCATCTGTATCCTTTGTCACATCCTTTTATAAACTGGTAAACAGTGAGTAGACTGTTCTCCTGAGTCCTGCGAGCCATTCTAGCAAATTAATCGAATCCAAGGACATCATTGTGGGAACCTGTGATTTATAGCCAATGGGTCAGAAGCACTTGACCTTTCTATTGGCAACTGAGGTGGTCATGGGGAGGGGGGGGCAGTCTTGTGATACTGAACCCCTGACGTGGGATCTGACACTGTCTCCAGGTAGATGGTGTCAGAACTGAGTTAAATTGATGATGTCACAGAATTGCTTGGTATGGGGAAACCCCCGTCGTCCTTGGTGGCCAGAGTGTCAGAAGTGAAGTGTTCTGCGTCAAAACCAAGGAGACACTTAGGAAAAAAAGATTACTGGGTCTTAAAAATACAGACCTGGGAGTTCTCATCCTGGTGCAGCGGTTAATGAATCCGACTAGGAACCATGAGGTTGCAGGTTTGATCCCTAGCCTCGCTCAGTGGATTAAGGATCCGGCGTTGCCATGAGCTGTGGTGTAGGTTGCAGAAGCGGCTCAGATCCTGTGTTGCTGTGGCTGTGGCGAAGGCCGGCAGCTACAGCTCCTGTTAGACCCCTAGCCTGGGAGTCTCCATATGCTGCAGGTGTGGCCCTAAAAATGACAAAAAAAAAAAAAAAATACAGACCCGAATAGACGTATTTCCAGAGAAGGTATACACATGGCCAACAGGTGAAAAGTTGCTCGACACATTAGTCATCAGGGAAATGAAAATTGAAGCCTGCAACGAGCAGTCACATGAGATGATACGTGTCATCATACAGATGAGAGATAGCATAAGTTCCTGCTATGGCGCAACGGGATTGGCAGCATCTCTGGAGCTCTGAGTTGCAGGTTTGATTCCTGGCCCTGGCACAGTGGGTTAAGGAACCGGTGTTGCCACAGCTGTGGCACAGGTCACAACTGTGCCTGGGATAAGACCCCTGGCCCAGGAACTCTGTATGCCTCTGGGAGGCCATAAAAGGAAGAAAAAAAAAAAGATGTTGAGAGCTAACAAAAGTTGGGGGGGGTTGAGAGAATGGGGAGCCCTGTGCGCTGTTGGTGGAAATGTAAACTCATGTAGGGCTTCCTCGAAAAATCACAAATGGAACAGTCCAGCCACCCCACTGCTGGGTATTTCTCCAAAGGAAATGAAATCACTCCATCAAAAAGATATCTGTATTTCCATCTTCATAGCAGCTTTACTCACAACAGCCAAGACATGGGAACAACCTAAGCGTTCACTGGTGGATGAATGGATTTGTAAAAACGTGGGATACATGCATAAGGTAATATCGTTCAGTCACTTTGGAAAGAAATCTTGCCATTTGTGACACAGATGGACCTTGAGGACTTCAGAGAAAGAGAAATACCGTATGACCTCACTTATATGTGGAATCTGAAAAATCTGACCTCGTAGAAACGGAGTAAAATGGTGGCAGCCAGAGAGGTGGGGAGGGTTGGGGAGGAGTGGTGGCGACCCAGCTATGAGTGAGTGCCGGGATCTGCTGTATAGCACTGTTTGGGAGTTCCCATGTGGCTCAGTGGGTTAAGAACCCAATGAGTATCCATGAGGATGTCGGTTCGAACCCCAGCCCCACTCAGCGTGTCAGTACGGGTTAATCACTTGTAACAAATGTGCCACTGGTGGGGTCGTGGATGCTGGGAGCGGCTCTGTGTGTGTGGACATGTGGGGGGCATGTGGGAACTCCCTACACTTCCTGCTCATTTTTGCTCTGAATCTAAACCTGCCCTAAACTCTCAGAGTTCCCTATTAGTCTAGAAGATTAAAGATCCAATGTTGTCGCTGCTGTGGCAGGGGTTCAATCCCTTGGCCCTGGGAATTTTTGCATGATGCAGGCAAGGCCAAAAAAAAAAGGGGGGGGGGAATAAAGTCTTAAAAATGTAATGAAAGAGACCTTAAAAAAAAAAACTGTCAGATGCACACCCACTTTGAGTCAAAACGCTAGGTGATCTCCACAGGGCCTACTCATACCTCTGGGGTTTGAGCCAGTCATATGACCACTCCAGGGCTTGAATTTTTTTTTTCTTGGTCTTTTTTGCCTTTTCTAGGGCCGCACTCACAGCATATGGAGGTTCCCAGGCTAGGGGTCTAATCAGAGCTGTAGCCGCTGGCCTACGCCACAGCCACAGCAACGCCAGATCGAGCCACGTCTGTGACCTACACCACAGCTCACGGCAATGCCGGATCCTTAACACACTGAGCGAGGCCAGGGATCGAACATGCAACCTCATGGTTCCTAGTTGGATTCCTTTCTGCTGCGCCATGATGAGAACTCCCAAGGGGTAGTTATTATAGGTGACAAATCCGAGGCTCGGACAGAGTGAGGGACCTGCCAGAGCCCCGCCATAATAGCGGCAGCACCAGGCCCAGACCCATGCCTGTCTTGACTCCAAAACCCATAGCGTTTGTCCCCTCAGGTTCTGGTTTTCCAACTAACACTCTTTTCTCCTGGAAGCAACGCTCTCCTCTTCCGAAGAGGGCTCCTTCCCCCACGCCATCAGGTGGGCTGCTTGAGGTCAGTCTCCAGGCCACGGCTGATTCATCCAGGCATGGGGAACTGGGTCCAAGGAGGGCGTGCCAGTCGGAGCGCTTCCTCCCGTGTCTGCGTTTACACCCTGAGAGATTAGAAGGCATACCTTCCAGTGCAGCAAGACCAAAGAGCTAAGATCGGGCAGCTTTTTGATTTTTGGCAGGGGTGGGGTTTGGCTGCGCCCACAGCATGCAGAAGTTCCCCGGGGCCAGGGATCGAATCCACACCACAGCTGTAACCGGAGCCATAGTAGTGACAGTGCCGGCCCCTTAACACCCTGAGCCACGAGGGAACTCCTAAGACTCAGGAGTTTTTAGCCATCTCTCCACCGGACACTGGGCTGCAAAGAGAGAGAAGGCAGGGACCTCAAGGAGGAACAGAGGGGGAAAACCTGGCAGCCTCCAAGCTCCCACATCTGCTGCTGCTCCGGCCCCTCCACCTCCAGCTTCCCACGGCCAGGCTGTCCCGCTTTTCCCGTTCTGAACCTCGTGAGGCAATGAATTCCTCCTTTTTTTCCTGAGCCAGTTCGAGTTCTCTCCCTGCGTTGGCTCCCAGCCCATCCTCCTTCCCGGGGGAGGAGGCAGCGCTGCATCCCGGCAGAAAGAATGTGCACTTTGGAGTAAGCGCCTTAACAAGATGTGGCTAAAACAATGCTTTCCGCTGTTTGAGCTTTAGAAATTGTCTGGAGCACTTCTAGCGGGGTGAGGGGGGCGGGCGGGGACCGGAGACTGGGCTGTTGTCACAAACGCCGCAGGGTTGGTACACTGAGGCTGTTATCGCGCCGGAAGACAAAGGTCTTCGGTCTCTTTGCGGAAAGGAAGCTAGACAACAAGGACTCTGTGTTCATGCTCAGTTCACTTTCCCTTGAAATGACAACAAAAAGTACAACCGACTGACACAAACCCTCTTCCCACCTGTCACGCTTTAGAATTTTAACATTTTACAGTAGCGGTTGTCTTTGAGGACAGAGTATGTCCATTTATATGGTTCAGAATTCAAAAAGTGCAAGAAGGATAAGGTGAGAATTCTCCCCCTCATTCCTGGCCCTGACCTGGCCCTGCCTTTACTCCAAGCAACCAGAGGAGCCAGAAAAGAAAACGTTCCAGAAGTTCTCTATGTGCCTGTGGGCTTTTGCGGCATGACAAGTCACTCAAAAACTTAGGGGCTTAAAACAACAAGCATTTGGGAGTTCCCATCATGGCTCAGTGGTAACAAACCTGACTAGGATCCACGAGGACGTGGGTTCGATCCCTGGCCTCGCTCAGTGGGTCAGGGATCCGGTGTTGCCGCGAGCTGTGGTGTGGGTCGCAGATGCGGCTCAGATCTTGCGTTGCTGTGGCTGTGCTGTAGGCCAGCGGCTACAGCCTCAGTTCGACTCCTAGCCTGGGAACTGCCATATGCCGGGGTGCGGCCCTAAAAAACAAAAAACAAAAACAAGCATTTGTATTCACTCTAGATTCTACTGGGCCAGATGGGCGGTCATGCCCAGACTTACTCACTGGGATGGAAGGTCTAGAAGGGCTGCAGTCACGTGTCTGGCCCTTGGCAGGCTGTTTGGACTTGGGAGTCTTTATGTATCTGTAAGTTGGCTCCATGTCAGCAGAGAGACAAACTGCCACCTCCCGTTAGGCGGCGGCCTAGTCCAGCCTACCTCCTTTGTGACAGGAGACTTTTTTTTTTGCCTTTTCTAGGGCTGCACTCGCGGCATATGGAGGTTACCAGGCTAGGGGTCTAATCGGAGCTGTAGCTGCCGGCCTTCGCCACAGCCACAGCAACGCAGGATCCTTAACCCACTGAGCGAGGCCAGGGATCGAACTCGCAACCTCACGGTTCCTAGTCGGATTCATTAACCACTGTGCCATGATGGGAACTCCCCGATGACAGGAGACTTTGAAGCAGTAAATGAGGGCACGCTCTTTGAACTCTGCCTCCATCACATTTGCCAGTGAAACTTTGGCCAAAGCCAATTAAATCAAAGCAAATGACCAAGGCCAGATTCAAGGGGTCTGGAGAGAGCTCCACGAGAGCTTTAAAAACCACATTGCAGAGTTCATGTCGTGACCCGCGGGTTAAGAATCCGACAGAGTATCCGTGAGGACTTGGGTTCGATCCCTGGCCTCACTCAGCGGGTTAAGGATCCGGCGTTGCCGTGAGCGGTGGTGTAGGTCGCAGACGCAGCTCGGATCTGGCGTTGCTGTGGCTGTGGCGTAGGCCGGCGGCTGTAGCTCTGATCTGACCCCTAGCCTGGGAACCTCCACATGCCTCGGGTGCGGCCCTAACAACAACAACAACAAAAAAGACCCTTCTGGACACAGCAGAGCCAAGCAAAGGAACTGTGGGTCTCTTGACCTCCTGGAAGTGATGGGGTCTGGTCCTGCATCCAGACAAGACGACTGTTTCCCATCCGAGGTTCGGACACAACTCAACCTGCTCAAGCCAGTCCTGGCCAGAGTTCCCAGAGGGCTATGACCTGGCCTCTGTCCCCTGTGATGCTGGTGGAGTCCCCCAGATGTCCTTCTGGGTCCTTGGGAAGGTTCCGGGGTCAGCAAAGCTGTGACTTATTCAGAAGATATGGTTTGCGGGACTTCAGAGTCTCAGGGAGAACACGCCTGAGGGTCTCAGGGGCGGGGAGGAGAGGGCGCCGCAGGCTCGGCCAGATCCAAGGTCAGGGCATTTCTGCGTGAATTTCGGAGCTCTCCTTTTATTAGTCTTGTCAAAATTTGCTAACAGCCCCCTCACTGTTCTCTGGTGGGTACGCCAAGGCCCACCACTGGCTCAGGATACCGTGTGAGGCGCCAGTGGCAGTGGTCTGAGGGTGCCCAGCAGACGGGGTGGGTGCAGTGGTGGATCAGCAGCGGCAGAACCCTTCCCAAGTCTTGGGCCGCTCTCTGGAGACCGGCGCCAGAAGGAAAGGGGCACCAGGAGCGCTGGTGACCAATGGGCCTTGCTTTAACCCTCTGTGTGAAAAAAATGGCCCCAGACTCTCTGCTCAGTGAGGATCTGTTTCTCTTTTTCCTCTGTCGGGAGACTTCTGTAGAAACGGCAGAGAATGGGGTGGTTTTGCTTCATTCCGGCATGGGTCTGCATTGGCATTTGTTCTGGTAGTTTCCTCTGCGGGCTCAGGTCATGAGACCCATCTTCTGGGAAGCAGGGAGGTGGTGAAGGCAGGCTCACGGTGGAACCGTGTGGGTGGGCGAAGGGGGGACTCCAGGGAACTTAGGTTCCTCTGGGACCGGAGGTTCTGCCGAGGCTGGAGGTGAGCTGCGGATGATAAGAAGGAAGCTAGACGTACAGATCCACTCTGGCCAGTACGTGAGGTCAGAGATGTGGAGTTTTTTCCTAATGGAATTGAAAAATCTGGAACAGTTTTTTTTTGGTTTTTGTTGTTCGTTGCTATTTAGGGCCGCACCTGCGGCATATGGCAGTTCCCAGGCTAAGGGTCAAATCAGAGCTGCAGCTGCCAGCCTGTGCCACAGCCACAGCCACATCAGATCCAAGCCACATCTGCAAACTACACCACAGCTCACGGCAAGGCCGGATCCTTAGCCAGCTGAGCAAGGCCAGGGATCAAATCTGCCAGCTCATGGATCCCAGTCAGGTTCCTTACTGCTGTGCCACAACAGGAACGCCTCAAGTAATAACTGGGTGTGACCCTGCCTGCCATGAAGAACCCCCTCCAGCTGCGGTATGGGAATACGGCCGGTGGTCCAGAGAAGGCTGACAGGGTGGGGGTGGGGCGCGGCATCGGTGGGGCGGGTGTGACATGAACTAGATGGACAGGTTTGATGTTGATTGACCACAGCAAGGCAGAGAAAAACCAATAGGGACTTTCCTTTTTTGGCTGCCCCGCAACATATGGAGTTTCTGGGCCAGGGACTAGATCTGAGCCACAGCTGTGACCTACACCACAGCTCATGGTAATGCCGATCCTTAACCTACTGAGCGAGGTCAAGGATTGAATCCGCAACCTCATGGTTCCTAGTCGGATTCGTTTTCACACACCACCGAGGAACTTCCATTTGTGTCACAGTTTAGATTCCACATACAGGTGATATCATATGATACTTGTCTTTGTCTGATTTACTTCACTTAGTGTGATAATCTTTAGGTCCATGTGTGTTGTTGCAAGGCATCGTTCCTTTCTTTTTTAGGGCTGAGTAGTATTCATATATATATATAATTCAAGGAAGATCTTTAAAAAAAAAAAAAAAGCCAGTCTAGCTGTGCAAGACCTCAGGCAAGGCAGTTAACTTTCTCATATGTCAGTAGTTACTTACACATAGAAATAGGAGTATTTGGGAGTTCCCGTGGTGGCTCCGTGGGTTAAGAATCCAGTGTAGGGTCCATGAGGATGCAGGTTCAATCCTGGTCTCAAACAGTGGGTTGAGGAGCTGGCATTGCCACAGGCTGTGATGCAGGTGGGCAGCTACAGCTCAGATTCCCCCTAGCCCGGGAACTTCCATAGGCCACAGAAGCAGCCCTAAAAATAAGGAAAAAAGAAATAGGAGTATTTGCCTCAGATAAATAACATCGGTTATTTATTATTTATTTAACATATAGAAAGACTTTCTCTGCTAAAAACAATTTTTTTTTTAAAAAAGTAGCTTTACGTCTTCAACTCTCAAAGTACCTTTATGTGGTCTTTTATTTATTTATCTGTGTAATTCGGGTAAGGCCAGGTAAGGGTTATATTTTTCAGAAATGAAGGGCCGAAGTGACCTAGTCCCTTGTTCTCAAAAAAGGAAGCCAGGGCCGCAGCCGCAGTTGGAAAGGGTGGAAGGAAGCTAGGAAGCCTGCCAAGGAGGCCACCCACTCCCCTTGGAGAAGCTGAATTATACAGTATTTGTCCTTTAGTGTTTGGTCGTTTGTATATCTTATTGGCCATTTGTCTGTCTTTGGCGAAATGTCTGTCCCAGTCCTTTACCGGTTTTTGAATTGAACCATTGGTTTCTCGCTGTGGACTCGTCAGAGTGCTTTATACACCCCAGATATCAACCCCTTAGCAGACATATGATTTGCAAATGTTTCCTTCATTCTGTGGGCTGCCCTTTCACTTTCTGGGAGGATGTGAGTGAGGCTGGGCCATGCCCACAGAACCCTCTGCCAAGCAGGTGGGCAGGGAGGGCTGGCCGAGTGCCCCCAGGCAGGGACTGAGGCTGCGCCGCACCGCCCACACCCGGTGGACTTGGCGGATGATCAATAACCTCGGTTGACTAGAGATTAAAAATAAACAACAGCCAAAGAGGGGAAACAAAAAAAGCAGGAAGCACCCTCACATTTTGGTGCGGGGGGCGGGGGGGGGGGGACTCGGAGACCAGAAAGGCCCAGCTCCTGGTGCAGTTAAGGGAACGGAGGTCTGGAGAGAGGAAGTGACTTGGCCAAAGCTGCCTGGCCAACCAGGGCTGACCAGGGGTCCCCATCCACACTCTGCAGCCTCTTGACTCCAGTGGGGGCGACAGAGGCGGATCAAAATCACCGGAGAAGAATGGGAGTGGATCTCTTCAGGGTCTGCTTCCCCTAGAGCTGATGAGATGCCATTCCAATCATTCGTGGCCCAAAGGAGTAGGAAACACAGCCTGTCCCACTGCTTTTGTGACCCGGGTCCCCCGGCAATCCCGCCTTGAGCGTTTCCGGAAGGCTTCCCTGAGAGCAGCCTCTCCACCCCAAAATCCTGGCCTCCTAGGCGGCGGGGTGGAGTTTGAACAGCTCCTCAAGGACAATGTCTTTGACATGGAATACAAGTTTCTGCTCTGTCTGATACTATGTCTTTTTTTATTTTGCATTTACCATCCCATTAATTTTTAACCTTATGGGGTCATTTTGCTTTAGGTAAGCAACTTACAATTTGTGTGCGTGTGTGTGTGTCTTTTGTTTTTTCTGGGCTGCACCTACAGCATACGGAGGCTCCCAGGCTAGGGGTCCAGTCAGAGCTACAGCTGCCAGCCACAGCCACAGCCACAGCAATGCTGGATCCGAGCTGAGTCTGTGACCTACACCACTCTTGTTTCTACCCGCATTCCAAGAACCTCTCAGATTTCCTACCTGCTGGGTGATCAGGGACAAGCCAGTCTTTGGGCCTTGGTTTGTCAGTCTGAAAGGTAAGGACAGGCTCCCTTCCGCCCCAAGTCACAGCATTCCTGCCACCGTGTCCCATCTTGGCCACACCCAGGGTTGTACCCTGACAGGGGTCCCATCCTGGAGCCCGCGGCCACATGTCTCCTTGTGTATCAGCTCTGCTCCTGCTGTGCCTGCAGCTCCCTTCCCCGCCAGGGCAGAGACGACAGAGCAAAAAGAAGTCCCTGCCTCCATCTCTGCCTCCTTTATTCTTTCTCCGATGCACCCTGTTCCTGGATGTTACCTCGCTTCTGGAGGGTCATTAAATACTGCCAGTAATATGTATTGTTTGTCTTGATTGGAACTTGACAAGATAATTGAAAGGACTTTTTAAAGTAGCTCTTTGGTCATAAATTGGCCAGAGGACAA
>PVHT021183667.1:1412759-1424643 GCA_004024745.2 Catagonus wagneri | reverse complement strand
TGGGTGCAGCCCTAAAAAAAAAAAAAAAAAAAAATTATGTTACGAGGAAGCATACATCTCTAGAAATTATTAGATGTGTTCATAAGCTTGCCAATCTGAAGAATACTGCTATGGGAGTTCCCATCGTGGCTCAGTGGAAATGAATCTGACTAGCATCCATGAGGACACAGGTTCAATCTCTGGCCTTGCTCAGTGGGTTAAGGATCCAGTGTTGCCATGAGCTGTGGTGTAGTTTGCAGACAAGGCTTGGATCCCGCGTGGCTGTGGCTGTGGTGTGGACTGGCAGCTGCAGCTCCGATTAGACCCCTAGCCTGGGAACCTCCACGTGCCGGGAGTGTGGCCTTAAAAAGACAAAAACAAAAAAAATTGTTTAAGTAATAACAACAACAACAAAAGCAAAACAAAGAATACTCGTGTAGCAGACAATTCCTAATTGCTTATATCTTGGGTTTCACTAGAAATTAAGCATTTCTAAAAATTAAAAAAATTCTAATCATGTGATTGATACTACTAGAAATAATAGGAAACATCTCCGTATACAAGGAGAGTGAGATATATATTTTCAGTAAAAGAAGATATAAGGAATTAAAATACATTTAAAGGAAAAAGAAAGTAATTTTGTCTTAAAGAGAGGTTGGGAAAGACGGAAAATGTAGGACAAAATCTGAATGTAGGAACTCCTGCTGTGGCACAACAGGATCAGCAGTGTCTTGGGGACACTGGGGCAAAGATTTGATCCCTGGCCTCGCACAGCGGATTAAGGATCTGGCATTGTTGCAGCAGCAGCTTATTTCTTGGCTGTGGCTCAGATCTGATCCCTGGCCTGGGAGCTCCATATGCCTCAGGGAGGCCAAAAAAAAAAAAATCTGAATGTAGAAAAGGTTGTAGAAGTTTTGTAGAAAAGGAAACTTTGGAAAGGAATTTTATGTGTGGTCAGGATTGGCTAAGACTGGAATAGATTTAATTAAGTGAATGAGTTTTAATATTAACATTACACTGGTGTAAATTAGAATTTGGTTTTCTTTGGTGAAAAGACAAAGTTTTCTTGAACTGTCGTTTTCTTAGACTATTGATCTGCTTTTGATAAGACATTGTAAAAGATTTCCTTTAAACGTTAGTCCGCCTAGAAAATAAGAATTCTATGTTTGGCCAGAATAATCTCCTGTGTTTATCAAGTCTTGGTTTACTAAAGTAAACCTAGTCCCCTTGGTATTAAAACAGTTAAATTTTGGAGTTCCCATTGTGGCATAGCAGAAACAAATTCCACTAGGAACCATGAGGTTGAAGGTTTGACCCCTGGCCTCGCTCAATGGGTTAAGGATCCAACATTGCTGTGAGCTGTGGTGTAGTCACAGACACGGCTCAGATCTGGTGTTGTTGTGGCTGTGGCGCAGGCCGGCAGCTATAGCTCCGATTAGACCCCTAGCCTGGGAACCTCCATATGGTATAGCCCTAAAAAGCACACACACAGACAAAAAAAGTTAAATTTTGCTTAGAACTATTGTAACTATCTATATTTACCTGCAAAATCTTTATTTTTATTTTTTTCACTTTTTATTTACTTTCTTTTTTGGGCTGCACCACATGAAATTTCCCAGGCTAGGGGTCGAAACGTAGCTGTAGCTGCTGGCCTATACCACAGCAACAGCCACGTGGGATCCAAGCTGCATCTGCCGCCTGCACTGCAGCTCATGGCAATGCCAGATCCTTAAACCAATGCGCAAGGCCAGGGACGAACCCATGTCCTCTCGGATACCAGCCAGTTTCATTAACACTGAGCTGCAAAGGGAATACTTGCCTGTGAAGTTTCTGTCACTCTGGTGAAGCAGATAACTTAAGCGTTGTTTCACAGTGACCTGGGATCCTTTTTGACCAAATATCTTAGAACATTTCTGCTATTTTTGACGAACTTCTTCCAAATCAAAACCTAAATAAAGTCTAACCTTGAAATTTTCCAGAAGGCCCCAGAACATCTCAAAGGATTTGTTCTCCTGATAATAAGGGAGATGCTAGCTTTGCTGTGTTCTTACATGGGAAGCCTTGTCAAGTAAGTAATACCAAGCCTTCTTTATGTTGTGTCTGTGTAGGTATATACAATGTGTTCCAGAAATTATGTGAAATTCCTGGAAATCTGATATGTCCTGGTATGTTATCAGCCATAATTGCAGTTGTTATCTTAAAATATTGTATGTTATAGAAATAACCAAATTTCTTTGTCAGTTCTATTACAATGAATTCTTATCAGATCTCTTTTTTTGGCTGAGCCCAAGGCATGCAGAAGTTCCTGGGCCAGGGATCCTGAGCCACAGCAGTGACAACACTGAGTCCAGAACCTCTAGGCCACCGGAGAACTCCCAGATCTTTTTTTTTTTTTTGCCTTATCTAGGGCCGCACCTGCGGCATATGGAGGTCCCCAGGTTAGGGATCTAACAGGAGCTGTAGCTGCCGGCCTTCGCCACAGCCGCAGCAACACGGGATCCAAGCCGCATCTGCAACCTACACCACAGCTCACGGCAACGCCGGATCCCTAACCCACTGAGCAAGGCCAGGGATTGAACCTGCAACCTCACGGTTCCTAGTAGGATTCGTTAACCACTGAGCCACGAAGGGAATTCCCCTCCCAGATTTTTAATAATGGATATTAAGTCTTTCATCATTTACAGATTTATTTTTTAACCCAGATATTTTATTTTATTTTATTTTATTTTCGGTCTTTTTGTCATCGTAGGGCTGCACCCACAGCATATGGAGGTTCCCAGGCTAGGGGTCCAATTGGAGCTGTAGCCGCCGGTCCACACCACAGCCACAGGAATGTAGGATCCGAGCCGCGTCTGTGACCCACACCGCAGCTCACGGCAACTCCAGATCCCTACTCACTGAGCGAGGCCAGGGATCGAACCCAAGTCCTCATGGATGCTAGTCCAGTTTGCTAACTGCTGAGCCATGACGGGAACTCCTTACCCGGATATTTTAATAAAAATGTTCCTGCAGAGCTATACCAACTTCAAGGATGCGGGTGCGGCCCTAGAAAAGACAAAAAAAAAAAAAAGAGAATGATTATAATTTTGGTGACTTTGTTTTATTGCTAGTTCTTTCATGTTTTTTCCACATTTAAGGAAACTTTTTTCTCTTAAACTATCTATGACGTACAGCAATTTAGTAAAATATAACTTTGTGAACAAAAATAAAACATTTGTCTTTTTCTCCTTACTGGATCCCTCCAGAATTCAGACACTCTCAGTGAGTATTCTTATTTTCATGACAATAAATTTATTTGCATTAGTACCATAAGAATCTGTTCTCCTTGTAACAGGACACAACTGGAAACACTGGTTACATTATCAAAGCTTTGACTGGAATATCATATTTGAGAGAGATGTGCAGAGACCCAGAGATGACCAGACAGCTTTAAGAAAGGTTGATGTTATGGTGAAGTAAGAGTTTTAACCATGGGGCACAATCCCCCGGACTGAAAAGGCAGCTGCCTGCCTTTTCAGCTTTGCAGCCCCGCTAATCGTGTTCCCAGCATTACTTATCAGTTTTGCTTCTGTATTCTTGCTTGCTCAGCTTCTTAAGAAGAAACACTGCTTGGGGAAGGGGGAGGTCTGGGGATGGTTACAAGACCCTGTATTGTATAAAAGTTGCTGAGAATAAAGACCTGGTGCTCAGACTTTGGAGGTGACTCCTCGGAGCCTGCACCGGTGCTGAATAAACCTTGCTATTCCGCATCTCCGAGTGCCGTTTGTCTCCTTCCACTGCCACGGTTTCTGCAGTTTCTGCAACAATGGGGCCAATAAAACCCCTTGGAAAAATCAGCTAGGTTTACCAGCAAGGTTACCAGATGAGTAAGGAAGGTTACTTCCTGGCAGGTGCAAGAACTCAGGATATTTTAGGAATCCTGAAAAGAAAGGAATTCACTCAAATCTGTAGGCATGGCAGGTAAGTCTGACGGTGTTGACCTAAAGCAATAAAACAGCCAGAGGAGTTCCCGTCATGGCTTAGCGGTTAAGGAACCTGACTGGCATCCACGAGGATGCAGGTTTGATCCCTAGCCTCGCTCAGTGGGTTAAGGATCTGCAGTTGCCGTGAGCCGTGGTGTAGGTCACAGACTCGGCTCGGAACCCGCGTTGCTGTGGCTGTGGCGTAAGTTGGTGGCAGCAGCTCCGATTGGACCCCTAGCCTGGGAACCTCCATATGCCCTGGGTGCAGCCCGAAAATGACAAAATAAAATAAAACAGCCAGATATTTTACCATCAAAATAGGTTTATATGGAAATGGCAAAGAATCTGCAATTTAGGACACGCAACCTGTGGCAAACCACAAACAAGTCTGGAGAAGGAAAGAGGGAACAATTATTTTAAAAAAGAAGGGGGAGTTGGAAGGAGCTCTTTTTGGGGGGGGGGGTCTTTTCAGGGCTGCACCCGCAGCATATGGAGGTTCCCAGGCTAGGGGTTGAACCGGAGCTGTTGCCACTGGCCTACACCACAGCAATGCCAGAGCCGAGCCACGTCTGTGACCTACACCACAGTTCATGGCAACACCAGATCCTTAACCCACAGAGCGAGGCCAGGGATCGAACCTGCAACCTCATGGTTCCTAGTCGGATTCGTTTCCACTGTGCCATGATGGGAACTCCGGAAGGAGCTCTTATAAACAGAGAGTCCATTGGTGTAAACTGGGCATTTGAAGCATAGTGACTTGTCATTGGCTGAGTTGTGGCAGCCTCTCATTGGCTGGGCTGTTGCCAGGCTAGGAGAAATTCTTCCTTCCTCCTGCAGGATATGAGCAGTAATCTTCTTCGTGTTGAAAATGCACAAGTACTTCTTGTTGGGTCTGCGATTGACCTTGAGTGGTGGGTTGTGAAAGCTCCCTCTCCTGGCCTCCCAACTCTTTTTTTTGGTTTTTATGGCTAAACTTGTGGTATATGGAAGTTCCCAGGCTAGATGTCAAATCAGAGCTGCAGCTGCCGGGCTACACCACAGCTCAACACAATGCCAGATCCTTAACCTACTGAGCAAGGCCAGGGATGGAACCCACATCCTCATGGATACTAGGCAGGTTCGTAACCTACTGAGCCACAATGGGAACTCCCCCAACTCCATTTTTTCAATTTATGTATGTATGTATGTATGTATGCATTTATTTATTTTGCTTTTTAGGGCCTCACCTGTAGTATATTGAGGTTCCCAGGCTAGGGGTCTAATCGGAGCTGTAGCTGCTGGCCTTCGCCACAGCCACAGCAACGCCAGATCCGAGCCACGTCTGTGACCAACACCACAGCTCACGGCAACGCCGGATCCTTAACCCACTGAGCAAGGCCAGGGATCGAACCCGCAACCTCCTGGCTCCTAGTCGGATTCATTAACCACTGCGCCACGACGGGAACTCCCCCCAACTCCATTTTATATGAAGTTTCTGTTTATTAATTTTCACAATGGCAAGTCCTTGGTTTGGCTTGTTGAACTTGAGAGGCTGTTAAAATTTCAGTCTGAAGATTCTTTATGAAAAGTTCCAGCAAAGCAGATTTTAAAGAGCCCATATGATCATTTACTATTCTTCCTGCACTTACGTAAATAATCTGGCCAAGTTTGATGAGAATAGACTTGTTTTGCAAACAAATTAGTCTTCATTTGTCTATCTTTGGTATAAATTAGGGTGTTTTTAGAGAGAAAAATTATCCACAGCAACACCAGATCTGAGCCGCGTCTGCGACCTACACCACAGCTCATGGCAACATCAGATCCTTAACCCACTGAGAGAGGCCAGGCATTAAACCCGCAATCTCATGGCTCCTAGTTGGATTCATTTCCGCTGTGCCACGACGAGAACTCCTGTTTTGAGATTTTATTATTTACTTGTAAACTGAACTGGCTCCTGAATTCTTCTAGTTTCCTCCTGTATCTAGTTATGACTCCACAAATTCAAGTTTCCAATTTTCTCCTCCTCCTATTGACTTGGAATCACTAAGAACAGAAGCCACTCTTTTCCCCCAAAGCCTTATAAACTGAATGTGAAGGACCTGATATAAACTTCTGAGAACAACAGCTCATGTTTAGACAATCTTCTTTGTTGTTGCTGCTGCCTGGCCCTCTCAGAAACACTTGATGGGCCACCACTATGCCTGATGACATCAGCGGAGACATTCAAACTGCAAATCAGGAAAATCTGTCAGATCGTTTCCACCTGCCCTCATCACCTGAAGGTGCTTTCCACCTGACATCTAGAAATGATGTCAACTCTCAGGTCTGACGCTGCTTTATAATTTGCTCCAAACCATGTTTTTCTTTCTTTTTTTCCTCCCTCCCTTCCTCCCTTCCTTCCTTCCCTTTCTTTTCTTCAGTCTGTCTTTTTCTTTTTTCCCCTTCCTCCCTCCCTCCATCCCTTTCTTTTCTTCTGTCTGTCTTTTTCTTTTTTCCCCTTCCTTCCTCCCTCCATCCCTTTCTTTTCAGGGCCACCCCTGTGGCATATGGAAGTTCCCGGGCTAGGGGTAGAATCAGAGTTGCAGCTGCATGTCTACACCACAGCCACCGTTACGCTGAATCTGAGCCACATTTGTGACCTATGTGGCAGCTTGTTGCAATGCCGGATCCTTAACCCACTGAGCGAGGCCAGGGGTAGAACCTGCGTCCTCATGGACACAGTGTTAGGTTCTTAACAGAGAGTCCATATAAATTCCTGTTTCCATATAAATTCCTATTTTTCTTGTTTCCACATAAATTCCTCTTATTAAATACCTGATTTCTGCGATTCCCCTGTGACTCAGTGGGTTAAGAACCTGCCATTATCACTGCTGTGGTTCTGGGTACAGATGTGGCAGGGGTCTGATCCCTGGCCCGGGAACTTCTGCATGCTGTGGCCATGGTCAAAATAAGTAAATAAATAATCTGGCGTTCCTGTCGTGGCTCAGTGGTCAATGAATCTGTCTAGGAACCATGAAGTTGCGGGTTCGATCCCTGACCTCGCTCAGTGGGTTAAGGATCCGGCGTTGCCGTGAGCTGTGGTGTAGGTTGCAGACGCGGCTCGGATCCCGCGTTGCTGTGGCTGTGGCTGTGGCCGGCAGCTACAGCTCCTGTTAGACCCCTAGCCTGGGAACCTCCATATGCTGCAAGTGCGGCCCTAGAAAAGGCAAAAAGACCAAAAAAAAAAAATCAGATTTCCTGTACAATGGAGGCCTAATTTGGGGAGCCCAGCTGCATCACCAGCCTCCAGAAATGAGACAGAGCTGTGTAACTGAACTGACGGCTATCCTCACTACTGTGGAACGGGTTCAACGACGGAGGGAGCATTTATCAACCTGGCTTCTGGATGGTGAAACAGCTTGGGGACTTTTCAGGGCGGAACTATAGGGGAGCAGAATTCACCGCCACGAAATGTATCTCTTTGGCATAAGGGCTTTTTTGAGGCTGATTATTTTTTAGAGACCGCAGTCTGGGAGAAGCGCTGAGAAGTGATTAAAAGCGTCCCTTTGCAGGAGACATTCACTTGCAGAGGGGAAATCTCCATTCGGAAGGGCCTCTCCCTCCCAGCAGAGGAAGGGGAGAGCGAACTTTTCTCCGGAAACTCTTACCTATACAGAAAACAAGGTCTGAAATCTTCACAGAGACCTAGAGTTTTTTCTTTTCTCTCTTTTTTTTTGTCCTTTGTCCTTTTAGGGCCACACCCGCAGCATATGGAGATTCCCAGGCTATGGGTCTAATTGGGGCTATAGCTGCCAGCCTATGCCAGAGCCACAGCAGGATCCGAACCGCGTCTGCAACCTACACCAGAGCTCACGGCAACGCCAGATCCTCAACCCAGTGAGCAAGGCCAGGGATTGAACCCACAACCTCATGGTTCCTAGTCGGATTCGTTTCTGCTGCACCACGACGGGAACCCCCGAGACCTAGTTTTGATTACTGTACTTTCCCTGATGACCTCTCATAACCGACTCCCCACCCCCAACAACTTGTTTTTGTTCCGCTTTTGCCTTTTAAGGCTGCACTCGCAGCTAGGGGTTGAATGAGAGCTACAGTGTCTGGCCTGCACCACAGGCCTATGACACAGCCACAGTAATGCAGGATCCGAGCTGCACTGGCCATCTACACCACAGCTCAGTGGCAACTTGCCGGATCCTTAACCCACTGAGCAAGGCCAGGTATGGAACCCGCATCCTGGTGGATGCTGGTCAGATTCACTTCCCCTGCACCACAATGGGAACTCCCCACTCCCAACAACTTTTGTTTTTCCTGAGTATGTTATTTAAGGTAAAGGGCTTCCCATTTTGCAATTTTCGGGGAGTTAGTTTGTCTAAGTGTCTCCTATATATACAGGAGATATGCATATTATTAAATATTTTTCTCCTGTTAATGTCTCATATCAACTTAATTATTTGACTAGCCAAAACCTTGGAAGAGTAAAGGATCTAGCCTTTTATTTTTTTTCTTTTTTTTTTTTAGGGCCACACCCTGGGCATATGAGGTTCCCAGGCTAGGGGTGGAATTGGAGCTTTAGCCTCCAGCGTACTCACAGCCACTCGGGATCTGAGCCATGTCTCACCACAGCTCACAGCAATGCCGGATCCTTAAATCATGGAGCCAGGGATCGAACTGGAGTCCTCATGGATCCTAGTCGGGTTCGCTAACCGCTGAGCTACGAGGGGAACCTCCCGAGGATCCAGCCTTCTTAAGCCTGGACTCCAGGCGGTCCTTTTGCTGGGGCGCTGATGCCGAGCAGTTCCATCTAGCTGGTGTCTGGCGGCCTGCACGGGCCTATCTTTTCGCTTTCCCCATCTTTATTTCCCCGGGTCTCTACATCACTGAACAATTGATGGTATGAGGTCCCATATTGTTTCCATGTTCCCTTTCCCAACTAGGTTGTGAGATTCCTGAGTTCCGGGCTAGAACCAAGTCTTCTTCACCAGGGGGTCCCCACTCTCCCCACCATGGCGCCTAACACTGGGAAACGCATCAGAGGTTCTGCAATTTTTCTCCTAAGATCCACTGATTACAGGCCTCAGAGTCCTGAGCCAGCGGGAGGAGGGCTCCTTTCCCCAGGAAGGCTGCAGGAGGGCGCCAATGTGGAAAGCGCGGACGGTGTCTCTATTCCAGCGGGTCAGGGGCAGGCGCCACCTATCCAGGCGGCCGGCCCCAGAGTGGAACTCGCCAGCCCCCCAGCTCCGCGCCGCCTGAGCACCCGCCAGCCTGTCCTCCGGCCGGTCGCCACCGCAGAGCAAGCGGGGACCTCTCGGCGCCAGCATCAGGTGCAAAGCCCGGGAGCGCGGGCGGTGGGAGTGCGCGCAAGCGCCCAGAACTCAGCCGCCGCCCCCGCTCGCCCGCCTGCGCTCCCCTGCGCTGGAGCGGGGGAGGGAGCAGTTCGGACACGTAACCTGCCTCCCAGCCGGGCTAGACTCCGCGTGGGCGGGCAGGCGGGGGAGCCAGGGACCGCTGCTCCAGCCCGCTGGCCTTCGAAAGATCCTCCTGGGCCAATGGCAGGCGGGGCGACGCGCTCGGATTGGTGCAGAAGCTCTGCTGATCACTGTGGAAACCCAGGCGGAGGGGAACGCGGGAGGATGCGGAGCCCAGGGCGGGGGGAGTCGGAGGGGCGGGCAGAGGAGGCTTGGAGGCCCTGAGCTACCGGGGAGTTTTAGCCGGAGGCAAAAGTCCACTGCGGGTTGGCGGGCGGAGGGAGGGGACCGTTTGGGGCGGCTGGGAAGCCTGGAGGAAAGGCAGGGATACTCCGGAGAGAAGGCGTGGTGGCTGGGGGAGGGGGCGCGGTAGGAGGAGGAGAAGACAAAAGCCGAAAGCGAGGAGGGCCCGGGAGGCACAAACCGCAGTGCACGGGGCAACCTGGTCAGCAGGCAGCATGGGGAAGGGGGGAAACCAGGGCGAGGGGGCCACCGAGCGCGAGGCGCAGATGCCTACGTTCAGCTGGGAGGAGATTCAGAAGCACGACCTGCGCACGGACAAGTGGCTCGTCATCGACCGCAAGGTTTACAACGTCACCAAATGGTCCAGCCGGCACCCCGGGGGCCACCGGGTCATCGAGCACTATGCGGGGGAAGATGCTACGGTAAGGCTCTGGGGCCTCTCCCGCCACCTTTCTCTGCTGCTGGAGGGAGTCAGGGACCATGGGTCCCAGGGCGCCAAACAAGACCTCCAGTGCTGAGTGGAGCTTGGGGGGCGTCCCAGAGGGAAGGAAAGTGTCTGCTTGTGCTCATGCCCCGCCCCGGAGCCAGCTAGCTGCGCGGGTCGGATTCCGGAGCCCGGGAGGCAGATCTGAGCGGTGGAGAACCGTGCAGGATCTACCGCTCGCACTGGGACCCTTGCATGCGTTACTTCCTCCGGGTCTGTTGGGACCCGGGGACGCCCCCAAAGGGGGCGCTGGGGCTTTGGCGGCCCCATCGTGGAAGATGGCCGCCCCTGGGCGCTACGGAGAGGAGTGGGAGAGGAGCCATGTGTGGGACTCTGCGCGCGTCCCTACTCTCCAGCGGACCAGGGGGTGGGGAAGGAAAGCTCGCCCCCCACCCCCGCCCAGGGCTCCCTCCTGCTGGAATTCCAGTCTCCTTAGGTCTGCAATGGCTGCCTGGGAGAGTCCGCCTGGTAGCTCTTGTTGCCATGGTCTCAGAGACTGCCGGCACCCACGGCAAGGGTGGGCTTTCTTGGGGCACCGGGGTGGGGAAGTAATAGAGAGAGGTTTGGAGTTTCCAAAGCCCAGGTGGAGAGGGGCCTGGAGATGGGACGATTTATTATCTGCGCCAGGCTGGCTTGGCAACAGGTCCCCCTGCACCTGAGGTTACTCTTGGACTTCACCTCAAAGGCCCTCTGTTCCTAAATCCTACCAGGAATGCCCTTCCCTCATCTTGCACAGGTAAAGGCAGTGGGACCCGAGGATCTCGCCAGAGCCAGGCTGCCCATCTTACCCTGGCCTTCAGGCAGGCCCATCTTCCTCTCATCTTCATGTAATCTCCACTCTGCCATCCGCAGCACCTCCACCACGCCCCCTAACCCCCAGGTGGAAACCCTGGCTTTTCTTTAAGGTGCAGCCTGTTAAGTGACTGAGAGAGAAAAGAACAGAGGCAGGGAGGGAGGAAGGAGGCCTCTCTTGGTGGCAGTGAGCCAGGAACAGAGGAAAAAGTCTGGTGACTAGGGACGGATTAGCTTGAGTAGCTCATTCACCCGGAGGTCCGGCGTGCTGACTTGTTTGGGCTTTTGCTGTCCAAGCTGGGCGGCTAGTCAGTTGGTGGCCCTCTTAATCTTGCTACGCATCTCACTGGGACAGGCCTAGTCAAGGGGTGGAGGGCCCCTCAGGCAGCTATCATCTAAGCTGTTATTCAGCTGGCAGCTTTGGTGAGCAGCAGGTAGCGCTTCCAGCTTTTGGCCCCATCCAGTGTTACCTGCTTGTGGACACGGCTTGAGCCCTTGGGGCTGTGACACTGGTGTAAGATTTTCCAGCACCATCAGTGTGTTTGTTATCTCCTTGGGACCTTTCCACGGCCCTGTAGGGAGGTGCGGTAAGAGTGAGGTCCAGACCTGACTCCTGGTTAGGAGTCTTTCCAGTTAGTCCATCCTGCTGGACTTGTGCAAGCCGGTGCATGATTTCGTAGGTAGATTCTAAAGGGCCTTGCCCTGGTCGAGTCTTCCCCAAATAAGTTTCCTAGAAGGAAAAGTCAGATCTGATGGATCGGTCTGCTTATCCCGTCGTGTTCAATATTTTTTCAAGTGGCAGGGCACTCCACAAACTCTAAGCACTTGGATCAATGCAGCCGACTGTAATAGAATGCCCGAGTGAGAATTACCCAGAATGTACGTGAGCAAAGAGGAATTTGGAGGAAGAATGTTTAAATCCATGCCAGCTCTGTTTGGTGTCGCAAGACATAAAGACAGTCCCTAGACACGAAGCTTCCTAC